>MJUT01002667.1:45977-59810 GCA_002080005.1 Gigantidas platifrons
TGTGTTGTGTTTTTGTTTTGTTTTTCTTCGTCTTGTGTGACCTGCGTTGTCAGTTTCTCTTTCGGTATAATAAAACACTTATTAACTAGATATTCGGTGAATAGTAAGTCAATAAGTATAAACTATCACGGAGGGAATATACATGTACAATGTATTGTTGTCCATGGTATGCAACTTGGTTTAATTTTAATTTTCAGAATTAAACATTACATATATTGAAGATAAGATGTCTTGGAATAATGCAACATCATATTGTTTCGATAACGGTGGAGTACTTGAAAGCAATGTAACCATTGTTCAAAAATATTCCAGAAATATAACGAACAAAGATGTATGGATAGGCAGCTACAAGGTTCTCACAGATTGGGCTGGTATATGGGGTAAGTTAAATATATTATATATTAAGTATCTATTGCTTGCTAGTGTTATAGAATTATACTTTTGATATGTTGATATTTGCTGGTATGTAATGCGGACCTCTAATAACGACGTAGATATCAAACTTAGTGCACATGATACACTTCTGTAATTACTTTCATTGGTTACGCCCAAAGCCAAGTAATGTAATTTAATTGTGAGCAAGAAAACCCAAGGGGCTAAACACGATAGCCAATATCTGCTAAGGTGACCTATGCCTGAGGGAGGAGAACATTAGCTTTAATAATAATTACATGATATAGAGGGATTATGGTGTTTAATGCCACTTTCAACAATATTTCAGTTATATCGTGGTGGTCAGTTTTATTGATGGAGGAAACTGGAGTAACCAGAGAGAACCACAGACATGCTGCAAGTCACTGACAAACTTTATCACATAATGTTGTATCGACTACACTTCGCCATTAGCGGGATTCGAACTCACAACTTTAGTGGTGATAGGCAATGATTGCATAGGTAGTTCTAAACCCAACTACCATACGATCATGACTTAGGAACTGTAAATAGCGATACAAAATATATCTATTTAAACTATATATAGCTCTTTCATAGTTCCTTTTTTGCCAGAATCAAAACAACGAAGGTGTTCCCTTTTGATTCGTTTGATTTGTTTATCGAGTTGTGTATTATCAAGAGAGGATGCCTGGGATCTAATATCATGTTTAGCCAAGCCACTTTTTGTGCCTGTCACAAGACATGATCCAAACTTTCATCAGAAGTCTTACAAACGGTGTCTCGAATTTCTGTACACTTTTCAATCAGTTTATAAAAAACGTAGATATCAAATTCTATAATAATCCTTCATCAGGTCGCTCAACATCGACAGACTGGAAAGCTCAATAATGTTAATATGTCAATTTGAATACAAAAATTAGATATAATTTGCATAAAATCTTTCTATCAGTATCACATTGAGTACATATACGTGAGTATTATATAAGATATTTTGACAACTCTATACTGGACTACTATGATTAGATTAAATAGGAAAAAGGGTGAGAAATTAAATTGGCGCATAGTTGTTTTTTGTAAACAATCATATAGCTTTATCCATGATTACATGTGAACAACGCACATTGATCGTCCAGGTTCAACCAAGAGTCCCTGTTTTACATCAATAGATACATACACAGGGTCAGACATGTAACTTAGATAATATAAATCATCACATATTTATAAATCATCACACACAAAGAAACAGGAAATATATAATTAGTATTTATTCATCAAACTATATTTCTAATACACCAATCGAGTGCACACTTTAAATATCGTGTTGAGTGCACTGATAAACCGTTTTGCACAGTTGTTGGTTCAGTTAAGTGTCAACAATATGGGGTGAACAGGATATTTATAATTATCGAATTTAAAGGAAACACCCCGTCCCATATCGGAAATTTCTCCAATTTCTTCAAACTATTTAACGGACTGCCATGATATTACTGAAATATTGTTGAATGTGACGTTAATCACATATATCCATTTCCTTTATAATTATTGTTAGAGCAGTTCTCTATCTATAGGCTTGGAAAGCTGAAAGCCTAAGGCCTAACAATCTAGGGGGTCTGCGGTACAAGCGTATAATATTTTTGATACTGTCATATGCCTTTCTTACATATGATGTTATAATGCATTGTAGTATCTAAACAACATTTTTTCCTTGGAATCGTGAGGGTGGGGGTTGTGAGGGGCTTCACGAGTGGAGTAGCCTAGGTCCTCGCTTTACTTACATCCAGCACTGGGTTAAATGTGTCAGCGACTACTGATCACCAAGAGCTAAGAAAGACAAGTATTTTGATGAATGGTCAGTTGCAACACAACATTTACCAATCACATTCATTATCTGCCTTTGTGGTAGTAGCAACACCAATCTATAGATCACTCTGGACAGTGTCATTAAATAACAATCGACCAATCAACCGCCAAGCAACAATTAATCAACATATTGTATCAATTGTATATATTATAGCTTATTTTACAATGATATGATACTTTTTTTTATTGGTAATTTGGTAGAATTAGATTATTTCATAAATTGTCAACGATCTCCCTGCATCCGATGTTTGTAAGCTCTTTACATAATTCAAGAAGGAAAATATATATTTTTTTAATTTAAATATCATTTCTTTGATGTCTAACGTTCTATAAATACATTTAAATATTTAATTATAATTTTAATATCTGTTGTCAAAAAGTTAATAAATTGAGTTAATTGGAAAGTTTTATATATGTTTGACATATTATTCTTTCATGTTTGAAATATGTGATAAAGAGAACCTGTCATGGCAGGTAAACGGACAGAAAGTCACAGGACAAAAAGTCACAATTTTGATAGGACAAAAAGTCACAGGACAAAAAGTCACAAATCATTATTTTAATACACATAGGACAAAAAGTCACAGGACAAAAAGTCACAAATTTCAATTTTAAATATAGGACAAAGTTTGCTTGTATGTTCATGACATTTCTTTTCCCACATTAAATTCTACAGCAGATAGTTAAATTGATACATTTGATAGTGATAAGATCTTGATTCAACCTGTTTTGCTTAGGTTAAAACTATGTGGTGACCTCTGGATGTGTATTCCATCATTGCTTTTAGTGATATACTGGAATATTCATGGCATTTTGTCAGTGGTGAGGTGTACTCTATACAACATTATGTGATAAAGTTTGTTAGTGGTGAAATGTACATCCTGCTTGTTTATTCAGAAATCAAGTTGTTCTTTTAAAAGGGATATTTTAATGATTGTAAATATACACGTACTTCCTTTAAAGCCACAACACACAAATGTAACAATTTTATTGGTTAAAAAAAGCTCACACAAGTAGAAAGGTTAATCTTTCAACTTCATTCAAAAAGAAAAACAAAAATATCTTTGAAAAAATCTCCAAAAACATTTCAAAATAGTAAAAATTTAATTAAAAAAAATTGATATAAAAAATAAAATGCTGTGAAAAATACCTCTGCAAAAACACTTAAAAAAATATTACTGGAATTAAACATAATATTTAATATTTAGTTTGATTTTTTTTAATTAAACATTTTTTTAATTGAAAATGAACAAATAATGAAAATTGTGACTTTTTGTCCTGTGACTTTTTGTCCTATTTTTTACAATATTTTAGGTTGTGACTTTTTGTCCTGTGACTTTCTGTCCTACATTCTCATGGCATTCTGCATATAATCCCTAGTATCACCCCTCTATTCATTTAGCAATCGGGCTAAAGCCCTCGGTCCCATAAGGCAGCATGCAGATGATACCATGGTCGATATTGAAAATGTGATGTAATAATCAATAATTATTGCCCATATGAACGAATGTTTGGGGTAATGTTCCGGGGACGCGTCGTGGGCACTAAATTTGATATCTACGTTTTTATTAATTGCAAATGTTGTATAACCCCAAAGTTGCTGTAATATACAAAAAGGAAAATAAAAACAATTAATGACATTTCAGGTTGTTATACATTACATGTAACATCTTCAAAGGTGACACCTGTTTCTTCGTTGGATCATTTGGAATGTCAGAGGAGGTGTCCAACTACTGATTATGACTTCTTTTCTGTAAAGGTTAGATTGAATATAAAAAATAATAGTTAATGTACTACATTTCTAAATTAATGTTTAATGTAGTTTAAATTTAGATAAATTTGAAGATACCAAAGGTGTAATCATGATCAGAAGCCACAAATATAATGAAAGACAATACAATGGCCAAAAGAAAAAGAACAAAGACCCGAACTATGCTCCACACAACATGAAAAACTAAAAGAGGGGATGGGGATAGGTAAGCAGTTTCTGTTTCATTATATGTACCTGTCGCATGGTCTTGTTAAAAGTACGATAATAAGTGAAGAAATCGGAAAGGAAGGTGGGGTTGTAGCTATATTATAACATACCTCGATTTTCCGATTGGACGTTGGAACTGTTCTGGCGTTGTGGTGATTTTAATAAATATTATACACATTAAAATATATATAATATATGTCTAGTAGAGTTGGAACCAAGTCGAACTTGACTATTTGTTTGATGAAGCGGACTGGTGGGTTTCGTCAACATTTGGTTACTTGAATTAAAATTTCTAAGCAAGCTTTAATTGGGTAATCTAGTGGTTTAGTTCGAATTTGAAATATCCAGCATTTGTCGTTGCCTAGTTATGTCCCTAATTATGTTTTTATTCTATTCCCATGTTCTATATCCTAGACTGACTTGAAATTTTAAAATTAGCTGTAGACGGATAAAATAAAACAATATTTATATAAGCCATATATAATTTATTTATTGATGGCAGATCATGCTTCACTAACGGTCAAAAGGCAGTTACTCTTTTTGTCAGTGCAAATATTACGTGAACCTAATTAAATTTGTGAAATTTCAAGATAAAATTTAACTACCACCCTCCCTTTCCTCCACTGCGAAAAATCCCCCACCTTTGATGTTTTTTTATGTAAATAACTATGATAGTTTTTGACATTAGATCGTTAGTTGAGTTTAGAATGTTTTTATGATATTACTTTAACATGATTTTAGTTTGTGTTCTATCCTACATGGTAGTGTTAATTTTATTGTGTTATTTTTTACAAGCTTGAATGTTATTAACAGAGTTGTGGTCTTTTACATTGTATAATAACTCATGTTATTAGAATTGACATCTTCTAGCAATTCAAAAATTGTTCAATTTCTTTGTGTTACAATTTACATGTCTTGACCACTCCTTTATTCGTCATTTATAATAAATGACCTTTTCAATTCAAATATAATTGTATTGGTACTTTATGCTAATCCCCCATCAAACAGAGCACAACATTAACACTTAAAGTTTTCCATCAGTTTGACATAAACTTATTTATATTATATTTATTTTGACAGGATTCAACATGTTATTGCTTAAAAAAAAAAAACTTGAATAGTCGGGTTTCTTTTCGGAATTGTATTTGTTCCAAATGTGGTCATATGTACTTTGTAATTTACAAACGTAAGTATATACTGTATGGCATTAGTCTTTGCTTTTTCCAGTTTTCGTTTGATAAACAAGGAACTGTATCTTTGGTTCAGCTATGAGCTTAATACATGTGTAGATATCAAAACCTGGACACACCAAGAGGTCTCGTGCGATTGGTCAATATGTTTTACTGTCTTTCATATGATTAAACGGTCAAAACATAGCCAGAAATATTATGTTATTTGCTCATTTACATATATAAGATGGCGACACCAGGAAATCTGCATGTTTCAAGTGATTTATATAGCAGATATCATTTCTAATTGTATGCATGCTAATTTCTTGAATTGCAAATGATACATTAAATCAAGTCAAATGAAATGAAATTAAAAGTAATAACAACCATGAAATATTCAAGGTCCCTGGACAAAAAGAAAACTTTGACTCGGCAACCCTTTATACTGGCCTTAAGAGTATATGTAAAATGTCTGAGGTGCATGAACTCGGTGGGGTTTGACACAAAAGTTAACAATGAATGCCATTTGGCGGCACATTTTTTCTGGAATCAATTTGAATTCCTCAATTTTAGATGCAATTCTATTGACTAACATTATATTTTGGGTGAAAATACAACAAATATTGAAAAAATATAATATAAAAAATTTTGTCACATTAAAACATATTGTTTTTGGGTATAAGATATTTGATAAAGATTATTTTGATTTCAACTATTTTTTAACAATTTTAGGATTCTCTATATACAAAGCATATTATGTATCTGAACATAAGACTAAACCAGTAAGCATATATTCTTTATTTGTGAGAGAATATATTACGAGATTAAGCCAAGTGCAAAAACTCCACAATAGTAAACTGTTAACAAAAATAAGGAAAAATATTGAAATGTAATATATATGCATTATATATATGTATATGTATGCATGCATATGTATGTGTGTATATGTATGGATGTATGTGTGTATATGTATGGATGTATGTGTGTGGATGTAGGTACATATTTGTAGGTATATTCAATTAAAGTCTGATTCTCTTCAGTTATATTATATTATTTGAAATTATTTTAATTATATAAGAAAATATTCATATGAAATACTTCATAAGTAGCTTGGGCTTTTGAAGTAAGAATGTAACAAACATTTTGAATAAAAATATATTGTTGAAAAAAAAAAAAACATTATATTTCTAGCGTTCTCACATTAAATACAAAATGGTAATGTTTGCATGCACACGAATTCAAAGGCCAGAATAAGGGAATGGTGACATCGTATTCCAGTAGAATTACATCTTCGTTTGTTAGGATGTCATTTCGTGTCTTTTAGGCTTTATTGTAAGATTTTTCTGTTCATGATTGTGTTTAATATCGTGTACAAGGTTGAACAGGTTACTTTTACTAAGACAATAGATACATACATACCATACATCAGTTCCTCACACAAGGCGTATTGTTTTGTTTTAATCATTATTATTTTGTAACTGTTACACTTAGTGTTTTGAGTGTTTATTGTATTTGCTACATTAAACATAAACTATGATCGAAATACTATGTTTAATCTTACTTTGATACTTATCTCATTCGCAGAAAATATTCATTCAGATACAATTGGAACTTCAGTCAGTATGGGCGAGCAGGGATTTTGCATGGCAGCTCAGTGTTCCAATACATCCATAAAATTGTCAGTTGAGCATTGTTACCCTGCGTATGCTGTGTTTTGCGGTAAGTTAATATTTCTTATTAGATACCACGTCTATATTAATTAACAGAACCAAATGACGTGTTTGTCAATAAAAAGGTAATACCTACCCATGTAAGATGTTGGATTGATATATTTTAATCTTAATAGCGGAATAATTATTGGTAGCATAGATGATACATGTATACAAACCACATATAGCACTGATTGGAACCAAAAATCATACACATAGAGGAAATAAGAGAGAGGTTAATTGCTATTATTGTCAATTATTATTTTACATTATCCAAGATATGCACATGCATTGTTCATACCTAAGCGTGAACAGATGGCGACTCCTTCAACTTGAACATATTACTTACCATTCAAAGAAAAAATATTATTTTCTACCACCATATGCATCGTTCATAATACATCTTCTGTTGATACGGGGGGATTGTTACGGTAATTTAGTACCTTTCATACCGATAAACTGGCTTCATTTCGATGGACGTTTAGATACAATCCCTTCACAAAACAAATGGTGTATTTTTTAGAAGGGTTGTTTTATTTCAGATATTATAACTAAAAAAAACGGTAGTATCTTGACGTAACTAACTAATGGTTTTACATTTTCATCAAGAAGAGTTTGAAGATGCCAAAGGGGTAATCAGAATCCGTAAATCGAAGGACAGACAACATAATGGTCAAAAGAAAAGACAAAAGGACAAACAACGAACTACAAAACATACACATAAAGCTAAAGATAGAGTAACACGAACCCCACTAAAACCGGGGATAAAGCTGTTGAGCTTCTACAATTTTTACAATTATTTCAGTGGGATGATTACGGCTGTTGATAATTATTATAATTCTAATCTAAGGAATCTTACCATTATCGGAAAGATACTAATAATAAAATCACTGATTTTACCAAAATTTACTTTCATAGCTAGTTCTTGCACGGTTCCCGAAAGATATACGAAAGACATAGAATCTTGTTGTTTTAAATTTATTTGGAAGGGAAAACCTGATAAAGTTAAAAGAAGTGTATTGATAAACAAACATAAAAAGGGGGGCTTAAACATGGTTGACATTGATAGTTATTTTAAGTCATTAAAAACCTCGTGGGTGTCAAGACTGACAAATAATAATTTGGCAAACTGGAAAGTCATACCAATGAAATATTTTAATAAATTTGGAAAAAATTGGTTCGTTTTCAACATGAACATAGATTATATCAAGAGTTTACCTAAAACTAATAATTTGCCAGCTTTCTATAGGGAAATAAATATGTGCTGGGTAACAACAGGAGGAGGTCAACTTCCAAGCTATAATCATGTTGCAAATATTAGAAAATAACTTATATGGGGTAATAAATACATAAAAATGAAAGGTAAAAGTTTATTATTTAATAATTGGATAGATAGTAATCTAATTTACATCAATGACCTTTTGGATGAAAATGGAAAACTATCCTAAGAATTGATTTGCAAGAAATTAAACTGTAAAGTAAATTGGATTTCAGAACTTTATACTTTTAAAAAGGGATCATCAAGAGAATGGGTTAAAACTTATCTGAAGAAAATGCTATCAGCAGTACAGTTAATATCACAAAAAAAACAAAGTTATATGGAATAATAAATACATGGATATTGATATGTTTACGAACAAAATGTTTTACAATTCAATGATTAAAGCGAAAGCAAGAAATCCTGTTGGTTTCAATAACTGGTCAAGACATTTAAATTTAGACGAAAATCCTGATATGTCACAAATATATTCGTTTATACTTTATTTTTTGCAAAAATTTTAACTGCAGCAACATGGCAAGGAGTAGTTTAACATATATTCCGTTTTTAGCTCACCTGTCCTTTAGACCATGTGAGCTATTGCCATCACTTTTCGTCCGTCGTCCGTCCGTCAACATTTCACATTTTAATCTTCTCCTCAGAAACCACTGGGCCAATTGCAACCAAACTTTGGTGGAATGGTCCTTGGATGGCTCCCTTCCAAAATTGTGTCCGGTGATCCGACTTCAATCAAGATGGCCGCCAAGCTTAAAATAGAAAAAAAATGGGATGAATTTAAAAAAAATCTTCTCTGAAACTACGGAGCCAATGTCAACCAAACTTTGCTGAAATGATTCTTGGGTGGTCCTCTTCCAAAATTGTGTCCGACCAAGATGGCCACCACAGCCGAACTTAATTTAACATAGGACCCTATAGGAAATTCCCATAAAAATCTTCTTGTCTGAAACCATTTGCTCAATAAGAACTAAATTTTGATGAAATAGTCATTGGATGGTTCTTTTCCAAAAATAAGTCCAGCGGTGCGGCCCTTCGACCAAAATGGTCCCCACAGCCGAACTTAGCTTAACATAGGACCCATAATTCACATAAAAATCTTCTCATTAGATACCACTGGGCCAATTGCAACCAAACTTTGGTGGAATGGTCCTTGGATGGTCACCTTCCAAAATTGTGTCCGGTGATCCCGACTTCCAACCAAGATGACCGCCAAGCTTAAAATAGGAAAAAAGGGGATGAAATTATTAAAACATCTTCTCCTCTGAAACTACTGAACCAATCTCAACCAAACTTTGCTGAAATGATCCGTGGGTTGTCCCCTTCCAAAATTGTGTCCAGAATTTCAGACCTCCGACCAAGATGGCCGCCACAGCCGAACTTAATTTAACATAGGACGACCCTATGGAAAATTCCCATTAAAATCTTCTTGTCTGAAATTATTTGCTCAATAAGAACTAAATTTTGAAGAAATAGTCATTGGATGGTTCTCTTCGAAAAATGTGTCCGGTGGTTCGGCCCTTCGACGAAGATGGCCCCCACAGCCGAACTTAGCTTAACATATAGGACCCATAATTCACATAAAAATCTTCTCCTTAGAACCCACTGTGCCAGTTGCATCCAAACTTTGGTGGAATGGTTCTTGGATGGCTCCCTTCCAAAATTGTGTCCGGTGATCCCAACTTCCAACCAAGATTGCCGCCAAGCTTAAAATAGAAAAAAATGGAATGAATTTTTAAAAAATCTTCTCTGAAACTACGGAGCCAATGTCAACCAAACTTTGCTGAAATGATCCTTGGGTGGTCCTCTTCCAAAATTGTGTCTGGCATTTTATACCTACGACCAAGATGGCCCCCACAGCCGAACTTAATTTAACATAGGACCCTATAGGAAATTCCCAGAAAAAGCTTCTTGTCTGAAACCATTTGCTCAATAAGAACTAAATTTTGATGAAATAGTCATTGGATGGTTCTTTTCCAAAAATAAGTCCGGCGGTGCGGCCCTTCGACCAAAATGGTCCCCACAGCCGAACTTAGCTTAACATAGGACTCATAATTCACATAAAAATGTTCTCCTTAGAAACCACTCCGCCAATTGCAATCAAACTTTGGTGGAATGGTTTTTGGATGGTCCCCTTCCAAAATTGTGTCCGGTGATCCCGACTTCCATCCAAGATGACCGCCAAGCTAAAAATAGACAAAAGGGGAATGACATTTTTAAAAAATCTTCTCCTCTGAAACTACTGAACCAATCTCAACCAAACTTTGCTGAAATGATCAGTTAATGGTCTCCTTCCAAAATTGTGTCCGGCATTTCAGACCTCCGACCAAGATGGCCGCCACAGCCGAACTTAATTTAACATAGGACGACTCTATGGGAAATTCCCATAAAAATTTTCTTGTCTGAAATCATTTGCTCAATAATAACTAAATTTTGAGTAAATTGTCATTGGATGGTTCTCTTCCAAAAATGTGTCCTATGGTTCGGCCCTTCGACGAAGATGGCCCCCCACAGCCGAACTTAGCTTAACATATAGGACCCATAATTCACATAAAAATCTTCTCCTTAGAAACCACTTTGCCAATTGCAACCAAACTTAGTTGGAATGGTCCTTAGATGGCCCCCTTCCAAACAATTGTATCCGGTGATCCCGACTTCCAACCAAGATGGCCGTCAAGCTAAAGATAGAAAAAAGGGGAGATGAAATAAAAAAAATATTTTCCTCTGAAAATACGGAGCCAATCTCAACCAAACTTTGCTGAAATGATCCTTAGGTGGTCCCCTTCCACAATTGTGTCCGGCATTTCAGACCTCCGACCAAGATGGCCGCCACAGCCGAATTTAATTTAGAGGACCCTATGGGAAATTCCCATAAAAATCTTGTCCGAAACCATTTGCTCAATAAGAACTCAATTTTGAAGAAATAGTGATTGGATGGTTCTCTTCCAAAAATGTGTACGGCGGTTTGTCCCTTCGACCAAGATGGCCTCCACAGCCGAACTTAGCTTCACATAGGACCCAATGGGAAATTCACATAAAAATCTTCTTGTCTGGAACCAGTTGCTCAATTGGAACCAAACTTTGATAAAATAGTCATTGGATGGTCCTCTTCGAAAATTGTGTCTGGTGGTCCCGCATTCTCACCAAGATGGCTGCACAGCTGAACTTAGTTTAACATAGGACCCTATGGGAAATTCACATAAAAAACAATTTGTCTGGAACCAGTAGCTCCATCAGAACCAAACTTTGATGGAATAGTCATTGGATGGTCCTTTCCAAAATTGTATCCGGCAGTCGCGCTCTCCCACCAAGATGGCCGCCAGTGAAGTTGCGTTGTTATTGAAAGCAGCTTTGATCCATGTAAGCGATTCCAGGCTCCTGGGAGCCTCTGGTTTGAGTGACGCTGTCGATTTGACACCGATAAACTCCTACGTAATAGTTAACGAAGACGCCACAGTACTTTTCCCGCATTTATTCGAAGTTATGAAAGAAATTTCGACTAATCTACATCGTGTATCACATACATATGTTACACAAAGTTTTTCACTGGACATATGATAATTGTAAATAACTATAACATAAATATCAAAATGCTTTTGACCTTTCTTATAAAGTTATATACTTATGGTGTTTTCAGAAGATCACGAAGATCAGATTTCCAGCAATTACTATGTAGCTGCAATACAAGAATGTGAAAAGCTAAACTCCTCCATTAAATGGTATTCAAATGCATTTTGTTTTGATGGTGGGAAACAGAAGGAACACTGGACTAGTATAACGAGAGGAGAAATTTTTTTTAGCCTGACAATATATGGTAAGACACAATTTAAACCAAGAAAAAAAGAAGCACGTCGTGTACCACCTGTGTACCACAATTTGAGGAAAAAGAGACTGGACATTTTTAGTTTGTTGTTTGTCGTATTATGCGTCTTTACGTTCTGAATTCCGTGTTGTGATCTCCGTTACGATTTCCGCATAAAATGATGTTCGATTCATCTTTTCCTCTAGTCCTTTGTAGGAGGGCACATGTCTTATTTACGTTATTTGTGTGTGTTTGTGTATAGTGGTATGCAACACATATTGTGATGTTTTTTGTTTTGTCTTGTGTACCCTATGTTGCCAGTTTCTTTGGATTTTCCTTTTTTGATTCCCCATTCTGTATTCTTTTGCGTTTCTTTATTCTGTATAGCGTCAGTTCTAAGAGATCATTACATGACATTTTCCATATCGACTCTGGTATCAGACCGAGAATCCCATATCAAGCCCGACAGCGAAGATGGAGGGCTGATACCATAGACGATATGGAAAATTTCATGTCATAATCTATTTATCACATATTTTACATTGACTTTTTTCAAGCATTTACTTTTTTATTGCAGAAAAGATCTTTGAACAGACAAATTGCGAAAATAAATCCTAAAGAGCGTTGCCTTTGTTCAACTTGTTTCGAGTCTGGTTTCAAAAAGATATCAAACAATGTCGATCTGCACAATGACGTTAGAATGTGTTTGTAAAATCTACCCACGACGGCTACATTTGAACGGAATTTCCTATTCAACACAACGTATACATTTGATCTAATTATTAAAACTTTATTCCAATATTCAGAAATGTGCATATAATTGCATTTCAATCAAATTGGATTGAAATGCGAGTGTATGCATATCTTTATGCACCATCTTTCCTTGTACTTCGACATATAATTTTTGAGACCACTGCGCAGATAACGGAAATTGAATTCGGGGACGAATACGGATATATGAGGGTAAATACGGATGTTTGCCCTGACGAAATATAACCAACACTGACTTCTAGCTATTATTGGACATGTAGAAGCGAACATATTGCAACAAAATATGTGATAAAAAAGAATATCTCAAGTAATTTCAATATCAGTTATAAATATGCTTACATATGTGTACTCACAAAATCATTTTTATATTGTTGATCACTAGCATAAACATGGTGATGATATATATATACGCGTCTGAAAATTAAACCAAACAGTGTTAGAATTAGATTTGAAGCTGTCAAATTTTTGTTCTTCCCTCGACGGGATTTGAACTCACACCATTGATACACTGCAGCACCATTCGCTTAGCCTTACGTCCAGCGCCCTAGACCACTCGACTACATCCACTCCTTAAAAAAAAGAGCTTCAATAGTCGTAGTGTTACCTTGTCTCGTAAGGTTTTAATCTAGGGATAGACGTAAGACATGTGTATAAGCGTGTGTAGATGGTATATATATACTTAATATTATAATTTGACAGCAATCTAACTCAGCAATTTTTAACATATTGTATAGGATAATGAATGAATTCATTATACAGTCACGTGAAATAAAGTATATTATACAAACGTCTAAGCAAGTGACAACCATACAATATATCTCTCCCACTGGATCTCAAAGTTACTAAGGATACTAGGTTAATACTAAATATTAAATATA
>MJUT01002668.1:0-13939 GCA_002080005.1 Gigantidas platifrons
TTTCTTTTAGCCATTGTGTTGTCTGATCTAAATCGTTGTTTGTCCTTTTGTACTTTTTCTTTTAGCCATTGTGTTGTCTATTCTAAATCGTTGTTTGTCCTTTTGTACTTTTTCTTTTAGCCATTGTGTTGTCTATTCTAAATCGTTGTTTGTCCTTTTGTACTTTTTCTTTTAGCCATTGTGTTGTCTGATCTAAATCGTTGTTTGTCCTTTTGTACTTTTTCTTTTAGCCATTGTGTTGTCTATTCTAAATCGTTGTTTGTCCTTTTGTACTTTTTCTTTTAGCCATTGTGTTGTCTGATCTAAATCGTTGTTTGTCCTTTTGTACTTTTTCTTTTAGCCATTGTGTTGTCTGATCTAAATCGTTGTTTGTCCTTTTGTACTTTTTCTTTTGGCCATTGTGTTGTCTATTCTAAATCGTTGTTTGTCCTTTTGTACTTTTTCTTTTAGCCATTGTGTTGTCTATTCTAAATCGTTGTTTGTCCTTTTGTACTTTTTCTTTTAGCCATTGTGTTGTCTGATCTAAATCGTTGTTTGTCCTTTTGTACTTTTTCTTTTAGCCATTGTGTTGTCTATTCTAAATCGTTGTTTGTCCTTTTGTACTTTTTCTTTTGGCCATTGTATTGTCTATTCTTCTTCGATATACAGATTCTGAATACTTCTTTGGTATCTTCCCTGTCCTTCGATTTACGACCTCTAAGTAAACCTTTGGTATTCTTCTACGTACAATGTATATGTTTGGTTGGTAGTTGTCTGATGCGTGGGTTTACGGATATGTCATTGTATGTTTACAGGAGTGTATACTAGATATGTATGGTCCCAAAGTAGTTATGTTAACATATATAAAACTTGAGTATTCCGACATCCTGTACAATCCGACTCATTTCCCTGGTCCCTTGGTGTGTCGGTTTAGACAGGTTCCACTGTATATCAATTAATTGACATACACTGTGTAAACATTATAATTACCCAATATTCCCCAATTGCAAAAACCAACAACGTTAACAATTTTATCACCATGGAAGCCAAATGCAAACATTGACTTCTCTTCGCGTAAGACGAATCATTGGTCATAAATAACTTGGTCATTGAATGTTCTGTACAGTAAAGAATATCAATTAAATTGCATGATAATACAAAAGAAAAAAACATAATAGACCGACCACTATAGGGACTCACAATGAGATCAACAGAATACAACAAACTAATTTATTTTCTATTTTCGTGTAGCAGAGTTTCATTGTGATATCTATTTTATCATCATTATTGCTGTTGTCTAACAGAGAAAATATGTAGAAAGCGTATTATTCAAAGCTCCTAAATGCAAATGTAATGTCTGAGAAAGACATATGATTGGATGATTTGACTTTCCTAACAAACTATCTCTTAGGTTGACCTCTATGTGTACCCAACATCATTACGATACATAAAGATTAGTTCTCAATTAATGGTTCATTATCAAGTTTTTCACATGTATTAATGTTTACCAACGAAAAAGGTCTGAATATTATCGAAAGATGAAAATGTTATGAACGGATATTCAAGTCTTACTGTTCAAGTACTTGTATGTTGTAGTAGACGTGACTAGAAGTATTGTGAAGTATTTTTCCTATCGTAAAAAAACTATGGATTTCGGATAGATATATGAAGGAGTTTGGACTCAAATTTCGCAAACGTAAATATCATTGTCATATATTTGTATATCGATTCTTAGATTCTGACATTTGGGCACCTATAATCCATATTTAGTTAATATTGAAAAGTTCATAGAGACCTGTCTTGTTTACACCCCCTGTGCAGAAACTTTACTTACTGTAGAAAACAGCTCACAACAGTGTATATGAAGTTGGACTTTGGACCCACGTAGTAAAATCAGCTGTTCGTAGTAAATTTGAACTGTTCACCTGTCTTTTTAACCAATCAAACTCTATGTAAAGATGTCACTGAGCAATACGTCAAAACTCATTGAGGAAAGTAGGAAAATCGTTGAAGCGTCTAATGATAACTCTGTACTCAATTTGATCCTTGAAATCGTCACAAAGATCGACAATAGAATGATACAGATGGAGAAAAATATGGGAAAACGTTTAGACGACATGAAAGCAGATTTCCTAGCAGTTTCTGTTAGAGTAAGATCCCTAGAAGATAGTGTGACTAACTTTCGTAAAAAACTAACAGAATGCGAGAATAGTTGTCAGGGTGTTAGCAACTTATTTGATCAAGCTAACTCTCAGATTAAAAATAACACAAGGAACATAATTCACCAGGACACAAGGATAAAAAAACTTGAAGAGAAACCCGTTGTTCAACCCGTGATACAACCAGTAACAGAGTCGGGCCAGATTAAAACTCTCACAGCAGACATTCACGATCTTAAAAGTAAGGTGCTAGACTTGCAGTGTCGTAGTATGAAAAACAATCTTGTTTTCACTGGTCTATATCAATCTCAATTCGAAAATTGTGAAAATAAACTCAGAGGTTTCATCAGACAGGAACTAGATATTCATCACTATATTGAATTCGGGAACATCCACCGATTTGGACGACGCGGAACAAATAATGCACGGCCTATTGTAGCTCGCTTTATATACCATAATGACCTACAAATGGTGCTACAAAACGCATATAAATTAAAAGGATCCTCTTTCGGCATCAGTGGACAATATCCCGCTGAAATTAACAACAGAAGAAAAAACCTGTATCCGATAATGTGGGAGGCAAAACAACAACGACGTCATGCGGTGCTGGTCCGCGACCGGCTGTTCATTGATGGAGAGCAATACATACCACCCGAAGACAGACCCGTTAATGTTGACAATGTGTGGAACTCCCCTCCCCACTTACAACGCGGACAAGGACATATCGCACACATAACACCTGGTAGACCAATGAAGCGACCTCGACAGGGATCGTCACCAAACCAAGGTGGTTTTGTAGGCCATGAATAGGACAGTCAGGGTGAACACCCTCACAATCATTCTCCGAACTATGTTGTAAAAGACTTAAACGAATGTAAAAATTATGGTTTTATGCATACAAATATTGTGAATAAACATTTCCCAAAGTCTGATAAAATACAAGACTTTCATATGATTGTAGATGATGATCCTGTTGTTGTAGATGAATCAATTAATTTTTCATTTAATAATGTCAATAATGAAGTTGTGTTAGTAAATAATACTAGTACTGTATCTATTGATACATGTATATATATTAATGATTGATTGATTGATTGATTGATTGATTGATTGATTGATTGATTGATTGATTGATTGATTGATTGATTGATTGATTGGTGTTTAACGTCCAGCGAGCAATTTTTCAGCTATATTCAGGACGAGAATAATTTAAACGCCATGAGACTCGAAACAAGGAAATGTGATGGGTAGGGACGGATAATTTAGCCAGTGCAACAGGTCTCTTATGGACCACTCATCATGAGCATAATGCTCATAGTGAGCTGTTACACTGGGTTCTTTAACGTGCGAAGAGGGTGGCAATCTCTCAACACGGGACCTCGGTTTTATTTACGTCTCATCCGAAGGACGGATTGGCTGTGAATGTCTACATCCCGCACAACCTACGGACGCTCCTTCAAGCCGAAGAAGCTCTCGGTCCCATTTCTATACCCCGGGGTTCCCGCGGGGATGTATATACTATACTATATTAATGATTTAAGTAATGAATCTGAAATATCTAATGATAGAATCTCAAAAATATTTTCTAATCCCACTGCCACCAATATAACATGTACCAGTGGCTATAATGTTGTTAACTGTATCGAGAGCAATATAAATAAAAATGTAACTTGTAACTCAGAAAAATATTCAAAAGAAATTTATGTATTATCAGATTATCTTGATGTAGTTGAAATAGAAAATAGAAATTTTGATATCATTTATAATTTTTATTATGAAACTTGTATAAAAACGAAAGATTATCATTATAACAATACATTAGACTCGTCTAAACATGTATCATCGTGTCAAAGTAATATATCTTATAGGACTGAATCGTTAAACTCATCTTTGTACTCGAATCCGGTCAATAATCACGATCTAAAATTACTCTTTCTGAATTGTTGTGGTTTCAAATCTAAACTTAAATACCCTGAATTCGAAAATCTAATTAGGTCAAATGATTTTGTTTGTTTTGTAGAAACAAAAACCGATATGTTCGATTCAATCGATTTACCAGGTTATGTATTCAAATCTAAACATAGAAAAAACGTAGCACGTAGGAGATCAGGTGGTATACTATACTGAACCGCAAAAGAAACGTCGCAGTAATTAGAGGCAAAAATGATACAAAAATAAATGGCATATTTTTTATTTAATTGAAGTATAAAATTCATTGTTATTGCACAGATTCACATCCTTTCAGTTCACTCACTGTTCATTGATAATGTTTTTCACCACTACATCACAAGACCGATCAATACAGGTCACCACTCAGTAGCGTGTGTGTCCTCCATTGGCGTTGATTACGGCCCGACATCTCCTGTACATGGAATGAATCAGACGGTTGATAAAGTTAATAGGAATCCTAGCCCACACCTGTAGAAAAGATGCCTGTAGTTCCACAGCAGTTGTAGGACTTGGACGGACGTCATTAAGTTTTCTCTGAATCTCGTCCCACAGATGTTCAATTGGGTTTAAGTCGGGACTAAGAGCGGGCCAAGGCATTACTGTAATGTTGTTCTGCTGTAGAAAGTCCCTTGTAGCTCTTGCAGAATGCGCACGTGCATTGTCATGCTGGAAAGTGTGGTTTTGGTTGCGTGCAAAATGTGGCACAACATGCGGTCGTATAACTTGATCGGTATAACGGGCTGCATTAACACCATTTCCTCTACCTGGACCCAGATTTTGGAATACAACAGGCCCTAATTTCTGGTTCAAGCCGATTCCACCCCATACCATAATGCTTGGGCCTCCCCATACATTTGTTTCCATCATGCAGTTATCAGCATACCTTTCGCCCGGTCTTCTCCAGATTCGCGCCCTGCCATCTGTATTTGAAATGCAGTAACGGCTTTCGTCTGAAAAGATAACCGTTCTCCACTGCTGATGTCGCCAATTTTGACGATGGGTGGCCCACTGTAGTCGTTCACGGCGATGACGTGGTGTGAGGATAGGACCCCTAGCAGGACGACGACATCTCAGGTTACGGGACTTCAATCGGCGCCGGACTGTATCATCGCTAATTGGTCTCTGGTTAATGCCTATTGTCTGCCGAGCAGTATGAGTTGCGCAGAGGAACCGGTTATGGAGATGCTGTCTCAAGATATAGCGATCCTGACGCCCTGTTGTCACTCTGGGGCGACCACTACGTGTGCGGTCATTTGTGCTGTTTGTTGCATTGTGGCGTTCGCGTAGACGTTGGATAGTGCGTACATTGCAGTTAAATGCATTTGCAACGACTTGAGGCCGCTGTCCAGCATTCAAACGTCCAATTGCCTGTTCTCTTTGTCGTGGGTTCAGTCGTGGCATCAGTACTGCATCAAACAGATAATGATGACACAAACACTTCGTACGTCTTAAATACCCTTAATGAAGCACGGATTCAGCGTGCATATCATCATCATGAAATTTAACTTCGGAACGTGTCCCACGGGCCCAGCACAACAAAAATTAGGACCACCGATTTAATGAACGCGGTCAGCCGTAACAGAGATTTAAATGCGATTGTAGCATGATTTAAAGGTAAAATACCTTAACCAAAATGAATCAATAAATTTTGTCAAAATATTTCAAAATTTTAGTTTTCGGAAAATACGACGTTTCTTTTGCGGTTCAGTGTATTAGGATTTAGAGAGAATTTAGTGAACCATGTCCAGATATTAGAAAATGAATGTGAGTTTGTATTATGGGTTAAAATTGACGGAAAAGTATTCAATTTAGAACAACCAGTTATATTCGGGACAATATATATACCACCAGAATATACCAGATATTCTTCAGACGAAGCCTTTAACCAAATTGAACATGAATTACATTCTTTTTCTACTAATTCTAAATATGTTGGCTTAATTGGTGATTTTAATTCAAGAACCGGAGAAGATGATGATTATGTAAATGTTAATTTTGAACATGGTGACAATAACATAGATGAGTTTATCGAAAATCATGCTGGTATTTTAGAAAACCTAAACATACCACTAAAACGTAAAAATATTGATAAAACTAAAAATAAATATGGAAATATGTTGCTTAATTTTTGTAAAGCAAACCAGTTGTTTATTGTAAATAGTCGAATTGGTGATGACAAAGGTATTGGTACATTAACATGTAGAAATTCTAGTACTGTAGATTATTGTATTAGTAGCCCATATTTTTTTTAATCGTTTGTAAACTTCACTGTACAAGATTTTAATAGTCTTTTTTCTAACGTCCACTGTCCGCTTGCTATTTCATTTTCATGCAAGATAAAACTAATCCGGAAAGTATAGAAAACAACTGTGTAGCCAGAATCAGGAAATGGGATGTAAACAAGCAATTAGATTTCCAAAACAATATAGAATCTTCTAAACTTACCGAACTTTCAGATAAATTAGAAAATCTATCACAAGGAAGAATTAACCCAAATATAATAGATTCATTAACAAGGGACTTGTGTAATATTTTGATCACGTCTGCCAGGAAAACCATAGGGTCAAATTCAGGTAAAAACCATAAGGAAAAACTGTTTTAAGTAAACCATGGTTTGACTTAGACTAAATTCGCCCGAAAAAATTATAGGAAAATAAAGAGACGATTCAAATCTAGAAAGACCGACTTATTACATTCAGAGCTACGCAACGCTGAAAAGAAATATAAAAACCTTTTAAATAAAAAATTTAAAGATTATGCTCAAAACATGACAAAAAATCTAGATGAATTACATTCGAAAAACCCAAAAGATTTTTGGAAATTATTAAATAAAGGGAAAAGAAAAAATCAACCTGATATTGCCATAGACAAACTTTTCGACTTTTTCAAAGATTTCAATTCCGATTCTGAAGGTAACGTTTACGAAGGTCAACTAGATATTGATGAAGGAACTTTAGAGCAAATTAATAGCCATATTAATTTACCAATAACAAAAGACGAAATTTTCAAATGTGTCCGAAAACTTAAAAATGAAAAAGCAAGCGGTGAAGATGAAATAATAAACGAGTATATCAAAGGTACCGTGAACCAGTTTATTAATGTTTATGAAAAATTATTTAATGTTGTATTTGATAATGGCATTATGCCTAGCAGTTGGTTAATTGGGATGATAAAACCTATCTATAAAAATAAAGGCGATAAATTTGACCCCCAAAATTATCGACCGATTACAATTGTAAGTTGCCTCGGTAAACTTTTCACTGCAATACTGAATGAGAGATTAACTGAATTTTCTGAATCTTTTGCTGTTTTAAATGAAAACCAATCTGGCTTTCGCCAAGGATATTCCACTTCAGATAATATGTTCACCTTACAATCTTTTTTTGAAATTCTTAAATGTAAAAAGAAAAAAATGTACTGCGCATTCGTTGATTTTATGAAGGCCTTTGATACTGTTTGGCGAGCTGGTTTATGGCATAAAATGTTACTAAACAATATTAATGGGAAAATGTACGATGTTATTTTTAATATGTATTGTAATATAAAATCATGTATTGTGTTTAATAAGTGCAAATCAGACTATTTTGCATGTGACAATGGAGTTAGACAGGGAGAAAATTTATCACGTTTTTAATTTCCTTATTCTTAAATGACTTAGAAACTTTTCTAGAAGCAAAAAATGTTACAGGCTTAGAATCAATCTCAGGTGATCTCGAAAACCAGTTAAATATTTATTTGAAATTATTTATAATACTATATGCCGATGATACGGTTATATTATCAGAATCTGAGAGTGATTTACAGGCACAGCTCGATGCTTTTCATGAATACTGTTTAACTTGGAAGCTGAAAGTTAACATTGATAAAACTAAAATTGTGATATTTGGGAGTGGTCGTACACCTCAAAATTTATCTTTTAAATATAATGGCTCCGAAATTGAAGTAGTCAAAAACTTCAATTATCTCGGTATTATTTTTAGCAAAACTGGCAATTTCAATCTGGCAAAAAAACGTTTAGTGGATAAAGCAGTTGTTTGTATGTATGAAGTACTGAAATTAGGAAGAAAACACAACTTGTCTATAAAATGTCTATTGAGTCTTTTCGATAAAATAGTTAAACCAATTTTACTTTATGGCTGCGAAATATGGGGATTTGGAAACAATGACGTGTTAGAAAAAGTACACTTAAAATTTTGTAAAATGATTCTGAACCTCAAGACGTCTACTCCGAATTATATGATATATGGTGAATTGGGTAGATATCCGGTCGAAATCGACATTAAAATTAGAATTATTTCTTTTTGGGCAAAAATTATTTGTGGAAAACAATCCAAAATATCATGCATTATGTATAGTTTATCACACCATTTGTATTCGCAACAAAATTTCGATATTAAACGGATAAAATTCTTGGAAAAAATATTAAACGAAACTGGTTTTTCTAATATATGGCAAACGCAAACTTTCAAAAGCAACGAGTGGCTAAAACAAAGTATAAAACAAACATTGTTAGATCAGTTTTTACAGGATTGGAATTCGTCAGTCCATAATTCCCCTAAAGC
This sequence comes from Gigantidas platifrons, assembly GCA_002080005.1. Taxonomy (NCBI): domain Eukaryota; kingdom Metazoa; phylum Mollusca; class Bivalvia; order Mytilida; family Modiolidae; genus Gigantidas; species Gigantidas platifrons. Next base: position 8,651 of record MJUT01002668.1, read on the forward strand.
ATTTAATTATAGAATTTTCAAAACTGATTTTAAATTTGAAGAATATTTTAATATTTTAGATGAACATAATTCCCTTCTTTTATGTAAATTTAGAACTACAAATCATAAATTGCCCATAGAAAAGGGAAGATGGAGTAATATTCCTAGGGAAAATCGCTATTGCGAACTTTGTCAAAAGAATCTAATTGGAGACGAATATCATTACATATTTGAATGTACTAATTTAAGCGAAAAGCGTACTTCACTACTCCCAAAACATCTAATTGAACGTCCCAATATAATAAAATTCAAAAATTTAATGACTAGTAAACGGAAACTAATCCTGCAAAAACTATGGAAATTCATTAGATATATAAATATGATAGTTTGTCCTCCCGGCTAATTCCATCTGTCGATTTACTGTATTTGTATATATTGTATATAGTTAAATATGTTCATTTATTTGTAACTTCTCTGTATATGTGCTATGCACTGTCAGTTTGAGAAATAAAGAAATATTAAACGAGTAAATGAAGGTTTTTTTTAGGTTTTCTTTCATTTCAATTATCTACTTTGTCCTTGAGATCACATGAGTATTTCAATTATATACTAACAATATTATTGATTTCAAATTCTCTAATTAATTTTAATTTGTAATTTGAGATGAATCGCAATTCATTTTATAAATCTCATTAAAAATCTAGGTCAATGTTGTTTGAAAAAACTGTTTTTTTTTAATATAATTTTGATGACGAATTTCATTTCAATCAGTATTTAATTTATTTATTAGAACATGACTTAAAACTATGTGTCTGTATGGCATTTATGGGTTCATCCCCGGTTTTTAGTTCGGTTCGTGTTGCTGGATCTTTTGTTTTCTGTGTAGTGTTTTGTAGACCATTGTATTTCCTTTTCCTTTAGCCACCAACCAGCCACAAACCACTAGCAAACTGTATCACATAACGTTCTATAGAGTATACCTCGCCATGCGAGGAATTTGAACTAACGAACTAAGGTTGGTTTACAGAACGTTTTGACTCGCATACAATTCAGATATCGAAAATACTCGAGTTCAAGAGCATTTTCATATATAAAAGAAATAGGTTTTGTAGATCCTTGTTTGTCTTTTTTCCTTTTTCTTTTGGCACTGTATGTCCTTTTCGTAGTACAGCTTCTGATTACCCATTTTGTATCTTTAAACTTTTTTAGCTCACCTTGCCAAAGGCAATGTCAGTTTTTGCCATCACTTGGCTTCCGTCGTCCGTCATTTGTCGTCCGTTACTCTTTTCTCATTTTAATCTTAACCTCTGAAACACCTCAGCCAAATGAACTGAAACTTCATTGGAAGCATCTATGAAAAGTCTTCTATAAAGATTTTCATTTCGTCCCGATCCATTGGCAAACATGGCCGCCACAGGCAATTCTTGTTTCTGATTGGTCGATTTCTAGAAATCTTCTCCTCTGAAACCGCTTGGCCAAATGATCCGAAACTTTGTAGGAGGCATCTATGGAAGGTCCTCTGTCAATACTGTTCATTTTGTCCCGATCTATTGACAAACAAGGCCGCCACAGGCGACTCTTGTTTCTGATTGGCTGATTTTGAAAATTCTTCTCCTCTGAAACCGTTTGGCCAAATGAACCGAAACTTGGTAGGAAGCATCTATGGGTGGTCCTCTATAAAGAGTGCTCATTCGTCCAGATCCATTAGCAAACATGGCCGCCACAGGCAATTCTTGTTTCCGATTGGTCGATTTCTAGAAATATTCTCCTCTGAAACCGCTTGGCCAAATGATCCGAAACTTAATAGGAAGCATCTATGGAAGGTCCTTTATAGAGATTGCTCATTTCGTCCAGATTTATTAACCAGCTTGGCCTCCACAGGCGATTTTTGTTTCTGATTGGCTGATTTTTTTAATTATCCTCTTCTGAAACCATTTGGCCAAATTAAAGGAAACTTAGTAGGCAGCATCTATGGAAGGTTTGCTATAAAGTTTGCACATTTCGTCCCGATCCATTAATAAACATGGCCGTCACAGGCAATTCTTGTTTCTGGTTGGTTGATTTCTAAAAAATCTTCTCCTCTGAAACCGCTTGGCCAAATGATCCGAAACTTAATGGGAAGCATCTATGGAAGATCTTCTATAAAGATTGCTCATTTCGTCCGGATCCATTAACAAACATGGCCACCAAAGGCGATTCTTGTTTATGATTGGCTGATTTTTTAAATTCTTCTCTGAAACAATCTGTCCTAATGAACTGAAACTTAGTAGGAAGCATCTATGGAAGGTTTTCTATTAAGATTGCACATTTCGTCCAGATCCGTTAATAAACATGGCCGTCACAGGCAATTCTTGTTTCTGATTGGTCGATTTCTAAAAATCTTCCTCTCTGAAACCGCTTTGCCAAATGAACCGAAACTTGATAGGAAGCATATATGGAAGGTCCTCTATAGCGATTGCTCATTTTGTCCCAATCCATTAACAAAAATGGCTGCCACAGGCAATTCTTGTTTCTGGTTGGTCGATTTCTAAAAATCTTTTCCTTTGAAACAGCTTGGCCAAATGAACCGAAACTTGGTAGACAGCATCTATGGAAGGTCCTCTATAGGGATTGCTCATTTCGTTTTGATCTGTTAACAAACATGGTCATCATAGGCAATTCTTGTTTCCGATTGGTCGATTTCTAAAATATCTTTTTCTCTGAAACTGCTTAGCCAAATTAATCGAAACTTGGTAGGAAACATGTATTGAAGGTGCTCTATAAAGAGTTCTAATTTCAATCCATCCACAAATATGGCTGTCATAGGCAATTCTTGTTTCTGGTTGGTTGATTTCTAAAAATCTTCTTCTCTGAAACTGTTTAACCAAATCAACAGAAATTTGGTGGGAAGCACCTATGGAAGGTTCTATATTAAGTTTCCTCAAAGCAGAATGAAAGGTGAGCAACACAGGCTCAGCCTCCTGAGCCTCTAATTATTTCAACTTACACATTAGAAACATTCTCATTTACAATCAAAACTAATTTTCATCTGATGTAAAAATCTAAGGGGTGATGAGCACCGTGTTTTTCTGAACAAAACATGATGTCGCCAAATTCTATAGAAAAGAACAAAATGTTCTGGCGGTATGCAAAAAAGTAAATAACAGTCCCTGTATTTTTCAATGAGAAATGTTGCTAAAATGTGGAAACAATATGCTGATGTTCGGTGGAAAATAAACGCTAGAAAAAACCGAAGGTGCAACCAAGAATGAACAATCCAAAGACACAGCCAACATTGACCACAAGACATAGAGCGAAGACAAAGACAACACTGGAAAAAAATAGAAACACGGACTCCGACCAAAAAATCTTGGGTGAATCAAAATCCTCGAGAAGGGTCATATGGCAAAATCTACGTAAAAGGCAACATATATTTACGTTCATACAATGTATTTATAGTTTATTGTTTTAATCTTGAACGTAAATATCTATTTAACAAGATGTTACTTCATATTCCAAAAATTAACATCTTCCCCAAAAATCGATTTCACACTTATGAAAACAAGTTATATATGTATATTTACGTGAAAGTCAGTAGTTGTTCTGTCAACAATTTGACATTTTAAATATGTTATTGTTACGTGATATAGTGTATGCACCAGTGTGTTCTTTCCACCAGTGTATTCTTTCCAGAGGACAAGTTACACTAATGTATAATTTCCAGAGGAATTATTGCACTAGGTTATTTTTTCCATGCTAACCCTAACCCTAAACCCAACCCTAACCGGAAATTCTACACGCCGGAATAAAGTACGCTTACATGTATACATACGTTCCGACTTATTGGGATTGTCCGTTTGACTTCTATTAATCTCCAGAAAAATATTTCTTAAAAATCCATGTTTAAAATCAATGTGTGTAAATAAATGTTAAACACAGAATGATCAATCAAAAATGGACAATCCAGAGAAACTGACAACAAGACGAAGACAAAGAAAACAAAAACACAACACAATATGTGTTAGACACCACTATGTACAAACAAACACAAATAAAATGTAAATAAGACATGATCCCTTATACTGGAGGGGAAAACGAACCAAACATCGTTTTTATGCGGAAATCGTAAAAGGCATCACAACACGAAACTCAGAACGTAAAGACATATTATAGGACAACACACAAAACTGAAAAGATGAGCAACACGAACGCCACCAAAAAATATATGATAAATACGAACTCTGACAATTAATTTTAAAATATTTGGCTAGCTAATAGACAAGCTGCCCATTGGGTCTCTATCTTTATTTAACTTTCTGAAGTATACATAACTGTATAGAGTAAGCACAAATACTGTAAAGGCCATCAAAAGAAGAAAAAACCGGCAGCAGACAGGGGCTTCCAATGTATGTATAGGATACCGTACATTTCAAACAAAAGAACTGTCCTTTATTGGATCTGAGAGGCTTCTTTTTCCGCAAGAGTACACAGGTGAAGGCAGAGACGCCGAAGGCGTCGAGGTCTTTTACCTGTGTACGAGTGCGGAGAAAGAAGCTTTCCATATTCTATAATGCTCAGTTCTTTTGTTTGAAATGTACATTATCTAACCTGTACAATAATTGAACTTGTAAATAAAATGAAATATGCATGTTTTTTGGTTTTCATCTTTTTTTTTTTCTTTTTTTTTCTTTTTTTTTCTTTTTTTTTTTGCTTAGTACAGAAAATTGATTTATATTTTAAAGGAACACCTGCCCTGCATCAAAGGGGAAATTATAAATAGAACATTTTATTCAAATCTGGTTATGTGCATTTAAATTTTATCGCAATAATCTGCAGAAAGTGTCATGTAAGAAGGGATCTGTCACGGTGGACTCACAGAATTGACATCTATTAAAGATACTTTAAATGTTGAAAATATCGGGTTGTTATTATGTCTCCCGTTCGAACGAAGAGAGACACATTGTTTAGTCTGATATTTTTCTTCTTCCGCTTCCGCTTCTTCTCCTTCTTCTCAGCGAAGCTTGTCCGGACCATAACTTTTTTGTTTTTCCAGATAGGTCAATTATATTTGGTATGTGGGTGCATGACCATAAGGCGGTGTGTCGCGTATCGCAATGACCTTCGTGGGACCATGACCTTTGACCTCAAGGTCAAATAATTGTTTTTTGAATCATATTTATTTGGTATGTGGGTGCATGATTATAAGGCGGTGTGTCGCGTACTGTAATGACATTCGTGGGACCTTGACCTCTGACCTGAAGGTCAAATAATTGTTTTTTTAAATAGTATTTTCTTGTCCGGGCCATAACATTTTTGTCTTTCGAGATAGGT
>MJUT01002668.1:18148-39957 GCA_002080005.1 Gigantidas platifrons
CAAGTCAAGTAAATAAATAGTCTTTAGACTCAAGTCAAGTAAATAAATAGTCTTTAGACTCAAGTCAAGTAAATAAATAGTCTTTAGACTCAAGTCAAGTAAATAAATAGTCTTTAGACATTTGGACCTCAGTTTTGATAAATAATTTATGAATTGTAAATTTTAACCATAAATATAACTAATAAACCAGGTTTGCTAGGACTATTTGGCAGACCTTGGATACCAACAGTCCACGAGGAGAGGTATCGACCCAGTAATACAAACGTAGAGATCTAATTTAGTGCACACGACGAGGTTCTGGAATATTCTATCATCAGGTACGTTTATAGTTGAACGATCGGAAAGTCAAATAACATAAAGATATTCAGAAACGATTAAATCAAAGGATCTAAATAGAATAGGCAAAATCCGCTATTATTCCATTGCCTGCAGGATAATTATCTTAGTTTTAATACAATAGATTATTTTGAAACTAATATATATCCAATAAACCATGCTCGATGTTGATTAGTCCGTTGCTTAAATCTTTCTGGATTCACCGGTAATCAGTATAATCATCTTGACGGATTTGTATCTAGGTCGAGCGGTTATTGTATCCTATTTGATTTTATGTTAGTAACTGTAATGATAACAAAATCAAAAAAGAAATATCAAATTGTATACGTGTCTAATGGCATAACTGTATACGTGTCTAATGGCATAATTTAAAACTCATACATATATACATGTCTGTAACTTTTACAAATATATCCATTTCGTATTTTCAGTAAAATATCTAACAGCGTAAGTACTTGATTTATTTCTATTTAAAAGAAAACCTTCTTTAAGCTTTCAAGTACTTCGTAACCTTATAGTGTTTATTCAGGGTAAAATGTGGGAAATATTTACGGATAAACGTAATAGATCTTGCAAAACAAAAAGTTTCTTAATTCATGATATATACAAGTTGTGGCTAATGGTGAAAACAAACAAAACGACAAGATTTCACGATTATCTACACAATTGAACATTTTCACAACATATTAACTTTATTAAGAAAGCGGAAGTAATTTATTGAGATAAGAAAAGAGTTTATTCATAAACATTTCACATCTACACGGTGGCTGATTAAGGCCATGCGAGAATTTTTTTTAATTTTGTTCCATCAATATAATATCTTGTTCCTACAACTTATTATTTTGTTCCCACAAGAACGATCTATTGTTCCCACCACATACTATTTTGTTCCCACAACATATTATCTTGTTCCCTCAATATACTATTTTGTTCCCACAACATATTATCTTGTTCCCTCAATATACTATTTTGTTCCCACAACACAATCATATTGTTCCCTCAATATATTATTTTGTTCCCACAACATAATATGTTGTTCCCTCAATATATTATTTTGTTCCCACAACATAATATGTTGTTCCCTCAATATATTATTTTGTTCCCACAACATAATATGTTGTTCCCTCAATATATTATTTTAGCGTCCGTCGTCCGTTTGTCCGTCCGTCCATCGTTCACTTTTCATTGAAATATCTTCTCCTCTGAAACCACAGGACCAATTAGAACCAAACTTGGTCACCATAATCCTTGGGTAGTCCCTTTAAAAATTGTGTCCAATAGGTCCGCATCACATCCATGATGTCTTCAAGTGGGGAACATAGTTTAACATTGGATCCTATGGGAAATACATTCAAAGATCTTCTCCTCAGAAACTACATGGTCAATTGGGAATAAACTTGGTCACAAAGGTCCTTGGATGATTCACTTTGCAAATTGTGTCCGGCGGGTCCGGGTCCGATCCAAGAGGGACGCCAGCGGGGAACTTAATTAGTTTAACATTGGACATTATGGGGAAGCACATTCAAAGATCTTCTCCTCTGAAACCATCTGTCAAACTGCAATCAAACTTGGTCACAATAGTCCTTGGATAGTCCCCTTTCCAAATTGTGTCCGGCAGGTCTGGGTCAGATCCAAGATGACCACCAGCGGTGAACATAGTTTAACATTAGACCTTATGGGAAATACATTCAAAGATCTTCTCCGCAGAAACTACTGGGTCAATTGGTCCTTGAATGGTCCCCTTTCATAATTGCGTCTGGCAGGTCTAGGTCCAAACCAACATGACCGCCAAATTGACATTGGACCCTCTTCCTCTCTGAAACCACCTAGGCAACTGGAATCAAGCTTGGTCACAACAGTCATTGGGTGGTCCCCTTTCAAAACTGTGTCCGGCAAGTCAGGTTCCGATCCAAGATGGCGGCAAGCAGTGAACATAATATAATATAGCGGGCTATGGGACAGTCTAAGAAACATGGTCAAGTGAGCGATAAAGGCTCTTGTGAGCCTCTTGTTGTAATACATGTAGTAATAATTGAGGCGAGACTTGAAGTGGGTATAAAAACAAACGGAACCTGTCTGCAGTGTTAGTCGAATTATTGTGATTTATAAAAAAGAAAAATAAGGCTTATGTTAGTAAAATACACGTTATTTATAGTCAATAATTTTTTTTTATGCTTCCCATGGAATCCTTTTTTTAAAAGTTGGCACAAAGAACTCAAAATTGGTGCAGAATATCAATATCAATACACCGAATTTCAAATTAGTACGTTTTATTGATAAATTAATAGAGTATTACTACTATTGTTCAAAATAGCAATTGTGATTCACTTAGTGTCGACGAGGCTCCTGACTTTGGAAATCTACACGTATGTATGGTGGGGTTGAACAAGTTTTGTTAGATTTCAACCATCCCCCATCACCCTAACCAAGGATAGCATGAACAAAAACATTTACGGGACATAGTATAATAATCAGGCTTAAAAAGCAACTAAAATATCTCTCTCACACACACACATATACGAATGCTCGATACTTTCTGGTTTTCTTTTGTTTTGTTGGATGGGTGAGTGAGTGAGTGAGTGAGTGAGTGAGTGAGTGAGTGTTGTTTAACGCCAATTCAGCAATTTTTAGCTATACCATGGCGAGAACAAGTTATTTTTCAATGAGATGATGATGCCCGCTTTGCTTTAGAGTGCTAGATCACTGAAACAACAGTACCGCGGGTAGACATTTCGCTCCACTCGGACACATTATTCTGTTTCCGAGCCAACCAGTCTTTAATGTTTCTCCTTCATGCTGCGTACTTGGTAGAGAAGCAACCAATACCAACTGAATAGTCTTTGATTTGATCCGACCGGGATAGAACCCACGGCCTACCGCACATTTTTGTGTGCCTGGCCCAAGATGGTATGTTGTGGGAACAATATAATATATTGAGTGAACAAAATATCTTTCTTGTGGGAACAAAATATCTTTCTTGTGGGAAAAAAATAATATCTTGAGGGAATAATATAATATGTTGTGGGAACAAGATAATATGTTGTGGGAACAAAATATCTTTCTTGTGAGAACAAGATATCATATTGAGGGAACAAAATATTTTTTTTCTAGCATGGCCTTAATCAGCCACCGTACATCTACGTTTGAATGGAGAAAGGATTATATTTTACATAAAGTCTTAGCTCTTTTGATACATACAATTCTATACGATTATGGTCAATACATTTATTTTAAATCTGACATAAATCGTGACCACATTGTGAAGACATTGGTCCATTGTGTTATATTACATGATGACAGCCAGTTCGTGTCATCATACAAAAGGTGTATTTACTTAAACCTATACAACACAATAGTTCTATTTTTAATTTATTTTATACATAGAAATGCTCTTGTACTCAGGTATTTTCGATATCTGAATTATATACGAGTCATAACGTTCTGTAAACTAACGTTGGTAGTTCCAATATCGCTCATTATTGTAAGGTAACGTGCCATGGCAAGGTGCACTCGATACAACATTATTGTAAGGTAACGTGCCATGGCAAGGTGCACTCGATACAACATTATTGTAAGGTAACGTGCCATGGCAAGGTGCACTCGATACAACATTATGTGATACAGTTTGTCAGTCAGTGACTTGCGGCAGATCTGTTGTTTTTCACCGGGTACTCCGGTTTCCTCTACCAATAAAACTGACTGCCACGGTATAACTGAAATAATGTTGAAAGTGGCGTTAAAACTATATAACCCTAACCCTGACGTTCTGTAAGCGTACAATGTAGTGAAAAAAGCAAAATTAGTTTGTATTTAGCAATCTATAAACCCAGATATAGACTAGTTGATGCTTCCATCGCTTTTCTCGGGTCAGCATAGTGGAAATATTACATTCAGTTGAAATAAATTAGAATGGTGATCGTGGTTTGTACATGTTTGACATAAAATACAATAGAATGGTTTGTATATTTATATGCATCTTTTTTTTCAATAATCTTTGCTTGCTACTTGTCTTTGCTATACCGTTTACGTATGTATTTACTCTTAATATCAATCAGAAGATGTCAAATACCAATAGTAGGGGAGATAATAAGTGATAATTAAAGTATTTACACATCTTACTTTTCAATCAAAGAATGAATTTAACACAAGATCAAAGCATATCTCCTACCAACACCAGGAGGAACTTTGTCAGCTAATTTGACGTAGAAAGATATATCACTTCTGTATTAGAGGTTATAGCACCATCTAATACATGCTGCTTTTATAATGTCATCATTGGTAATAACAACACGAACATGGTCTTGATGTATACATTCAACATGTAATTATATACTAGTAGTATGTGTGTATTGGTTCCAGAAGATTTTGACGATACCAAAGGGGTAACCAGAACCAAGTTATAAATAGAAAAGATAGCTAATGCAATGACTAAAAGAAAGAGGACAAAGAATGATCTAACTAAAACACTACACAGAAAACTAAAGATTGAACAACACGAAACCCTCTAAAAACCCAGGGTGAACTCAGGTGCTCCGGAAGGGTTAGCAGTTCCTGCTACACTACTGACACCCGTCGTGTAACTCTTAAACGATATGAATATCATTTGACATGGAAATCGTGCTATCTCTCAAACATCGTTGCCATATTTGGGAATCGTTACAATACAAATTAATTGAAATTTCAATATGTATCTGTTGTTACACAATACTTGATTTAATACAACGGGAGGGAGATAACTCTTGGTTTATTGGCGATGCACGAGAGCAGATTTGAAGCTCTCAACTAAATATTCCTACTAGAACTCAACTCCGCGAGGATTAAACGGTACATTAAATCACCATGACAACTACATGACGTATGATGTATCAGTTATAGCTTACGGTGTCATCATATCTAAAAGATTAATTGGAAAGATCTTAATTAATAAATAACAACTATGGGATAATTTGATTGATTAATATTTGTAATATCACTCAATGAAACTATAAATAGTTTATATGACAAACAAATGTATTACCTGAACATTAAACAGGTGTTAATAATTCATAAACATGAGAACATTTGATTAAAACAGTAATCTGCATATAAGATATTATATTTAGTTTTCTAATAAGGGGTCTGGTTATCGGGGTGGTTGGTTGACAGGATTGTTTGTTTGGTGACTTCTCAGGCCATCGGATATCCTGTAATAAGAAAACAAGAGAAGTATATGAGTTTGAACATGCCAACTTGGTAGTCAGAAGCTGTCGTAATTCAAAAGACAGACAATACAGTGACTAAATGTAAAAGGACAAAAAAAGAAAAACAATGGTTAACCAAAAAAACTACATAGAAAAATGAAGACTGAGAAAAATGAACCCCATAAACAATATTGTTTTTGTGTGTAAATCACATTACATAGACTGCTTGATAAAAGAATTAGGTATTGACAATTCACTTGGCAACCCTACATATACCCCGATGACAATTACGAAAGAGGAAATCATAGACAATCATAGGTCTGTTTGATGTTCCTTTGGAATTTCAACCAAAGATGAAGAAATGGATCTACCAGCACTCTACTGGATTCCTAAATTACACAAGTGTCCTTTCAAACAGCGCTATATTGCTGGGTCTGCCAAATGCTCCACGATACCTCTTTCCAAATTATTAATATGTATTCTATCGACGGTCAAAACCGGACTTCAGAGTTACTGTGACACTAGCTACTCGAGGCGTGATGTGAATTACATGTGGATTCTGCAGAACTCTTAAAGATTTGTTAGAGTACATACAATCTATTTCCCTCTCCTCCTGCAATAACATTAAAAAATTTAACTTCTCTACCCTCTACACAACTATGTCACTCTAAGCTGAAGGACAAATTAAGGGAGATGGTCCAACTGTGTTTCATAAAAAAGAATGACCAACGTAGATACAAATACCTTGTGCTAGGAAGGGACAGATATTATTTTGTGTAAAAAACACTCTGATTCTACCAAAAAGTTCTCAACATGCTCGAGTTTTTGATTGACAACATATTTGTTATCTTTGGTGGACGTGTTTTTCAACAGACAGTCGGCATACATATGGGTACACAGTGTGCTCCTCTTCTCGCCGACTTGTTCCTTTATTCGCATGAGGCAGACTTCATACAGGGGCTTCTCAAGAAAAACGAAAAGAAGCTAGCCTGATCCTTTTATTTCACATTCCGCTAAAAAAGATGATGTCATTTCACTAAATAATTCTACGTTTGCTGCTTTCGTTGATCGCATCTATCTCATTGAGTTTGAAATAAAGGATACCACTGATGCAGATAGGACTGCTTCATAACTTGACCTACACCTCGAAATTGACAGTGGTTTACGACTAAAAAGATGATTTCAATTTTCCCATTGTAAACTTTCCATTTATATATAGCAACATTCAAGCAGCACCTGCATATGGGGTATATATCTCTCAGTTGATACGATATTTCAGAGCTTGTGGTTCCAACCAGGATTTCCTTGATAGAGGGTTGCTGCTAACAAAGAAGCTACTGAACCAAAGGTTCCGCTTGGTTAAGTTGAAATCATCACTTCGAAAGATTTATGAAGTTTTACTTGGTTGACCGTTATGGAATATCTGTCACAGATTACCACGAAGATGTTCCGCTTGACGTAAACACCTCCCAGTTATTTCCCCATTCATGACTTATCACCGGGTTTATAACTAGATTAACACGACGGACGCCACTAGTGGAGCAGGAACTACTTACCTTTCCGGAACACATGAGTTCACCTCCTGTTTTAATGGGGTTCGTGTTACTCGATCTTTAGTTGTATGTGTATGTTTTATAGATCGTTGTTTGTCCTTTTGTCCTTTTTCTTTTTGGCCATTGTGTTGTCTGTTTTTCTTCGATTTACGGATTCTGATTACCCCTTTGATACCTTCAAATTCTTCCCACTAAAATCCCAACTTGAACTCAGATGGTCCAGCATTGTAAGGAGATTCTTCTCCACTAGTGACACTAAAATCAACTGATTTGGTAATAAGATTGCATACGTAAATAAATATAAATAATATAAATAAAACATGAATCCCTTAAAAAACAAATGGAAGTAAAGACAAACGGAACATTGTTTTCCACAGAGAACTAAACATGTGAAGACATGTAGATAAACAAAGCAAACAGCATAACCCCACTAAAATCCGGGGACGAAACCATGTGCTCTGAAATGGTCGGCAGTTCCTGATCCACTGACGACACTCGTCTTATGGCCCTTGTTTAAAATCCGGTATAAGATGAAGGATGAGATTCCAACTATGACAAAAGGAAACTAAAATGTGGTGATCTACGAGACAGAGAATACGCAACGGATTAACACCAAATCATGATAACGATCGCAAAGCTTTTGAAGTGATGACTTCAACTTACTTACTAGGAAACCTTGGTACAGTAGTTTCATTATCAGCAGCAAACCGCTCTCAAGGAAATCTTGATAGGAACCACAAGCTCTGGAATATCGTATCAACTGCGAAATATAGACTCCATATTCTGGAATGTTGCTTCATATAAAGGGACACTTCACAATGGGAAACGTAAAGTAATCTCTTAAAGTGGAGGTTTTATCCCATAAAACTAGCTTAATCCCGTCACTATTTATTGAAGTGCTTGTACCAAGCCAGGAAAATGAGAAGTCATATACAATTTCGGTCCTGTTTTTTTTTTTTTTTTTTTTTTTTTGCGATTATTCTATAGGATGGCGGAACTGTGTAGCATAGTCCGTGAATGTAATTGTGTTGGCTGGTGTGTCAATGTCTTCTAGGTCATTTAGTGCATTGAACCAGACGTCCTCTATTAAATCCATTGGTACGAGTGGTAGAACAGCTGCTCTTCTTACAACGGTATCTTTCTGGTTTTCATTTTATTACTTTTAACATGCCGTAGTTGTTTCTTGATATAAAGGATGCGAAACTTGGAATTATTTAGTGAAAAGGCATCATGTATATAGCTGAACGTGGAAATAAAGAACCGAATCTTTTAGTGTGTTGTCAATCAACAATGGGTGTGTTTGTTCGTGTAGTGCGAGTATCCCATGTGCACCATGTTACACATGTAACTCTCATATACACATGTAGTTACTAAGTGTATGCTTATTGACACTTTACACAATATATGCTCAAAAAATCTAATATTAAGCAAGATATGCATAGCTCATTTCAAGTAAAGATAACAATACAGCATTACTCCAATAAAAGGTAACCCGTTTGGGGGCTATCATTCCAATATTTCAGAACCTCGATCAAAATAATTTGGCTTAGAAATTGCATTATTTTCTCAGCTGCGGATTACAACTTAGAACAGGAGTAGTGCGAAACACCAGCACTGTTACAGGAATGTAACCCATTTGGGCATCAATCATTCCAATATACCGGAACATCGATAAAAAATAATTTTGCTTAGAAATAGGACATATTCTCTCAGTTTCGGAAAACAACTTCAAGAAGTTGTGCGGAACGCTCCTTCTATGTAAAAGATAAACTTGAAGGGGGCGATAAGGGGCAACCGTTTGTAAGGCGTCGTCGTTGGTGGCACGTGACAAGTTTTCTGACCCTGACCACTATCTACCATTTTGCTTATGGCAACCAGCTCTAGAGTCCATAGTTTAATTCATCAATTAAACTTAGCAACTCAATATTAGGCCCATAAAGCTAGTTTAATCCCGCCACTTTTCATTGAAGTGTGTGTGCCAGGCCAGGAAAGTGGTTCATGTATATCTGTGTTAAGGATATCTATTTTACATCTGTTTCCAAGATTTGCCTATCAGAATTTGAACTGTCCTGACGGTGTGATAGTGTTTTATCTTTTATTTGAATACTTCTGAAAGAGGCTGAAATATCCATAATCTAACATTATCAAGACCCGCCATTCCTCTAAGACATGCATATTGCAAACAAGTTGGAAGGGTTGAATAGTAGTTTTAATCTTGTAAGCAAACTCGCGAGTAAACTATTACATATGCGGTAAATATACAATAGCCCCCCCCCTCTCACCCCCCCCCCCGAATTGCTAATTATTTATTGCATGGTAGGCGATGCTCTAATAAGGGGTTATGGTTATGGTGTTTAATGCCACTTTCAACAATATTTCAGCTATATTATGGCAGTCAGCTTTATTGAATGATGGAGGATACCGGAGTACCTGGAGAAAACTACCGACATGTTGCAAGTCACTGACAAACTCTTTCACATAACGTTGCTTCGAGTGCGCATTGCCTGATCAGGATTCGAACTCATAACGTTAGTGGTAATAGATACTGATTGCATAGGTAGTTATAAATATAACAACCATACGTTCACGATCACAACGGCCCCTGCTCTAATAGGCAAATTGTATTGTGGCTTTAAGGGAATACTTCTTTAAAATATTTTTTTTGTTTTTTTTTCTTCCATTACTTGGGAAGTTTACCATCATCATTTATTCCTCACCTTACAAATAACTTCATCAACCACAGTAACACTTGCCAAACCTCAAGCTCACGATGAACCCCAAAAACAAACACGAGCGACTCCTCCAGCTTACGATAAACCCCAAATAGATACGGGCCACTCCTCCACCGCACGATAAGCCACAACACTGACGAAGATAATAACTATGATTACAAATAGCTGAAAATTAAATGAAGTTTACACACCCGTGAATAATTCCTCAAGGAAATTTAAAGCATTCTCGTGTTATGTTTATCATCGATTTGACGTTATTTTGATTTAAATTGCGATTCTTAACGAAATAGAAATACTGAATCGAGATAAATGATTATTACTATATTTTATTGGATTTTTTGGTTCCATCAAATTATGAGACGTTTAATACTAAGCCTGGTATATGTATTAATTCCGATCTGTTGGATTTTAACGAGTTCAATCTCTGTATTACGCAGCTATTTCTGCATGCAATAATAGCTTTTAAAAAACAACACTGAATAAACCTGTATGGACGAGCATGATAAACACTTAATGATAAAATAATATAACATTACGAGGATTTAGCTACATCATTACCCTATAGTATGAAGTAAAGTAAGGATAATTAAAGGCTCCCAGAATTGATTTTTTTATTAATATTAAAAGTTGCCAATATTCGATGTTTTCTACTAATTGCAGGTGACATTTTTCATTATATTTCATCTCATGAAATTATTTATGTAATACAGCACGAAATCCTTGTCATTATGTAATCCCAACCTCTGCAGTGAAATCTATATGAAATGATGTAATTGTGAAATTTATTTTTAGAAACCTAAGTTACATTAGTCTGGTACTCGTGACCCCTCGGATTTTTTTTATCCGAGGGGTCACGAGTACCAGACTAAAGTTACATGTAATTTGAACCAATCAGAATTGTAGAATTAGTCACGTGTCATTGTGTGTGTACATTACTAGAAAGTGAAGACACGTTTTGTGTATATACAAATTTCAACCAAAAATTTTTCCCACCATCCTCGCCTTCATACCACCAACTTATTTTCATTGTATTCATTCACTTTTGATGATGTAAATATATATACATGTACTTGTGGCGGTTTTCAGTTGCCACCCCTTTTTGTAGTTGAATTTTTTTTTGCTTAGGAGTGTTTTAAGTTTGTTTACATTTTAGTTAGATTATTAGTAACTGTTGTTTTGTCACACTCCTAAGATTATGTAATAAATTTAGTCATTTATTTAGAAAACTTTATAATAAATGACATTTTAATTGGAGCAATTGTTACTTCTTATATATACAAAAACACGCAGAGTATTTGCTACATCAGAGGAGTATAATGTACCAGGAGTTGGTACAAGTTAATGGAGTCTATGAACATGAACAAGTCAATGAGTTGGGATGTGTAAGTTAATGGAGTTTATGAACATGAACTGGTCAATCAATATTCTTTCACCTTAAATATGAAAATCTAATGGTGGTTTTTCTGGTTTCATGGAGTCTGTGGTTATATAAATAATATCATACGTAAATAGCGTAGAACAAAGGAAATACGTCGCTGTTTTATTTTCTTGAATCCAGTAAAGAATCCAATGTTTACCCGCACAATATTCATACGACCTGACAGTGAACTCATGCGGGAAAGCGTTTGCGCATATGCGAAATTGTTTGCTGATAAAGAAAGCACATGGCACAAATCGAATCGTGGAAGAACAAATACATTGACGGGTTCTATACGAAAACGACACAAAAAGGAGGATTCATCAAGCTTCGTGTAAAAATTAAAAAAAAAGATGTTATACCGACCTACTCCATTTCTCAACATGTAAGCATAATTTAGTATCTTTTTTCGGCCGTATCGTATTTTGACAGTAGAAGTGCATCGTAGTTTTTATATAGTCTTTTTTTTTTCAGGAGAAAACGCTAGGAAATATCTCTTTTAAATTAGAGACTAAAATAATGAACTTCATGTCTGGTTTTTTTTTCTAAAAAAATTATATAATCAAGACAACTCAAGTGTTGTCACTAATATGCAATACAATTTGTTTACAATTATCCCTTTATCGGACCCCTTTGCAGAGTTTGGGTTTGTTTTTATTTATTTCATCACGTATTTTCGATTTTAAGTGTCATTCTTACTAAATACCATTATATAATATTAACTGATTACCTCGGGATCCAATTTCATAGATATATTTCTTAAATTATATTAATTCTAATGAATTTACATTCAACATGCTTCCTGGTTATTTATAGCAGTTATCAGTATTCGGCAAACTTCGGAAAAGCAGCCGACTTATAATTAGGTCGTGTTAATGGCGATTTTACCAACAGACATTCGAATTCTTTTCACTAATTACGACATTATAGCATATTTTTTAAACCTGGCTTCTTGTTCAGAGCATTTTATTAGTATAAAACATCGAATATTTGCAACTTTTAATATAAACAAAAAAATTCAATTCTGACAGCCTGTATTCCTTTAACGTATGCTGTTATATTTAGCTACATCTATGACATTCACTCACGTATATTAACAATAACAAGTCATAAGGTTGCAGGTTGGTGTACGATATCACACACTATGTCGGAACACAACATCAGGCGCCATTTTGTGTAGCTCTAACTATTGCAAATAAAACATAGATTGTGATCGTGTATAAAGTTACCTGTAATCTCTGTTAATCCTTCACTTCTTTTATTTAAGGAGTCAAATTGCTTTGACTTGATATTTATTGCTATATACGGCTACTGATCAAAGCTTTTCTGGTACCTGATTCGTGTAGATCGACGACAAGATCCGATAACAGTAATAGACGCGGACCTGATAGAAGACACTATTGAAAATATTATACCGACGGTTTTTTCTGTTCTTTTCAGACAATTTTGCAGTTGTTTGAAGTGTTTGACATTGCAGGATCCACACGTTATACGTACATTGTCGGTAAATATAAAATGTAGTTGCACTCAATACGAAATATGCCAGAAAAACTCCCCCAAAGAATTGCCTTTTTACCCGTTTCTAAAGTTCGTACAAATAAATTATATATTTTCCGACAATTTACTAATATGATATATGCTATATCTGTTTATTATACAGCTAAACTCTCAAATAATTAGACAAGGTTACGTTATAAATTATTGTTGTTTTGTTATTGTTTTTGAGGTTTTTTATATAATTTAACCAATCGAACGCCATTCAAATTGTCCCAGAACGAACTGGGCATGTACTCCATTTATTTCTTTTGTTCCATATTACCTCTGCAATTGTATATAACAAATGTCAAGAGCATCACGTGAGTCAGGTTCTGTCTTTATCTCTCATATAAGGGATGTTCTAGAAAAATTGCATGTATGCAACAACAAGAACATCTAAAGTCAGGTGTCAGGTTCAAAGGTTGCCGTTTTCTGAATTGATGTTGTTTGTAGCGTTATATTGTAGAATTAATATTTAAATGTTACGAGATCAAAATAATGTCAGAATCTTCTCGGCGCCACAGAAATATTTCCAGAATCATCCCAACTGCTCTGACTAACAATGTTGTAGACCACTATTGTCCAGTCCGTGATACTGCTGCAAAACCTTTTGCGTCGCAGCATAATTGATTTTAATTTTCAAGGGTTAGTGGAGGTAGTGGGGTATGGTATTTACCGTTACTTTCAACTATATTTCAATTATATCGTGGCGATCACTTCTTTTAATGACGAAACCCGGAGTACCTTGAGAAAACCACCGACCTGTCGCTGGCAAATTTTATCACATAATACGGTATCAAGTACACCTCGCCATGAACGGGTTCGAACCAACAACTTTAGTGGTGATAGGTACTGATTGCTTTAGTGGTTATAGGCCCTGATTGGATTTACAACTATCACGACGGCCCCATATGTGAAACCGAAAAAGGGAAAATCAATTTGTTACGCCAAGAATGGTGTAATAGCAGTAGGATTGACTACAATATTGTTGGCTTGCAGCATCTTCGATGACCCTAAGAATATTTCAGAATCATATTTTATTTTTAATTATTTTGATTTACTGCGTAAAAATTGTGCTTTGGACAATAAAATGTCTGTTTAGGTACATGTAAACGTTATAGAATACATAATGGACAATCCAAAGAAACTTGTAACATAGGATACACAAGACGAAGGCAAAGAAAACAAAAACACACCACGATATGTGTTGAATACCATTTTGATAATTGAAAACCCCCCGTAGATATCATACTTAGTGCGTACGACGTGTTTCTGGAATAGCATTAATCAGGCAAGCTCAAAGCCTAAATACTTGAGAGCCAAATAATATAAAGTCTTTCTTGTGTATTGTCCGCCATCTACAAAACTAGCATAGTCTAGATACCCTTTCGGTAAAGTGAATCATATGTTCATTTCCTTTTGTTATTCAGGGTAAAATACACAATTAAAAGTTATTAAATTATTAATAACAAAATATCTTCATTCCAGTAAATATGACATTATACATGTTGGTTGGTTTGGTTTATGGTGTTTAGCGCCACTTTCAACAATATTTCAGCTATATCGTGGCGGTCAGTTTTATTGGTGGAGGAAACCGGAGTACCAGGAGAAAAACACTGACCATATATATGTATGGCTAAACAACGCAAAACATGTTATTACTGTCACATTTTCTGTGCAATTCGTCAACCACATTCCTCAAATAGTCGTAATCTGCACGTTTCATTCTTTTTCAGTATCAGTATATATATTCTTCTTTTCTATGGACAAGAAAAGATAGCACTAAACGAACTGGTAGCAAAATTCACCTGCTTATTAGCAATGAAAGATAAAAGAGAGAAACCTTTATTAAGACCACTAAGCAGCTGGTTAGAATCTATATTTGTTCAATCTATTTAATTGGTACTTGTTTCTATTGTGTTTTATAGAGTGGTTCGTACTTTACAATGTAAGAAAAGGTTAAAAGGGGGGTTGGTACTCTAGTTGTGATTTATTTCTATTCAAGTGACAGTTCCAAGCAAAAATCCTTTTCATCCCTATTTCGGATCTTGTAGCTGATTGGATTTTGCAGATTTATTGGAAGAAATAAAAACACTCCTCTCTGACATGTTTGTTAATGATGAAACTAATGATGGAGCAGATAATACCTATGTAAGTAGTTTTGTTAAAGTACATGTATAATTCAGATGGAAAAAAACATCTAATCTAAAGAAATTGATTTTGTTTTTCTTTTTCATTATAAGGAAATCCATTGTACTCTACGAAATATTTCTAGACAAGAACATATTTACCCATCTTATCGAATAATCAAAAGATTTTGGGCCTAAATAAGATATTCCCCAGCCATATTTTATTGAAGTACCTCAACCAAGTCAGAAAAGTAAGCGGTCATAAAACATGGGAGTTATGAGGTATCTATTTTGCTTGTTTCTATGATTTGGTAATTGAATGTTGGGACATTTACATTACATGGATAACATGTTATAGACGACGTCTCTTTTGACATGCTATGTTCTAGGTTACTGCCTGTAGAATGTTGTTCTGATCCTCATGTAAGTCTTGTCGAGTGGTTGGTCTTTTTTTTGTCTCTGTCGCACACAGGTTAGATTCATCCAATATGTGCTCGATATGACTCAGGTGTGGTACTTTAGACGACCCAGGCATAACATTGTTGTTCTGCTGCTGACAAAAACACATATATACTCGTGCATTCTGTTGTCGAGAATTGTCTTACTGAAACGTAAACCCAGCTCTAGTATGAACAACTTCCATGGCTAAAAATTTTCTCAGCATTTAACATACCAACAACAAAAACTATATTGTCGTCTTACTTAGAGTGAATCTACCACAAAACTCCACACTTCCACCACCTAATCGGCCGAAAAATATGTCCTTTCTCGTCTACAAAAGACTGGAGTACGATCCGCTGAAAGCAAGAGAGTGAACCGATATTCATCGGAAAATGGCATAAAAGTGTGCTCCTTACTTTGACCTTCACCTTGAAATCATCGACAACGGAGAACGATTGAAAACAAAACTCTATGACAAACGTAATGACTTCACCTTTTCCAATAGTCAACTTCCCATTCATCAGTAGCAATATTGGAGCATCACCAGTGTACTGTATTTACACATCGAGAGTTTGTGCCGCCCAGTACAGTGATTTTCTAGACAAAGCTTAGCTGCTGATACAAAAACAAATCGGCCAATAGCAGAGAACAATTCGTAACCATTGGAATACCAATCGTCTGATTTAGTTTAAACATACATTTGTATTTCATTTGCTCAAATATGCAAAAAGGATAAGACACCAATCGTCTGATGAAACACTCGTCCACCAAACAAGACAAATAATGTTGTTAGCTTAGTCATGAGCAGCTTCATATACAAGTCTAGGTAAAGTAAAGTAATAAGCTGAATCTAATTTGCGGTGAATTAAGGACACATCTCTTGTATTGTGTTTTATGTCTGTCAAATTCATAGCATCCAACTGCTAGTAGAGATTATACTTATCACTCATACATAAACTATTAATACACATGTAATGTTAAGCGTTGGTTTGTAATTTCTTCTCGTAATCCTCAATCTTGCCATTCAAGTTCTGTATGTATCGTTGTCTGGTTCAGTTATCCAAGTCCTTGCAATCTCCATAGTGATGACTCAACAGCTGGAACATATCTTTTTCTTTAGTTTATAGTTACTTTTTTAAATGAATATCTTATGAATCTCTGAACCTCACTTTCAGATCATCAATTAATCTGATATTTAAAATAATTCTCATTGAACCCTCATTGAACAGTAGTAATATACATGTGCATTGTTTTATAAATTCAAGGTTTCATGTACAAACATTAATAACAAACCCAGCCTATATATACGTCCTACAATTTAAAAAAATATATATTTTGTTGAAATTAGTGGAACATAATTGCATGGCATGCTCTGGAACCATAATCAGTATATGTGACTTGGAACAACATTCTTATGAAAGAAGACATGTTCAGTTGGGATAACCATGTACAAGTAACCTATCTCTGATTGTGTTTCATATATTCAACCAAACCTTCAACCATGTCAACAAATTATTTCTATTGAGAATATGAATACTTCGCCATCAGCAAATGTACATACATTCTGACACTATTCACTAAATGAGTTATTGTAAACTTAAAACAGAAGACAGCATTAATCGTGTGTCGTTTGAGCGGTGGACAAACACGAATTTTTTCATCCGTTTTAAATATTTCGACGAGTGTGATTATTTAGTTCTTTTTTGTTGTTGACATTGAGAAGTCTTGTTATCTGGGACATGGTATTTGTCTACAGAGTGTTTACGTGCGTGTATGATAAAGTTTGCTATCTATCATTGTAGTACCGTTATTGACCGCCTCATTTGTAAAATAGAACAATGTTTGCTATTCATGAATACTAATATACAATGACTGGAGGTTGTCAACGGACGAAAATTAACATACATTTGAAGGACAGCCATCACAAGAAGAATAAACAAAATATAAAGGTTTAAAATATGTGTACAACAGCTGATATAAACGTCTTTCAAATCAGATCAGCAACTCGTGTACCGTACATGACGACTGTCATGTAACAAAAACAATGCTGTTCAAACTGTAACAGATAGTACAAGTATTTAAACAATGACAAATAAATAATAATTCTAGATTGATCAATTTTGCGGCTTAAGAAATGTTAAAATGGCGTATCGTTGTTTCAATATTTATGTCTGTAGCAGCCTGTATTCTATTGTTTATGGTGAATATAAACGCCATCTTTATATATTTTTTCTGCATGTTGAGAGCTGTATGCATGGTTTTGTTAGATGATAGATAGATGGGACATTTTGTCATGCATTACTTTTTCTTTTTTTACGGACGAAAATCTTTCCATTGGCCATAATAAGATGTTTGAATATTTTAAACTATTGTGTTGATTTTAGCGCCTTTTACTTCACCTTCATCAGGAATAGACGGCATTTTCTTGCAAGATATTGGAATATCTCTTATAACTCATTAAGGAAGATAAATTAATCTTGATACAGTGTGCTTAATCCTTTACTTTTAGTTAGCTTAGACATGGTGTTGCCTTGATACAAGAAAATATTTTGATTGTAATTAACACTAATATGTTAATAGTAATCTCTAGAAAGGAATTTTAACTTTATACTCGTCAACAAATGTACAGACATTCTGACACCATTTACATGATGTCTTATGATCAGGGGATTAGAAGATTAAATGAGTTATTGTAAACAGAAAAAAGAAGACAGCATTATCGTGTGTCATTTCTTCGATAGTTAGGTACTGGTAGTTCGTCTCTAAGTCGGATATTCCCCTTGTGTCGGACATTTAGTTCAGATTATTCCCGATGTTTTATTATTTTGCATCCAAAATGTCAAATTACGACAAACGTAACCAGATCTAAATATATCGTCATCTGTCATCAGTAAATGTGTGCATTCTTTCATAGTGCTCCTGAAAAGGGTGATATTTTGAGGATAAAATATGCCTTTGACTCGGACACAATTGTCCGACATAAGGACGAATTGACCGGACTTGGTTGTTTTATCCTCAACGATACATTGTTGAATAAAACAAATATGAAATAGATTTAAACTAATGTTTAATGTTCAATTGAAAATATGCGACAATTTAATATAAATAAAGATATATCATATTTGTTTTATTGTATATTTTGAAGCGTCTGTGTAAATGGAGAATGTGTCCGTTTCAGGGGCGAAATGCACAGATGTGTTTTAAAGGCTTAAATGAGTACTCAAAAGAAGCTTCGAAATAATTTTTTTATTATTTTTTTTTACTATCTAAGTACCAGTTAAGGATTTCCGAACGTTCTCTCATATTTACCACCAAGTGTGTGACTCTGACTGTCGTATAATGAAAGAAGGTATCCGACTTAAAAAAAAAAAAGACGTGTTTTCTCCACGTGGTTTTCTCTATTTTAAATATTACGTGCGCTGAACGTTTCGACGAGTGTGATTATTTAGTGCTTTCTTGCTGTTGACTTTGAGAAGTCTTGTTATCTGAGATCTGAGATATAGTATTTGTTTACGCGTTTACGCAGTGTTTACGTGCGTGTATGATCAAATTTTCTATCTATCATTGTATTACCGTTAATGACCGCCTCATTTGTAAAACAGAACAATGTTTGCTATTCATGAATACTACTATGCAATGACTGGAGCTTGTCAGCGCACGAAAATTAACATACATTTGACGTATAGCCAACACAAGAAGAATAAACAAAATATATAGGTACAAAATATGTATACAACAGCTGATAATAGGCGTCTTTTAAATCAGATCAGCAACTCATGTACCGTACATGACGACCGTCATGTAACAAAAACAATGCTGTTCAAACCGTAACAGATAGTACAAGTATTTAAACAATGGCGAATGAATTGTTATTACTAGATTGATCAATATTGCGGTTTAAGGAATATTAAAATTGTGTATCATTGTTTACAATACTTTGCTATGTCTGTAGCAGTATATAGTCTATTATTAATGGTGGATGTAAACATCATCTTTATATTTTTTCTTCATGTGGAGAGTTCGATACATGGTTTTGTTAGATGATGTTAGATAGATGGAACATTTTATTATACACGCACACAAACGACTGGAATCAATCTCTCAAGTATCACTCAAGTAGCAAGAGTTCACAGCGAGGTCACGGATATCTACTTGGACCTGTTGACGGTTTCCGGGGCTTAAATCCCGAGGGCTACTTAGCGCATTCCCATGTTATTTAGTGTATTCACATGTGGTGCATAGGGTCTGTCCTTTCGATTAGGATTTTCATGTTATAATACGGAAAATCTGACCGTGGACCATAGTGGGTAAAGTGTGTGGATAGTGCTACGCTCCCTGCACATAAATGATAGATTTCTGGAAAGAGTTGGACTATTCTAGCCTCTACAAAATACTGAATTTTTCATCCCTACCCAACTCACTCTGTACTATTTCAGTGCCAAACAACTATCGTTACTGCTGTTGGTCCAACCCTCTCTAATTTCTATATAATAATATATGATAAAGCTGAAATATTGTTCGATTGACGATCAGCTATAAGCAACCAATCAGAGGTATCTTAGCACAAAATAATCAAACACGTCGTCAAGCGACCGAGATATATGTTCTGCTTCATAAACTAGGAAACATGATTTTTTTTTCAATCTCTTTAATCCTGGAGCAACAATTAACATTTTTAAAGAACTTTTTTGTTAATGATAGTAATTTACCATTGAAACCAAAATTACTACTTTCATAGATTGCTTGCATATTTAATGTTTGACATTTTAAAGACCTTTTAAGGTATTAGTTTTGTTCGAATAATTTTTTATAGAGGATACTACATTTGTATTGGTAAATTTATAGAATATAATATGTCATATATGTGGCATGTTTCCCTAATCCGTCCACACCCTTCCCATCCTTTTCCCACCTTTAACTCTTTCCCTTTTATTCCCAAACTTTTCCCTTCCTTTAGCCCATCCACTCCCATCCCTTAATCCTTCTTCTGAACCTTTCCACTTTCCCTTTTCCCCACCCTTTAACCCTTCCCCCTTTTACCACCCCTTAACCCGTCTCCCTTTTCCACCTCTTATCCTTTTCCCTTTTCCCATCCCTTGACCCTTCCCCTTTTTACCACCCCTTAAGCCTTAACCCTTTTCCCATCCATTAACCCGTCTCTCTTTTCCACCCCATTGTACATCCCTTTTTCCACCCTTTGACACTTCCCCTTTTCAACCCCTTAACCTTCCTACCCTTTTTCTATCCCTTTTTCTCATCCCTTCCCCTTTTCCCACCCATTAACCTTTCCCCACCTCTTAACCCTTCCCCCTCAAACCTTAGCCCACCCTTTTCCCTTCCCTTTTTCCACCCCATAACACTTCCCCTTTAACCTTTCTCCCCTTCCCCTTTTTCCCACCTTTAACCCTTCCCCCTTTTCCCACCCCTTAACACTTCCACCTTTTCCACCTCTTAACCTTCCTACCCCTTTTCTGTCCCCTTTTCTCATCCCTTCCCGTTTTCCCACCCCTTAACATTTCCTCTTAACCCTTAACCCACACTTTTACCCTTCCCTTTTTTCCACCCCCACAGCTCTTCCCCTTTAACCTTCCTCCCCTAAACCCTTTTCCCACCTTTAGCCCTTCCCCCTTTTCCCATTCCCTTAACACTTCCACCTTTTCCCATTCCCTTAACACTTCCACATTTTCCACCCCTTAACCTTCCTACCCTTTTTCTGTCCTCTTTTCTCATCCCTTCCCCTTTTCCCACCCCTTAACCTTTCCCCCTTAACCCTTAACTCACCCCTTTACCCTTTCCTTTTTTCCACCCCATAACACTTCCCCTTTAACCTTTCTCCCCTTCCCCCTTTTCCCACCTGTAACCCTTCCCCCTTTTCCCTTCCTCCTTTTCCCATCCCTTAACCCTTAACCCTTTCCCCACCCCTTAACCCTTCCTCCTTTTCCCACCACTTAACCCTTCCCTTTTCCCACCCCTTAACCCTTCCCCTTTCCCCACACCTTAACCCTTCCCTTTTTCCCACCCCTTAACCCTTCCCCTTTTTCCACACCCCTTAACCCTTCCCACTTTTCCTACCCCTTAACCCTTCCCCCTTTTCCCACCCCTTAGCCCTTCCCCTTTTACCACCCCTTCCCCCTTTTCCCACCCCTTAAGCCTTCCCCTTTTCTCACCCCTTCCCTTCCCCCTTTTCCCACCCCTTAACCCTTCCATCTTTTACCACCCCTTAACCCTTCCCCTTTTCCCATCCCTTAACCCTTCCCCCTTTTCCCACCCCTTAACCCTTCCCATTTTCTCACCTCTTAACCCTTCTCCTTTTCCCACCCCTTAACCCTTCCCCTTTTCCCATCCCTTAACCCTTCCCCCTTTTCCCACCCCTTAACCCTTCCCCTTTTCTCACCTCTTAACCCTTCTCCTTTTCCCACTCCTTAACCCTTCCCCTTTTCCCACACTTTAACCCTTCCCCCTTTTCCCACCCCTTAACCCTTCCC
>MJUT01002668.1:43612-76418 GCA_002080005.1 Gigantidas platifrons
CTCTCTCTCTCTCTCTCTCTCTCTCTCTCTCTCTCTCTTCTTTCTCCTCTTTATTTTCTTTTTCAGTGTGGAGTGGTGCGTCCTCTAATTAAATCCTAATTGACACTGGGTCATATAATAAGAGTATAATATATTATAATATACTATATACTTTTGAAACTTACAAATCCATATATTGATAAACATTTAGGTTTTTCACAACAATAATAAACTTTGTTCAATTTGTTCAACATTGTTTAGTATATAATGAGTTGGGTAGACACCCTCTTGACATTAATATTAAATGCAGGATGCTCTGTTTCTGGAGTCGTTTAATGACTACAGAAAAGTTGTCTTCTAAGATATATAAACTTCTATTCAAGTTGTATGCAAATGAGAATAGTCAGACTTTATATGTGAAAAATATACAAAATATTTTGGATAATATTGGCCTAAGTTTTATCTTTAGAAACCAAATGCCTGTTAATTTGGATTAAAACACATGTGAAACAAATTCTTATTGACCAATTCATACAAAATTGCCGTTCAGAAATTGGTAATTCCTCTCGTGGTCATTTTTATTCTCTTTTCAAGCAAGAGTTTTGTATAGAACCGTATCTGCTACGCCTTGAACAAAAGTATAGAATCTATATAACTAAATTTAGGCTTTGTAACATTAGAATACCAATTGAAACAGGACGTTGGCAAAAAATTACAAGAGAAAATAGAAAGTGTACAAAATGCTCAAAAGATGTAATTGGCGATGAATATCACTACTTGTTTATATGTAATAACACTGAAATACAAAGTTTAAGATCCAAATATATTCCAAAATATTATGTACAAAATAGTAGTGTAGCTAAAATGGCTGGTATCTTCTCTTTGTGTAATTCTCAATTATTGAAAAGTGTAGCATTATTTTTGAAAGGAATCAGTAAATTATTCTAGTACATTAGATACTAAGGTGATCACTTCTATTCACTATGTTTTTTTTTTCTCCAATGTTAATGTTCTTGTTGTGCTTTTGTCTTATTTCATATGTATGTATTTATGTTATAATAACTGTATGCTCATGTTGCACACTGTGCCTGAGCCTTGTTAATAAAATCTTGAATCTTGAATCTTGAATCTTGATAAAGCTATGATGGGAAATCTCCTTCATAAACAATGTTTAGTTTCAAAAATCCTGTCCGACTTTCCGTTAGCATTGCAAACGTTAAGTTTTTTCAAAACATGCAATACAATGTAGTGAAATATATATCATGTATTTTTTTTTTTTACACGTTTATACGATGGAAGGGAAACAACTCAACTTTGATCAAGAATTTTACAAGATCCATTACAAGTAACTTTGCGGACAACAACGAACAACGTAGTATTCATAGACTTACTGAAATTAACTCAATCTCATTAAAATTAGATATTGAATTGCTTCCCCCTTTTCTGATATGTCGCAAAATATCAGAAAAGGGGTAACAGTCAAGATCTGTTTTTAATTAGATTGGAAATTAACGATTCTTATCATTATTAATATAGCAAATTATAAGACGGTTTTGTTACAAAAGATTTATTAGAGATCACCCGCTTTGCGACGTATCTGTACGGTTACTACTTATTTCAACCGTTCATACGAAGTGAGAGATCGTGGTGTATAAGTTCTCTTGGACACATATTGTTCAATTGTCACAACTGATAAATGCGTAAATACACATTTGTTTTATTTATTTGTAATTTATTGTTTAAAAATAAGCTATAGTGAAGTTGCAAGGATATCTAAAAATAGAATTGATATGTCACACGCGATGCGTATCAATCGAACCGTCCCCTATACAAGACAGTGGACATGTTATACTCAATCATTTGCGCAATGTCTTGTTATTATTTGTTTTTAATATTTAACACGAGTTCATAGATTAGAATTAAACACAGGAAGATAACGGTATGATAACACATGTTCTTGAAGACAGTTTGATGTATTATTTTTGATGTTTAACACCACTTTCAGTAATATTTCAGCTATACCATGGCGACCAGTTTTAGTGGTGGAAGAAACCGGACAATGGGCAAGTATCACATTCGGCTGCAAGTCGAGTGCACCCTTTGTGTAATTTACAAAGCCGGGTGTAAACCCACGCCGTATTGGTGATAGGCTTGTATGAGTTACTAGTACAAATGTATTAGGTAATCGAACTACCTTACTCATTGAGCCACCTGGGTCCTTTCTTGAAGACAGATACGTATGCAGTATGATTTATCTCAATCTTTTTCCCATTAAAAAAGTTATTCAGTACTGTTTATTTCTAGCTTGTTTCCCTGTGCTTCAGTGGAAATTAATTTGTTTTAGCAATACGCTTTTCGAAAGGAGCGATATAGAGAAGCCCAGAGAAATAATAACCGTGATTTGATTTACCATGAACGCGGTTATACTAATATAATATACGAGGGGTAGTTGGAAAGTTCTGAGGATCGGCTCATTTAGACCAACTAAATAAAAATGTAATGTGATCTGAAAATTTATTATGAAAGTCCTAAAAGTGCCCTCCATTGGCAATATACACACTTTTCAGTCTTCCAGACCATTTAGAAAACGCTGCTCTATAGTCGTTTTGGTGGATGGTGTTCAAACACTGAAATAAAACACTTCCAACGGCATGGCGGCTTTCAAGTCGTAAGTTATCCCTGGGGTGTTCTTTGATGACTGCGTTTAACCAAAAGTCAAAGGATGCAACATCTGAACTGTATGGAGGATGTGGTAAAGTCTTGATTCCATGTGTGTCAAGGTATTATTCACCACAGAAGAGCAGGTGCATTCATGCAACATGTGGATACCCCAGGTACCAGTGCGCGGTTGTAATGGTTCACATCTTCTGTCAGACCTTTTGTGGCATAAAATTGTCCAGTGACACTAGCACTTTCTAGGGCAGGAATTTGAGCGACAGGTCATTTCGCATCAAAGAATAACGCATGCAAATAATGTTTACCGTCTGAATTTAGAAATGTCCTCTGTTCAATTGTATTGTGACGTCATCATCAATATTTTGACGTCAAATAAAATCATGACGTTCAAAAATGAATCCGCTATGCACTGTACTGCATACAGCAAACCGTTCTTTGACTTTGATGCCTAGGATTATAAAAATGTATTCAGTTATGATATGACATTTTGCTATTTATGCAGTTTAAGAATTGTGAAAGGTAAATTAATAGAAACATTTTGCAAATGAAACCTGAAATAAGAAAATCACCTCAACTCTCAAGTCGAAAGACAAAGAGAAGAGAGCAAACTGTCACCGTTACGGGTGTTAAGAACACAGAAAGTCAAAATATTCGTCGGCACAACACAGAACAGAACCATCATCCAGAGGATTTGTCAACAGGTACTGTTAATTATGTTTCTGTTCCGTCAAATAGCTCTTCAAATGATACACCGCACGATTCACAGTCATCACCAAAACAAACAGTCAGACGAAAAATAGCTTATAAATATTCAGAAAGTAACACGGAATATTCAGATCAAGAATCTTTATTGGATGAACCGGAATTTGAAATGCCTAGACTAAAACGATTGCGCAGTGAAGCGAAAGAGGACCAAATTTGGGAGGGTTTCCCACAGACGTTTCGATTCAAAAGGCTCACTCCCCAACAATACCAAGATGCCAACCCCGATGTCGACCCCTATACAGCAGGAGATAAAACTTATATATCATGTGAAACTGATAAACAGGGAAGTTCCTTAATTCCATCTGGTAAGACATTGAAGCAGGATATATTGCAAATTGATAATAATACATTTGAACCGACACCCTCACAATCTAGACAAGTTGGCAATATATTTTCAGATTTTTCTAAAGTGGTTCTGAATAATGGTAGCCCGTCAACAAAGGTTTACCAAAACCATAATTTTGATACCGGTGATTGTACACTGAATTCAAAGATAAAACATGAAAATATAACCCCCAAAAGAAGTGCAAGATTAAGGCTAAAAAGTGAGAGTCCGGATGTTAAAAAAGACGACGGTTTTGTTTACACTCCATTAAAAAGAACTAGGTTAAGAAATAATAGTTCAGAAAAATCAAAAGATAAATTAAAAATGAACCCTCGGATTCTTCAAAGTGACGCAAATAATGACATATCTTCGTCAGGCGAAAATAAATGCCATGATGCTTCCACTAAAAATGTTGATAATGAAAATAAACTTCTACCGGATAACGAAGTATTGAAACAATTATACAAAAAAAGTGTCGCGAAGGAACATTATGAGGCAAAAGTTGTTAATACAATTGGAAGCAATAAAGTACATAATAGCGTACAGAATCTACCCCAGCCACAGTCTATCAAATCTCCTACGGATCATCTACCTGACAGATGCCCTCTGGAAACCATAGAGACAGCAAACACCAGAATATGCCCTGTTGTTAAAGAGCATGAGCGTTGTGTAGAAATCCACGCGGCTGATAACTTGAAACAAACTAAGGGACAATCCCACAGAATACAAAGTTGTATAACGTCTTCAACTGAGAAATCTGAAAATATACACGACGAACGCAGAGTCTGTGTATTTGAACCCAAAGAACTTGGAACCGAACAAATCAACTCACCGCAAATGTCATCCGAAAGTACGAATACGGACATTGAAAAAAAACCACTAGATTATCAAAATATGCCTTCGACGAGCAAACAAGCAAAGAAGCAGGTTCCTGGTTTAAACAGACAATCTCAAAAGAGAAAGCTAAAGGGTATTGAATGTATGACAGTTAGAAAAACAAGGGACCAACCTGCTATAAAACTCAGAATACGGAAAAAGGGGACTGGGGCAGAAATAATACAATCTGACGCCACAGAAGATCATGCCTACGTATTGAGTAAACCGAAAAGTAAAATACAAAAATCACTAACGACACATGATTTACACAACGTTAGATCTAATAATAAGAGGGTTTTACACAAGAATGATAACAAAATGGTAAAAAGAAGAAGTAATCGGGTTGCAAATAACTCTTTAGTTGGTAAAGGTTCCGGGGTGACAGAACAGGTCGTTGATGACATGAATTCCCAAAGTACCAGGTAAATATCAACATTTAATTGAAATTCAAGTATTTTATGTTTTTTTGTATGATAGTTTTTTTTTCTTGTATGTTTGTTTATTTTGTTTATATAAACCATTAACTCTAGTCACTGACAAACTGTCACATAAAGTTGTAGCGAGCACAACTCACCACGGAAGAAAGTCGAACTTCTAAACCGTGATAGTGAATTAAAATCAAATGAGTAATTTCAATTTGCGGTCTCTAATCATGAATGATGTATGAGCAGCGTAAAGGGCAATTTAAAAAAAGTTTATCTGACAACAAAAAACAAAATGCAAAATCACAGGACATAAATAAAAACTATTAATACATGTTAAAACAATTTTTTTTAATTTGATAATAGAATTTAAAAAAAAAATTAAAAATCAACAGACAAAAAAATAATACATAAAATCTGAAAAATGACTAAAAAGATTTTAATTTGATAACCGAATTTAAAAAAAAACAATATACAACATTAAGGGACAGCAAAGAATAGTCGAGTTGGACAATATGCCTGTATACTGTGGTCTAGGTAGGTAATCAAATTCTTTTCCCAAATCAAAATCCATTTTCGGTCTCTAATGAGGTATGAACAGCACAAAAGTCAAATTATACTTAACAAAATGCAAAATTAACTGTAAAAATGATTTTAATTTGATAACCGAATTTAAAAAAAAAAAACAATATACAACATTAAGGGACAACAAAATTAATACATGAAATAATAAAAATATTGATTCCACGAATAGACAAGTTATTCATTTTATGCATGTATAGTGAAGATATGTCTCAAATTATGAAAAATGAAATGTATGTCATTTCAGCAAAAACTCACCATCCTCAAGTTGTTTTCCTACCACAAGACAGGGGCAAAATCTGAGAAAGAGTGTCTCCGAAGATGACAGATTGTTAAAGAATAGTCGAGTTGGACAATATGCCTGTATACTGTGGTCTAGGTAGGTAATTCGCTATATATGTACTATCATTATCTGTTAAACAGTAATATGAAGGTCTTCAGATATTGACAAAGAGAGGAGAAGAATACAAAAACAAAAGATAAAGATATTTCATGCATTTTGCTGTAAGCATCCAAAATAGTCATGGGTTTTGTTGTTTATCGCCACTTTCAACAATATTTCAGTCATATCGTGGCGATCAGTTTTACTTGTGGAGGAAACAGGAGTACCCGGAGAAAACTATCGACTTGCCGCAAGTCACTGATAAACTCCATCACGTTATGTTGTATCGAGTACACCTCGCCTAAGTGGGTTTTGATCTTCCATCTCATTACTATAAACCGGGAAATTTTATGGATGTGTTATTATCGCGGTCTACCGTCTTGATCTAATTTCGCGCATTTTTTAATTTCGCGATGTCTGAGATTATTAAACCCAAAAAAAATTAAATTTATGAAACAAAATGCGTAGCAAATGGCATATGTATTATTTTGAAAATCTCTGGAGTATTACCGAACCCGTGTTAAAGTACATTGAATAAGTCTTGGTACCGTATGTAAAAGACACACGAGATGAGTTGGATGTACTGTACTGATTATTTAATATGCTAGTTTTTCTGTACTGATAAGTATCAATAAAAGTTCTGGCAGTCGGCTTTTGTGAGTGATGTTAGAGAATTACAGATGAGGTTCATGTTTAAACCATTATGATTTTGGTTTTTTTCTCCATCCATTATAGGACCCGGGTGACTCAGTGAGTTAGGTCGTTGGATTACCTAGCAACTCATACAAACCTATCACCAATACGGCGTGGGTTCGCGTCAGGCTTTGTAAATTATTATAAAAAAAAAGGTGCACTCGACTCGCAGTCGCAAGTGATAAAGTTTACCAGTTGCTTGCTCATGATCGGTGGTTCTCTACGGGTACTCCGGCTTCTTCCACCACTAAAACTGGTCGCCATGATATAGCTGAAATATTGTTGAAAGTTACGTTAAAACACCAAAAATCAAAAAACCAAATCCATCCATTATCTTGCTAATATAACCATTAAGTATGCTATTTGATATTGTTAACTTTGTA
This sequence comes from Gigantidas platifrons, assembly GCA_002080005.1. Classification (NCBI taxonomy): domain Eukaryota; kingdom Metazoa; phylum Mollusca; class Bivalvia; order Mytilida; family Modiolidae; genus Gigantidas; species Gigantidas platifrons. Next base: position 50,696 of record MJUT01002668.1, read on the forward strand.
AAGTATTTATCAATATCCTTTTAGTGAACATAGGCGTCATTTCCAGCAGCTTCATCCTGACTCGACCACAGAAGAAATAGATGATTTAATGAGGACAGCTTGGGAAACTTTGGAAAAGAAAACCAAACTACGTTATATTACCAGAGCCAGTGATGCTACACGAGATGAAAACAAGCATTCCACTTTAACTATAGTAAATACAGGTAATAAAGCTCCCTGTCATGCATTTCCGAAAGATTTTTTTTTTCATTTCCGGAACGTTTCCAAATATTTTAATTGGATTTCCAAAAATATACTATAATCCGGTCTCTTCCTTTAACCAGGTTGTACCTGTTGTACCGCCGTCGTGGTTGTCATCGTATGGTAGTTGGATTTACAACTACATGTGCAATCAGTGCCTATCACCACTAAAGTTTGTCGGGGACTTGCAGCAGGTCGGTGGTTTTCTCCGGTTCCTCCTGTTTCCTCCACCAATAAAACTGACCGCCACGATATAACTGAAATATTGTCGAAAGTGGCGTTAAGCACCATAACCCTAACCCAAACCTGTTAGTGTTGTTGTTGGATTTTGTACCCACATATATATCTCTTTACTAGAGAATCTTCAGATTTTTGTACTTTTTCATGCAATATGACTGCCCTTTTCTGTTTTCCTTTTTATTATTATGTTGGGTTATTTTGCATAAGAATAAGGCGGGTTTTAAAACTATACCATTTAAAACTATTTGACTTAGTAACGGGTTGCATGTTGCATGCACAAATTTGAGTTTGTCTACAAACTCGCGCATACCTTTTTTCAGTGAGTTATGTATATCTTGTTCTTTAAGTAAAGAATGCATATCTTGTTAGTTATTATTTCAGAAGAATATGCATATCTTGTTATTTCAGTAGAGTAACATATCTCATTATTTCAGTAGACAATGTATATCTTGTTATTTCAGTAGGGAATGCACATCTTGTTATTTCAGTAGCGAATTGAAGGCATATCTTGTTATTTCAGTAGCGAAGGCATATTTTGTTATTTCAGTAGAGTAACATATCTCATTATTTCAACAGAGAATGCACATCTTGTTATTTCAGTAGCGAAGGCATATCTTGTTATTTTATTAGAATACACATATCTCACTATTTCGGGACCCGGGTGGCTCAATGAGTTAGGTCGCTGGATCTAACAACTCATACAAGCCTATCACCAATACGGCGTGGGTTCGCGCCCGGCTTTGTAAATTACAAAAAAGGGTGCACTCGACTCGCAACCGCAAGTGATAAAGTTTACCAGTTGCTTGCCCATGGTCGGTGGTTCTCTCCGGGTACTCCGGCTTCCTCCACCACTAAAACTGGTCGCCATGATATAGCTGAAATATTGTTGAAAGTGGCGTTAAAACACAAAAAATCAAAATCAAAATCACTATTTCAGTAGAGTATGCATATCTTATTAGTTCCAGAAGAGTATGCACGTCTTGTTATTTCAGTAGAGTATGCATATCTTATTATTTCCAGAAGAGTATGTACGTCTTGTTATTTCAGTAGAGTATGCATATCTTATTATTTCAGAAGAGTATGTACGTCTTGTTATTTCAGTAGAGTATGCATATTTTTTAGTTATTTCAGTAGAGAATGAATATCTCGTTATTTCATTTCAGTAAATAATGCATATCTTGTTAATTTAAGTACTGTATATATATAAGTTTATCTTCAATATATTTTAGGCGATGTTTAATATTCATTTAAGTAGACATGTATTAATGCAAAATTTACAAACGAGTATTTCTTTGTACTTAGAATCAAATAAAGAGACAGAAAAATCAAATAAAGGAACAGAAGAATCCGCACCATCCTCGTCTATGATGAAATTTTTATCTAAGTCGTCAGAAGAACAAGACATAGAACTAAAGCGATGGCTGAAACTTTTCTATGAGGTATCTCCATATGAATACGTCAAATTGAAAACGAACCCAAAGATGAGAAAAGAAGAGTTAAAATGTAAAGACAACAAAGACGACCATTTTCAATATTATCGTAAAATTCTTTATCAAAGTATTCTGGACTCAAAAAGTAGAATTATTGATATGTATGAACATAAAAAGCAAAAACAACAAGACAAAGTAAAGGAATCATTTGGTATTATTGTTAAAAGACTTATAACTGGAAACTCTGCAGACGTGATATTTTCACGGGACAGTGCATCGAACAGGTTGGCAGAAGTTTTGTTAGATTTGAAAGAGTTAGAAAATGAGCAAATGGTTGATGTCTCGGGTATTCCACTGACGTCCAAAAGCTACGAATCTGTAGTAGATGACTTAAAGAAGGACAACAAGACAACAGATACAGAGACTGAGTGTACTACGATAGAAACAAGCGATACACAAAATGCTGATATAAGTGTGTTGGATTGGGATGACGAAAGTGAAAATGAATTTTCACGAGAATTATTGCACTCGGTTAGTATGCTATTTTTTTTTGGTATAATTTAACGAGTGTTCTGAGAACAGTTTGAATATACCAAAGGGGTAATCAGAAGCCGTGAATTGAAGAGAGACAGACAATACAATGGCAAAAAAGAAAAAAAAGGACAAAATGACCAACAATGATCTACAAAACACTACACAAAAAAACTAAAAATCAAGCAACATGAACCGCACTAAAAACCAGGAAGTGAACTTGGGTGCTGCTGCGGAAGGGTAAGCAGTTCCTGCCCCACTAGTGATGACAAAATTTTATTTAAAGAGTTCGTGTAGTTTATGAATGGACACAAAATATTCATCCCAAAATACTGTTGTGTAATGTCCAATATAAAATTGAATTAAATGCAAATTACAATTAAAGTTTCAAATCAATCAAATTGCAAAGTATTTTTTACAATAAACGCCCAAATTAACAAGGTCGAAAGCTTTTTCAGAGTCCAAGTCTCAGTGTTGTACTTTTGTGGTTGTTTATCTTTTCTATACTTTGTGTGGTATTGTAGAATGTACATAAAGTATATCACATCCTTATAAAAATCGTACACTTTGATTTGCAGCGAACTCTTGTTGGTGCCATATAACACATATTTTTACTTGTTACTTGTTAAATGTTACAGGTTGCTGATACGGACTTGCCAGTTCTTGAGGTCGACTCTGTTATCGAGATACTGGAAAATCCAAAGGAATATGAGAATGAATTTATGTTTTCAAACGAAATTTTCAAGCAGCTGTCCTCAATATTTGAAAATCATGCAATTAAAGAAATTAAACAGTATAGTGACGAATCGGAAACCTTAGAAATCCGTAATCCTGCAAATATTCTCAACAATTGGGTCATAGCTGACCAATTTAACGAAATTGCTAACAGCAAAAACCCACGGTTGTACAACCCCATGTATTCATTAATAGACAGAAAGAAAATACTTCCATTTCTACATAATGTCGACCACTGCAAGGATAGGAAACGGGATAGTACTGAACCCAATAAGTCAGATGCCTCCAACAATAATTCTACAAAACCAAAGCATGAACGTGAACGGTACCAGACCAAGATAGATCGACTCAATCAAAGATCACCTTTGGTAGCCACTAAAACCGTTCCTTCAATATGCATGAATGAATACACAGTATTAAGTAGATCACAAACTCCTCAGATAAGACCCTCACTTCAGATCGCTTCAACACCTGGTATTTCATCATCAACTGGACATACAATAGTTAAATATACATCACAACCAGGTCGTTGTCGAGTGTTTTCAGTTAGACAGGCAAAGTAGTGGTTCTTGAATGTCATACAGAGAGCAGGTGCTTATTTAACTTGATATGAACTTTGAATACAAAATACATGGTATGAAAGTTTTGAAATTGCTTAGAAACTCGAAAACTAACAATTTAAATTTAGAATGAAAACAAGTACATGTACTAATTACCTATATCTTGTCTTTCTATTGTCAAATCTTCTGTGATATTTTTTTAAATTTTATAATGTTAAAACTACTGTATTAAATTTTACTTTGTGTTTTTTTTTATTATTATTTTGTATGTATGGTGGATCAACAATATCTTTCTAAAGCAGTAACACAATAAGATTGTAAAACAGAAATAAAACAAGCATTCGGAGAGTAATTACATGTACGCTACAAGCGTGAGATATATAGTTTTTACATTGGTGGTGGAATGGTTAGCGTGCTCACTGCGGTTGTTGTAATTCGTTGGTTCAAACCAAAGATTATAAAATTGATATGTGTTGCTTCTCTGCTAAGCACACGGTGTTAAGAAGAAAGAGCAAGGACTGGTTGGCTCAGAATCAGGATAATGTGCAAGAGTGGAGCAGACCATTGTTTCAGTGAGCTAGCACTATAAAAATTCAGCTGAAAACTTGCTCACTTGGCATTAAACAACAATCACTCACTCACTCAATAGATCTGAAGATATCTAGTCAATATTAAGAATGAAACTCAAATTTGATCTGTTAACTTCTCATAATATGACTCAATATGAATATCAAAAACATCAGTCGAATATCTCTACTCATTGCAAAAAAAAACTAATTTCTGGAAATTTCCTAATTCCATGGGCCATAATTCTGCAAATATTAATAAACAGGATGCAAGTCAAATAATCTACAACTTCTCATAACATGACTTTATACCATTCAAATATTTTGAAATCCAAATGTTCCATGTCAGTTATTGTTTATCTGGTTCTAGAAATGTATGAGTGTGAACTACTTTCCTAAGAAATCCAGTTGTTCCATTTTAGATCTAGTTCTGATTGCAGACATATATGGAATTACTTGGTGCTTCCCCTCCCCCTCCCTAAAAAAACAACAAAATTGATCTCAGTTTCAGGGAATTTACCAATGTTAAATTTTAATCCAAGTGTTCCATGTCATAGCTATTTTTCTTCATGTTCCAGAATTGCATGGTTGCTATGTACTTCTAAAAAAAAACTTTTCTATTTTGAGTAATAAAATTTGGGCAACATCTAGATCTCCCACTTGCCAATTTATTATTCATCTCCTAGATATATATTTTAAATGTGAGTTATAATGATCAAATATCTTATGATGGACAGAGCTATATAAAATAAGAACAACATTTAAAATAAAGATAAGTTTATTTATACTGATAATTCAAAAATAGCATGTGATAATCTTCTAAAAATAAACACTTGATGTACAATTTATTTTTCAAGACTTCCCTCCTGAAGTCTTTAGTGATAAAACAATTGAAGAAACACCATACAATAAATAACATTTTCTTACAAAATATGTTAAAAAACTAAAACCATCTCTCAAAATACTACATTGGCTTACCAAGGCTGTCATTGTATCAAAGACAATATTTCAATAAAAGGCCATATTAAAATCATACATTTCAGTTTCATCGATAAACTCATTTGTGAGAAAAATTGGCTTTGGTGTCCATCTTTTTTAACTTTGAATAAATATCCATCTTAGAAGTAACCTTCCAGCGTCATCTTAGAAAATTTCAATTCAAATTTTCCTGTTGATTAAAATCAAATTTTAAGTAGACTATAACACTTTCTTACCATCATAATTTGAGAAATGGTATATCAATGATAATTTATTGCAAGTGTTGATTTATAACAAACTACTGCTATATGAATGATATGAATGCAATGAAAACTGTTAATGGTTCATGGCTTCCATCTATGATTTCAGTTTTAAGCTTACTACAAAGCCAGATATTTGGGAGATGACTTCTGACATCTAAACGTGTAAGTTACTACTTGATATCTTTGATATCAGATCAACATGGGAAAACATTCATTCTGCAAAAAAAGATTTGTTTCCCTCAAACATTCTTTGAATTCAAGCCTTGCCAGTTGTATTTAAGATTAGAGAATATAGTTCAGATTCATATTGTGATTTCAGATTAGAAAAATTTCAACTCCAAAGGACTATCATGACTTTTCTAAATATGTTCTTAACTGTAGGAAGACACCCACCATTTTTATCAAAATTTGAAACATTTGGTGTGGCGATTCGTGTCCAGAAAGTCACTGAAATACAATATAAATGAATCTGGAATGGTGTTCGGTATGAAAATCACATACTTTGTTGAGCACCTGCAAAATTGTTTCACACGAAAATTACCCCAACAAAAGCTGGCATACATCTTCTGGCTAGATAAGTAAAATATCAATTACTTTACTTATACAGACATGTTTTAGAACAGAAAAAGAAATTATCAAATATTTTCAATACAAAACATTTGCTGAACAAGAAAGCATATTAATTAATATATAATATCACTTGCAAAAGAGAAAGCTGATCAAAGTACAAAGGGGTTGGGCTTGTTTACATACATGTACTCACAAAATCGTTTTTATGAGTCTTTTGTAGGGTTGATAAACTGTGAAAAGTTGGCATTACACAATAAGAATTGTATTGTTATCTATTGCTATTTATATATGATTATTGGTCACTAGTGAAACCTTGCTGATGAAAATAGGTAGAACCATCAAAGGCTCTCACCAGTGTTATAGTTTTTAATAATATATATTCATGGACTGATCGCAATTTTTGTTCGGTTCATGAAGAAATAACCTCAATCAGGTTGTACACACTGTGTAACCCGCATAGCGGGTTACACAAGGGCATGTACAACCTGATTGAGGTTATTTCGAATGAAACGAAAAAATAATTTTGATCAATCCTTATAAATTAATTGGAACTTTTTTTTGTTAAGATATTGAAAAATATATTCATTTATTCAAAATAAGGCAAATAATCGGAAATAAATTTAAATAACCCCAAAGGTGCCTCATTTAAAGAAAATCACCTGATGACAATGGTATGCGACGCCTTGGGAACGTCTACTTTCCGATTCAGTACTTACGAAATTAACCTCAACTTTTTAAACCAATCAAAACATGTATTTAATGACATGTGACTCTAATATATATATATATATATATGTGATAATAGTGTATACCTAGAGATATTTTATATAAAGGTAAAATATAATTGGTGTTCCTTCAAGGTCACTGGCCCTCAAACGTTTTTTCCCTTGCTATAGTAGCACACAAATAATTATGTATAAATATTGTTAGTAGTAATATGAAGGCACATTGCTATATAATATTAATGTTTTAATATGATAATTCTCAATGTATATCTGTACTAAATACACAAAAAGAAACATTCAGTATCAATATTTGAAATACTCAGTGGGTCTTGCATTCACCATTGACTATATTTCTAATATGAAGAAGAAAATGCATTGGCTTAAAAATTAAGAGAAACCATTCACTATTTTTTTAAATGGGTAAAATGTTGTTCTTGAACGAACCAAATTTTGTGACTACTGATATATTTTAGTGGGAAATTAGTGAATTTTTTTTTTTTATATAGGAATGTATATTTATATGTATATTTGTGATAAAACACAGTTTGAAATCTATGGCTATTTGTTTGGTTTCTGTACAAAACCAAAAAATAGTACTAAATATGTCCACAAAATATGAAGTGTCTGTAATATTATAAAATATCACATATTTCGTCCAACAGGATACCAAATGAACCATTTATTCTTCAGATTTTTTTTTTATTTAGAAATGTAGTATTATCATTTCATAAATAACCAAAGAACGGTATAGGAATGAGTTATAAAATTTCTTCATGGTGATTACCTTTTTTATTTAAAAAAAAAAAAAAGGAAAAGCGAAACAAGTTGAAAAAAGAAGTGAGAAAGTTAAATTTGAAAAAAATTCTCACCAGTCAAATTTTATGAGCAAACAATACCAAAAGAACAAGAAATTAATTCAATAAACAAGAATAAATATTTTGACTAGCTTTTAGATTAGAACTTAAGATTGCACATTCTCTTAACAAATCCAAATAATATCGCTTAATAAACATTCATAACAAAAAATCTTATACATGTATACCTAATGTACACAGTACACCAAACCATATGTTTTCTTAACTAGTTCAGATACAAACATCACATGTATTTCCAATGTAAGATTATGTCAGAATAGCCATTCATATAACTAGCATCTGTAGCACCAGACTTGCAATATCATATAACTTTAAACATTCATCTTATTGCACTAAATCATTCAATAAAATCCATTTAATATGAAAAATAAATATAGTGTCAATATGACACGAATGTTTTGGCTTCCAGTTAATATTAAACAAAAAGTCTGCCTGGTTTAGCAGACAATAGCTTCCAGCTTGTCATGGGAAACTAAATATGGAGCAGGAAAATCTTCAGCAGTTGAAGAAAATAAATTGACCTAATACTGGAATATGTAATTTACTAGGGAAATATATACTAAATAACATTTCTATAAATACTTTTGATACCATTTTTTTTCTCTTGAATTTCTAAAAATTACTACACTTCCCACATTGTTCAAAGCTAACTACTAAATAAATACAATTAAGTAATCCAACAATTAAAGCTGACTTCTTAATAATAGAGAATATTTCTTTAAATGCATATTCACTGAGATTCTTAATATATAAAACAATATACCAATATCATGTGTGTCCTGTTAGTTAAACCTAATATACAACAAAATATCACATTTTACAGTGACTGTTGACAAAACTGATTAAGAGTTATTAAGGGGAGATAATTAAAGGTTACAAGGATAAAACTGATAGACTTGTTAAGGGGAGGTAATTCAAGGTTATAAGTGTTGTGAAGGGGAGATAATTCAAGGTTACAGGTATGTGAACTTCTGGGTTACATATCAGCCATTAAAAAGAAGGTATTAATAACAACATCAGTACCTCTCTGTCTACTAGTCTAAGAAGCAACCAATGGTTGTTTTTGATTATTAAATTTATGATGATGATAATGCAAAAATAATTCTATTTCAACTGAAAAGCTGTGACAAGAGAACTTAATTCAACAAAAACCCAGATTGAATCACAAATGAACGAACATCTATGTCATTTGAAAGTGATAATCTGACTTTACTTTTAGCTTTATTTAGACTGACTTCATCACAAAATTTTATGTCATTTGAATGTGCTAATCTGACTGGATTTAAAGCTTTAGACCGATTGAATCACAAAAATTTACAAAAATTGATGTCATTTGAATGTGATAAACTGACTAAAAAAGTTTTAGACTGACTGAATCTCAAAAATAACTATATTTGATGTCATTTGTATGTGATCATCTGACTGGTTTTAAAGCTTTAATCTGACTGAATCACAAAAGTTTAACAAAAAATCTGTGTCATCTATATGTGATAAACTGGTTGGTTTTAAAGTTCTAGATTGACTCAATTACAATCAACATGTAATTTGTATGAAATAATCATAATATTGAGCACAATCAAAAGAATCTGTTTAATCTATTAGGTCAAATATAACACACACATGACTGGTTGGTATGTACAATAACAGCAATGGTAAAAGAATCCAATAAGTGTATGTATACAAACAGTGCTTATTGTCAACAACAACAAAGATTATATTTACAAAATGAGGTGTTCTGTTTACTCTAATGATAAATAATTAAGTTGTCCATAGCCATGTTTATACATGTATTGCTAAATTTATGAGAAAATGTTTCTTCATGTATCTAATGAAAAATAACTGAGTTTTCCATATCCATGTTTATATTGCTAAATTTAAAAAATGTTGTTTCCTGTATTTAAAAGTTGACAAGACATTTTGTATCACCTAATAGATTGTGATTTTTGTCATTAGGGACACCAATTACCTTAAAATAAAAATAAAACACACACAAAAAAAGAGACTCCATTTTGCAATATTAAAATGATATACACATATAACAATATAGTAAATAAAAATAGCATTTCAAACATTTTTGTAAATATTGAGTAAATGTTCGAATATTTACAAAAAAAACCAAAGAAATTAGAAAAACATGGGCAATGTTCTTAACAGCTGGTATAAATGAGATCAATAAAACAGGCACTGTATATAAACATATACAACCATCACTATAATATCGTTCTCCTTTGTGATAGGAGGAACATAGTATAATGAGGTTTTAAAATCACAGAAATATATTAATTCCTTAAATAAACATTTATACAACCATCACTATAATATCGTTCTCCTTTGTGATAGGAGGAACATAGTGTAGTGTGGTCTTAAAATCATGGACACATAGTTATTTCTTTATAAACATTTACACAACCATCACTATAATTTGTTCTCCTTTTCGATAGGAGGAACATAACAGTGAGGTTTTAAAATCATGGAAATATATTAATTCTTTTATAAACACTTATACAAGGCCATGCAAAATTAATTACTTGGTTCTCAGGCCCTTTTTTGTCAAAATTGATGAGGGAGGGCGGCATTTTTTTTTATCCTTTTACTGCTGTTAAAAGTGATGAGGGAGGCATTTTTTCTTTTTTTTGTGTGAAAAATATGGCAATGTATAAAACTTTTCATTACTTTATCGAAAATTTCAATTTTATTTCTTCCGATGGTGGCAGAAACATCACAAGTGGTTAATTTTTATGGAAAAGTCCAATCCGCTGGTCCCAACGTACCATTTTTTATCTCCGTAAACAATTCCAATAAGGTACAAGCTTCGGAGAAGCCCCCTATTATGTTCCCTGGTAAAACTGGCAAACATTTGTGCCAAATTTGCACAGAAACGATTGACATTTTGTCTAAATGTCAAACGGAAACACTTTTTTATTTATACATTGTCATAACGATGCTTTAAATCTCATTTAATCATTATGCGTTTTAAAGCGTTTCACCGACCACGCGATATAAGAGAAAAAACGGATGCGGTTTTTTTTTCCGTACGGACAGCGCTACCGCATTTAAAAAAAAATTTCTTTACTATTTTTGCAATAAAATCGGCAATGCGGCGACAAATTTCCACATGCGGGCGGGTCTGAGAACCAAGAAATTAACTTTTTATAGCCCAACCATCACAAACTTATCGTTCTCCTTTGTGATAGGATGAAGATAGTGTGGTTTTTAAATTATTTCTTAATAAACATTTACACAACCATCTTTTTGATATCGTTCTCCTTTGTGATAGGAGGAACATAGTGTAGTGTGGTATTAAAATCATGGAAACGTATATATTCCTTAATAAAAACATATAAATGTTACTTGACAATCCATTTCTCTATCCAAATGTCATCACCACAAATTAAACTTAAACAAGTGCATAAATATTCACTATAAGAATAAATAAAATTGAATAAATGAAGAGAAGAAAACTCACACAAAACAGAGTCAAACAACAGTTATAGAGTGCAAATTGTCATAAAATTAAAGTGCCTCTTAACTTACATGGTTGTCTGAACTAACTACAAGGTAGAAAAAATTAACCCGTAAATGTCATGGAAACATTATTACTCTAACATGACTTAACCAAAATGTACACATGCTTCATGACATTGAATGATGAAACACCTATGAAAAAATAAAAATGACACTTCAATTGGTGTGACCTTTCTTATGTGCCTTATTATTTTTTCTTCCGCTATAATTCATAAATGAAATCTTTTTTTAAAATGCTATGAACAATTGGTCAAATTCGTATCGAAGGCCAATTGTATATCTTTGTGATGTATACAAGTATCGGTGCTTTGGATTATTCCGGAAAAAATTAAATTGGGATAGAAGAAGGCAGTTCAATTAATTTTTTATGTGCGACAGTGTCACAAGTGATCTTAAATGATGTATGGTTTCCTTGCTTACCAAAGAGGTAATGTTTTCCAAAGAATATAAAATTTAATGGGTGTTGGTTTTTTCAACTATTCCAAATATGTGTAGGTGTCCCCTCCCTTTTGTGCAGCTCCATTATGCAAACAAACATCCAGCAAAGCTTTATAGATCGAGAATAAAATTGGATGAATTATGTGCACAAAGTATATAATCTTATTACTGTGATTTACATTATCTATTCACCCACCTGCCATTTCACCTTACTAAAAACCTGTTTTTTATTTACCTGTATGTAAAACATGGCCAAAATTGAAACATTCGTATAAAGAACTTTTGTTTAATATAAAACATTTCTTTCTTCATGAAATGGATATGAAATCATTAAATCTTCCATGAGAATACACTGTTATAAAGTTTGGAAAATACACACGTTATGAAAATAGGAGGATGAAATCTTTGTATACAATATATGTGTTTGTGTGTAAATAACATATAACATTTTGTGTAAGTCTAACCAGTGCTATTATAGAAGTATAATCTTAGGTACAAATCAAAATACAATGTAATGATATTACAAAAACATATGTTTAAACATATATGTGATCACATAAAATAAAAAAAAAACTTTAAAATAAAAAATACTGAAAAAAATTGTATGGTGTTTATATAAAACATCCATTCTAATATGACGCCGTGTTATCGTCAGTTTATATAATACTCAACAACAACACTTTTAGCGCAAACGCGGTAATGTTGTCAATTCGGCTATTCCGTGTACCCTCCCACGAAATGGTGTACGTTATACTGACCTACATTTACCGTAGAAAATTAAAATTCCGCGAAATGTTGTTGACAATTTTGGCACGTAAACAACATTACGTCATATGAAGACTTCCAGTTTAGAACATAGAGATCCTGACGTTTTTTGGCTTCGTGTACGCCTCCTTGTCGAAGTGGGATTTGTAGTATTTTCCCTTTCTTTTGAATTGATGTTCATCAATGACAACATTTAGTAATCTCAAATGACAGAAATCGTATCTAGAAATGACAGAAATCATATCTTTGTGTTCGGGAGGGTAACGGAACAGCCAAATACATTGCTGTGTGTATAGGCGGCGTTTTGCATGTAAATTACCGTATTTGTCCTATTAGAATCGAAATAATCCATGGCAGCCATTGTATTATATTCATTTAACCATGGGCTGGGCCTTTATAATCGTTAATTTAACCCCTCGCTGTTGCTCGTGATTAAATTCGATTATAAAGGCCCAGCCCATAGTTAAATGAATATAACACAATGGCTGCCATGGATTATTTCTTAATTTAACCATAACAAATTAACCTACACACAATTCTTAAATCATGCATATATCCTGCTTGAGAATGTATATCAGTATGTCTTAATGCACTGATATTATTTTAGAAACTCAAGATCAGTAACTAAGCGTGAGACATCTGTCTAAGGTCAGTTAATCCAGTTTATGCCCATTACCATTTGTGTTCTGTGTTTTCAGTTCTTGGTATGTCATAAATAACTTAGCATACTCTGGTTTTTCTTCTGCATAAATCCTGAATTCATCTGAAAAGAAAAGAAAAATCATTTCTATTGTACAAATTGCACGACTTTTACTTGTCCGAGGACAAATAATGCTTCTCCGATCAATCAAAAAAATAACCACTTTATTTGTATTTTTTACTTGTCCCTCGGACAATCAGTCTATTTTATATATCCCCCCGCACTTGCATAATATTTAGTTTTATATATTTATAGAAAGCAGCCTTGCAGTCTTAATGTATAACATACTTACAAGCCACATGCAAAAAATTATTCAAATCTATCCATGTTTACTAAAGTTATCATGTAAACAAGACACAATTGTCAAAATTGGTGATTTTTCAACCAAAAACTCAGAGTTTCCCCCCAAAACCCTTGCTTCAAATATTTCCATGTTAAAACCCATCCAAGATAATGATAATTACAAGCCACATGCAAAAAATTATTAAAATCTATCCATGTTTACTGAAGTTATCGGGTAAACAAGACACAATTATCAAAATTGTTGATTTTTCAACCAAAAATTCAGATTTTCCCCCAAAACCCTTGCTTCAAATATTTCCATGTTAGAGGCCATCCAAGATAATGATAATTACAAGTCACATTCAAAACATTATTCAAATCTATCCATGTTTACTAGTAAAGTTATCACGTAAACAAGACACAATTCTCAATATTGGTGATTTTTCAACCAAAAACAAAGATTTTCCCCCAAAACCCTTGCTTCAAATATTTCCATGTAAGAACTCATCCAAGATAATGATAATTACAAGCCACATGAAAAAAATTATTCAAATCTATCCATGTTTACTCAAGCTATCGCGTAAACAAGAAAGTGTGACGGATGGACAGACAGACAGACGGACAGCCGCTATTACTATATCCCTCACCGCTATCACGGGGGGATAAAAAGCCTCACTGTAGAGCCATGCCTTGTACTTAATATTTTTAACATTAGAAAAAGAATTCAGAATATGTCATTGGAATCATTTTTTGTTCATACAAATATTGAGCATTCATCAATGTTTAGCTGCTTAACAAGAGGATATGACATATAAATTACCCTCTTCGCATGTTAAAGAACCCAGTGTAACAGCTCATTATGAGCATTATGCTCAAGATGAGTGGTTCATAGGAAACCTGTTGTACTGGCTAAATTCTCCATCCCTACCCATCACCTTTCCTTGTTTCGAGTCCCGTGGAGCTTAAATTTTTGCTTGCCCATTGGCCTATCCGTCCCCCGTTTTCAATCTACATATTGATTTATTGTAAACATGTCCTCGTCCTGAATATAGCTGAAAAATTGCTCGCTGGACGTTAAACATCAATCAACCATATAATTAATTAAATAGGTTTAGCTTTAGAATGTGGTTTATGGGGGTTTAATGCTTAAAGGGGAATTTGCGGTAGGCACTACCGCCAAAATTTGTGGGCGGAGCTTATCAGCAAAAATCCTCGTTGGTATGAACAGCATATTTATGAAACTGTATGTCACATGACCAACGTGACCAAGGTCACATACCTCAGAAATTGAAGTGATTTTTGTAGGTTTTAGACTGATGAAGAATATTAATTTTCAATAATACTAAAAGTTTCATTGGGGGAACACTACTGACTAGTGACCATGCCTGTCAAATATTTTGCACCTAAAGTAACTATCATTGATTTTTCCTCCTCGAGATGAATGTGGCCAAAATAATGAAGGAACTGAATGTTTGCTCCACCCACAGCTATTTATACCCACGCTCCCACTTTAAAGCCACTTTAAACAATCTTAGTTATTTCATGTTGGTCAGTTTATTGGTGGAGGAAACAAGAGTACCCAGTAAAAGCCACTGAACTGCTGCAATCACTGACAAACTTAAAAATATAAAATAATATTGAGTACACCTTGTCACGAGCGGGAATCAAATTCACAATTTAGCCCTGAAAGACTACCGGTACGATCACGGACACAACTGCTTCATATTTTGGCTTTTCAACTGACGATTTTGATACAGTTTCTTTTACTAAACTTTGTGTTTGTTATACACAGAAACTAGACTTTGACCTAGCTTGCTTGGAGGGAAAGGTGGATGCCTGTTATACACAAATGTGATATATGCAAACCAAATAGTGGTAAACAGGGTTATTTTACATGTAAATGTTTATCATAAAATTTTACTGCAATAAAAATCAGTTAGTAAAAAAAAAAACTTTCAATAAAACTAGATCTTACCAAAAGTAATTTTGTCATCTTCATTTGTATCTACTTCATGAAATAATTTTTCGACATCTATATCATCCATTCCAAAGGCATTCAGTAAAATTTCTGATAATTCTTCAAGTGTAATATATCCTTTATCACCATTATCAAATAACTGAAAAGTAAAATAAATTGTTCTCATTGTTCATCTTGGTTGTGGTTTTCTAATTCAGTTTAGTTATATGAGCCTGAAAAAATGATTGATTCATTGTGTTTAATGCCACTTTCAACAATATTTCAGCTATATCATGGCGACCAGTTTTAGTGGTGGAGGAAGCCGGAGTACCCGGAGAGAACCACCTACCATGGGCAAGCAACTGGTAAACTTTATCACTTGCGACTGCGAGTCGAGTGCACCCTTTTTTGTAATTTCAAAGCCAGGCGCGAACCCACGCCATATTGGTGATAGGCTTGTATGAGTTGTTAGATCCAGCGACCTAACTCACTGAGCCACTAGGGACCCCCTGAAAAAATGAGTAAAATTTTATATTCAAATGTCAAATTGTTGCATTGGTAGCTAACTTGTAGATTCCAAAATGATTGTGTTCACCAATTATGGTAAACCATTCATGTAGTGTTACTAAGAACGGGATATAACTACCAAAGATTGACTTTCACTGCAGGTGACATGACAAAATTTATGGAAGGTGGATAAAAAATATTTTTCATCTGATCTTTTTTTTCAATTACCTTTTAGTTCAAGATTGTATGAAAATAGAAAATAATTAAAGGTTGATTTTGACCCAAAAAAATATATGTTTCCCCTCCCCTCCACCCATTTTATTGAAATATTCAGTCAAAAGTGCAACAACTCCCACAAAATTACTCCAATCAATATACCATACCGATATGTGATTCTCCATATGGTAATAAAAAAACAAGCAAAGTTTTAAGGACTTCCCTCCTAACATACACACTTTTGTGAAAGACGGACAGGACAAAAACAGTATGTCTCCCCTGAATAGTGAAGATAAAAACATATTCATACATCATTTCAAATCACTTTACCTGAAAAGCTAATCTTATTGTGTCATCATTGTTGACTGGCTGTGATACTAATGAAAGACCAATTAAATATTCTCTGAAATCCATTGTTTCTGAGCCATTCTGAAAATAAGTAAAGAAGATTATACTATTCATATTTTAATCTTAAATCTGTTTCTATGACAACATTATATCATTCAGTGAATTATTCTTGCTTTATGATTACATATTTTTTTTATTTCAAGAAATTTTATGTGAAGTAGTATGTTAACTTCCCTTTTTTAAACATTAAAATGTTTGATAACACTGTTATCAAGGAGATTCTAATTAATATCAAGCTCTTCTCATGCTTAGTATCAAAATAACAAATCACTGACACTGTGCCTAACATTGTGAGAATCTGTGAAAGAATAAATTTGCAAGAATACACACAAGCAACAATTCTAAAAATTTTTAATTTTTCATATGAAAATAAAAGATTTTACCTGAAAAAAAATATTCTGATATCATTCATTTTCAAACTTAACCAAGATATTACTGAAATACAGATTCTGTATAAATTTCTTGAGAATCTCTGAAAGAATGAATTTGCTAATGCACACACAAGAATAGGATGCATGCGTCCACCATCCCATCTTCCCTTTGTCAATACATAAGCCAAGTGCAACTTGTTGTAACTCTGCTTAATTTTGTTCCCATAGCGTCCTATGTTAAATTTATGATGCAGTGGTGGGGAATAAACCAACAATTTTTTTAGATGCTACAAACAATGTTGATTTCTTCATAATTTACCAGGGTCCTGGGCGGCTCAATGAGTTAGGTAGTTGGATTACCTAACAACTCATACAAGCCTATCACCAATAGAGCGTGGGTTCGCACCCGGCTTTGTAAATTACAAAATAGAGTGCACTCGACTCGCAAGTGATAAAGTTTACCAGTTGCTTGCCCATGGTCGGTGGTTCTTTCCGGGTACTCCAGCTTCCTCCACCACAAAACTGGTCACCATGATATAGCTGAAATATTGCTGAAAGTGGCATTAAACACAATAAATCAAATCAAAATCATATTGACTTACCCTATCATATATAGAAAACATTTCCTCTAGTGCAGGAGATACTGGCACACGTAAATAAGCAGCAAATTCTCCCAGTGTTATACAACCTTTCTCTTTGGCTCCCATAGCACCAAACTTGTCCAACAGTTCATTTGCTTGGTCAAATTTTATCCTATTTGGAAAAAAAAAGTTTTATTTATGGTAAATAACGACTTTGGGAAAAAAATACACCAATAGATATTACCACAATAAAAATTGATAATCCATAGACATTTATTTTATATTAAATAAGAAAATTATGCAATTATCCCTTGCTTGTAGCTTTTAATATTTCTGTAAACAGGAAGTGAACTGATTTAAAACTAATTATGCAAAGTTCAACAGGTAAAAATGTAAAAGGGTACCAGAAAAGCTATTTTCTGTTAAGGATCGTATATAGCAAAAAATATATCCAGTAAATGCTATCTGAATGATCAAGAAAAATGAGTACAGGCTAATACGACTTACCCAAGTTTTGTATTAATTTTTTGGAATTCTATTAGTCCAGCAGTTTTTGGTATATTGAGCTTTGCTGCCCTCTGCATGAGACGAACATCATCATATGTATGATCTGTTACAGGAATATGTAAACATCTAAATATAGAACACAGGTCAATGTGATATATTACAGTGCATCATCATTATACTATAAAAACAAAATATAAAAAAAACAAGTGTAGACAGATCAATGTCTCGCCTGACCCCTTCAAATTGTTTGTGTGAAATATTTTACAATTCCATGAAATTGTACCCGAATACATCATCAAAGTGTAGACCAAATATGGCGAGTCTAGATTGTAGAAACTGACGTAATCACCAAAACTTGACGTAGATTTAACAAAGTCAGTAGATCGTGAAAAGGAGGTCAAGGTTAAGTCACAAATGCCCAGATGACTTTTCACAAATCATTTGCCAGGGACACTAAAAACTTCTGTGTTTCGGACGTATGGACAGTTGATGTAGTTATAGACCTGTACTCAACATTGGTGACGCAGGTAAAAATACTGCAACCATCTTTATACATCTTATTTTGTTAAAATAACTTGCAATTTCGTTTTAAATAAGTGTGCAAAATTTATTCAGTTTGAAAAGTGACAAGGTGGAAACGACTCAGCAGATAATGGGATTAAATGCGAAATA
Organism: Gigantidas platifrons; assembly: GCA_002080005.1. Lineage (NCBI taxonomy): Eukaryota > Metazoa > Mollusca > Bivalvia > Mytilida > Modiolidae > Gigantidas > Gigantidas platifrons. Next base: position 69,338 of record MJUT01002668.1, read on the forward strand.
AGCCAGAACTGATAAAATGAGGAAACTTTCTTAAGGTTGATTCCTAGATTTTTGTGCAAATGGACTATTGATTTCTCATGAGAACATCAAAATAAGATAAAGGAACAAGCACAGAGTTCGCGAATATCGTCAGTCCTGCCCGTCCTGACCCCCAAAATTTCATAAGGTCCGGTATTTCAGTGTCTTGAGCCGGTCCGATTGTCCGACTGTTTGTCTCGCGAAAAAGTCTGTTGTGGTGCATTGGGAAATAGTTGGTAATTGGTTAGATCATAATTGAACTGGTTCCCGATCTTTCGCTGCCATGTTTTTTAGAACCGTAACTTCCTAGCAGATACCAGTTCAATTAATGGCAGTGTGGCCGATTTGTTTCTCGACTGGTGCAAGGCCAATGACAAGAAAACCAGGAATTGTCCAGAACCAGAATGACAGTGATGAGGAAGATGATATTGAATTTGGATTTAAACAGACAGAGACAGAAAACTGTTTCTGTATAACAAAATATGCTGCAGAAGAATAAAATATTAAACAAATGAAATATGTCTTTAACTGTTTATTTTCAGGTTTGCTGGTTGCTGTTGATGTTCCAGTTTCACTCTAATAATGAATATGGCCTAATCATCTTTTGTTGGTAAAAGTTTCACAAATTGTAGGACCACCAACTTTTTTGTGGGACTGGCAGAAATTTGCATTCTGCCAGTCCTATGTCTGACAGAAAATTTGAGGTATTCGTGAACGCTGCAAGCAACTAATAAGAAACATAAAGTGATCAGAACGGCTTAAATGGCCTTTTTTGCATTAGTTCATACCAATATGTATGAATTTTTATAAAGATTTAAAGACTTACTCTGACATCTTATCTCTAACATTAGCTGCGTACAAATGTGGATCTTGAATTTCCTCTTCACTTGGCTTATATACAGGTAAAAACTGAAATATTACACATGGGTGTTACTTAAATAATGCATCATAGAAAAATAACAGGCATTGTGTTATTGTGAGAATGTGAGAAAAAAATGTAAGAGTTGTCTATCCTGATTGACCATAAGGATGTCATTATGTAATCACATATTCATGTTATTCTGGTTAGTTGGTTTATGGTGCTTAACGCCACTTGCAACAATATTTCAGTTAATTAGTGGCAGTCAGTTTCATTGGGTGGAGTAAACCGGAGTATCCGGAAAAAATCATAGACCTGTTGCAAGTCACTGACAAACTTTATCACATAATGTTGTATCGAGTATACCTCACCATGAATGGGGTTATAACTCACAACTTTAACGGTGATAGACACTGATTGCACAGACAGTTGTAAATCCAACTACCATATGATCACGACCATGATGTGTTATCACAGATTCTTGACAGAATTTAAGTAAATATTTAGTTCAAATTTTCATCAATTTCAACAGATTCAAATATTGTGTTGCGGCTTACTAGATGGGTAATATACTGACCCCCACTATACTTAAAGATCATATATGATTAATATCGAGTTATTATCAAAATTATTGATTCAAATAATCAATAACCCAATGTGGTTTAGAACTGTTTGGGCCACAAGTTTTTCAATATGTGGTGGTACCAGGTACTTTTACCCACCTAAAATGGTCTTTGGTACCTCCTGATTTTAAAGAGTGTTGCATAAGATATTCATGAAAATTGTTAAAATTTTAATAAGAAGTTCTGCCTGTAAATAGTGATGTACTGGTACACTTGAAAAATATTGAAAGCCCTAGGGCAGTTGTGCTCAGTAGATTTTTTAATTTCTTTTTAGTACCAAGTTATAAAATATTTCTAAATTAAGCCTCTCTTCATCTTCATTAATAAAGAACATGTTAAACAATAATAGTTAATTGTCATAACACAAAGTAAATAATTTAACTGTTATAACACAACGTAAATAATGGCAGATGCCAATCTAAATATAGATTTTGTCTTTGAACACTGAATGACTAGCCTATTCTATATAAAACCATTGGTTCTAATGTTGCTTGAGTTTAGATAAGTGCCATTTTGTAATTTATTACATTTTTCACATACCTCTATTTCCATTTTATTATGAAACTGACATAAAGTTAGCCACAAACATGTAAATCTGAAACAGAATGATAAATTTTATATTACAATTTAATATAAATAATTGTGAAAGAACTTCATGTACATATTTTAAAATTGAAGTCAACAACAAATCTAATTATAAGATTTAGGAACAAAAAAGACGCTACGATGATGATGATGAAGATGATGATGATGCATATGTCCACATGCTAAACGTGTTTAGTTGGATTTTCATAGTCATTGAAACAATGTCACTCTACTCAGACATATTATTCTGATTCCGAGCCCACTAGTCTTTCTTCTTACTCTTTAATTCTGCATGTTTAGTGAGGAAGCAATTATTACCAATATCATATTCATTGGTTTTATTTGACTGGACTTCCAACCGATGATCTACAGTACTCCAGACAAGCATGCTAAACATTACACCATCAATGTAATTTTTACAAATACATTTGTAATGTCTAAATAGGTAACCAAGAAACAACAATATGTTATTAAATTAATATAGAATACTTACGCTCCTGGTCCTTCCCAGGTCCATGTGACAGTGTCCTACAAATAAAATAAGGGTTAGGGTTATGGTGTTTAATGCCAATTACAACAATATTTCAGTTACATCTACAAATAAAATGAAAGCACCAAAGGTGATGTTAAACGATTGAACTGCTTGCATGTAGATTTTTTGTATGCTATGCACAATCGCAAAATATCAGTATACTTCTAGAAAAAGATGTCAAACTTTGAAATAGTAAATTGAGAGCAAACTCCAGAGACATCAATATGTTATTCACATAAAACAGCTTTTTATCCAATGTTCCAGAATATGTTACATTTTCTTGTATATACATTTGCATATATATAATAGTGAAAATTTTGTCAGCATGGCCAAGAGTGAAAGACCTTGGTAAGTCTGCTATTAACAGGAAACCTACCTCGTTTGAATTATCGTTTACAACTCCTTTACAAAACTCATTCCCACAAAATAAAACATAATGTAGATGTTCCTTTACCAAAGAATCTAATGGGATTAACTTTTTTAACCACAAGCAAACCATTGCTTGTAGTTTTAAAAGTTACAAGCATAATTCAGTGTTATCTGATATTTATTGGGCGGGGGAACTACTAATATAATTATTGAATAGTGCCAAAAATGGAATTAACAGTTGGTGTAGGAGCTACTACTACAACATGCAACAACCCAGTTTTACATTTTATTACATTATTATTTTATTTCCCATCAACTGTTTATGACACTACATCTGTTTTGAAGGGGCAAGCAAATCAATGTGACAGTCAAAGTGAAATATATAGTGTATTCAGAACCATTTGTGGGTTTAATTTTATACCTTAGAAAAGGGAAATATTTTTCTATATGGGGTCTTTTTCGCAGAAGGGGAATGTGACTCTTGAAAAAATTTACAACACTTATTAATAGATTTGACAATGAACTTTTATCCAATGATATATATATATATATATATATATATAGCCTTCCGAAGACAACATCTGTGTCCTTTCCATTTTCATCTTTTGACTTTTTACCCAATTACACCCAAATACAGCTTCAAATTATATTATTTCTATTATTTTGAGATGTTTTATGAATAATTAATGATTTAATAGCTCCTCTATCGTTATTTTTTCATGAATTGCAACAAAATAGTCAGTATTTACGGACAGTATCAAACGATCTCGGTCGGCTCGCTTACAATCACGAAATCAGTTCAATATAATATGAAAACTCAAAAGCTTTCTTTAGTTTAATATATTTTATTTGATTATACAGTTCTACTTTGTATTTGTATCAATCATAATTTATATATGTATATAATGTTCGATATTTGCAATGAATAGTCGACTTTTACTTTTAAGAAATGACATACTGAATGTCCGATTTTGAAGCTGAACTGTCCACTGTCCTGCCACGATTTCTCAAAAAGTATTTATCCAAAAATAATAAACTATGCATATCATTAATCCTTGAGATATAAGCTTTAAAATTATGTAACATTTATTTGACAGACATTTGATTTAAAAGAGTTATACGTGATCAAAACAAATATTTTGATACAAATTGATTTCCGCGATTGATAAATACTGTCCTGCCACGATTTAGGGTATCAAATGTCAATATTATATCAAATTAAAGCCTTTAATCTCTTCTTTATTATGGAACTTACATCATGAAAATATCTCATTCCGTTCAAAAGTTATACCTATAAACGTACTGAAAAATATGTTATGTCCTGGTTTTAAACCCTCCCGTTTATAATAGTTATAAAATTGATCATTTTGATTACTCTTGTGACAAATTTATGAATTTTGAATTTTTTTATGGAAAATAATTCATATAGAACCTTTAACTAATACAATAAATACGATTTTATGGTGTATTTGGGTATATATGGGTGTATTTGGGTGTATTTGGGTATATTTGGGTGTATTTGGGTAAAAAGTCACACCCTTTTTGTTTCGAAGCCAACATCAACACTCAATTCCCGTAATTCCCTCATCCATTTACGGACACCTACTGGAGTATTATACAAGTTTTTTTTCATTATTTGTGTCCAAGTTTGTTTGCCGGTTGCCCTACATCGATACTTCCATTTCATGTTTATTTTTAGGTGGAACATACTTTAAAAGCATGTATTGTTGACATAAATACGTCAGCAGTGAGTCAAGGTTAACAGGTCAAAACCTCTTCGGGATTTTCTAGACTTTTCATTAGATAGTACGTCAAACATTAGAACACGTGTTGTATCCTCTTTGTGGCTGACTGACTCTTTCCTCCGTATTATTTCTCTTTGTTTTCTTTGTGTTGTCTCCAAATAATGATTACAATTAGTGTGAATGATTGTAAATGTTGATGTATGAATGATCTTCATGTTGTTGATTAATATGCCCATTTTGGGCCCTATGATTAGGAAATACAAAATCTTATCTTATCTAAAGCACTGGTTCCCAATCCTGAACAAAACTACGATGGTCGAGAACTAACGACACTGACAAACCAGTTGAATTGTAAACCCCCAGCAGCGTAGGATATAAATAGACTATATGTTTTAAAATTTATTCTAAAATTAAAAACAGAAAACACACATTTCGGAACAGGACAAAAGTAGAAAGGTACAATTTTTGTACACTTGCTGAAATATCCACACACATTTTTTGTTGTTCAAATGTCAATTTTCTGACGCAATACGAAAATCAAAGTCTCTTACATAGTAAACACAATATCAATATTTCTAGATATTGAAATATCCATCCGCAAAGCAACAAAGAAATACTGATAGATGAGCAAACGTGCATATAAGTACCCGATTGTAAGGGGGATTTATAATATATGAATGTTGCATGCATGCTCTTTCTGATATTTAAGTTACTCGTCCTCTTACAATTGACTCTATATATGGACTATATTTTTGTCCGGGCGGAAGATTGCGACACATGTTGTGTAAAGCAGTGTCTTCCGGTTTGTATGAGTGCTCACTTACGTTCGATCGTTTAATAAAAATTGTATCAAGGTAAAAGGTCAAATTCATTTAGGAATGATACCAACTATATACAAGTTTAGCTTAAAAATATTTCATATTTAAAAATACAAAATAAAACAAGTACATGTACTTCATGGCTAAAATGCACTTGTAATTTGATATCCTTCCTTGATTACCCATGAAAGTGTTTCTACTTATTTCCAATGTATATCACTTCAATTTAATGCATGATAAGAGGAAGCATGGCATAAATTGAATTGATATTAATAATACTAAAAGATACACATTTACTTTTTTTTGCAGATGTTGTTTTACTGCAGCTTTGAATGTGTTGTAGTCCTTTATTGTTTTTATGCTATTTGGAAGTGTGTTCCAATCTTTAATAGCATTATGAGGAATGAGGAATTATAAGAGGACCTCACAATACAAACAATATTCCTGCAAAGTTTGATTCCAGCAAATCAAGAGGCTTACATGGTTTTTTTTTTTATGGTTGTGATGGTATGATGGCCATAGAACCAAAGTCTAATTGATTTTAACAGTAAAATCACAGAAAACTTTTTTATTGTCACTATAATAAATATACATAAACTTAATCAGATGAAACTGATAAATCTGTATCCTTTGAATTGGCACCTTTTAATCTAACAGTTATGTGCAATTTCAACAACAGTACACACAAATCTAAAGAATGCATTAACAACTGGAAGAAAATTAAACTAGAACTGTCCGCATAGCGGGACTAATACCCCCCGCTTCACTCTGACTGTGTCCAAGATTATTGAAAACTAAGTCTACACGGAAAATATATTATTTGTCAAATTATAATGCTTAACACATTCAACAAAAATAAAAACGTTGTAGCATAAAAACTGTAAGAGGAGTTGCACGGACAAACCATGTACCCTTTCAGCCAAATTCACAAATAAAAAAAAATAACTAAGTTCAACAATCTATATTTTTTGGTAAGATTCATGAAAATCAAAATCCTTACAACATGCACATCTTTGATATGAGTACAAATGTTCTGCAATGTAAAAACTTCCTAACTTACAAACTGTAGGAGGAGTTGCGCAGACAAACCATGTACCCTTTTTGCCATATTCACACAAAAATGGCTAAGCTCAACAATCTATATTTTTTAGTAAAAATGCACAAAAATCAAAATCCTTACCACATGCACATCTTTGATATATGTACAAACAATCTACAATATAAAAACTTCCTAGCGTAAAAACTGTACGAGGAGTTGTGCGGACAAACCATGTACCCTTTTAGCCAAATTCACCAAAAAAAGACTAAGTTCAGTACCGTATTTACTGGTGTATAATGCGCGGGATTTTACCCAGACTATTTATTTTGTAGGAGGGATGCGCATTATAGACAAGAACAATGTGTTTCACTCTTTTTCAGACCGGAAAATTACACGTCGGCCATTTTTTTTTCCGGTTTTTTTTTAAAGTCGTCCGTTTCGTATTTTTATATTTGACACTATCCCACAAAAATAATAAATTAAATAAAATGAG
>MJUT01002668.1:76428-88520 GCA_002080005.1 Gigantidas platifrons
TCATATTTAAAAATACAAAATAAAACAAGTACATGTACTTCATGGCTAAAATGCACTTGTAATTTGATATCCTTCCTTGATTACCCATGAAAGTGTTTCTACTTATTTCCAATGTATATCACTTCAATTTAATGCATGATAAGAGGAAGCATGGCATAAATTGAATTGATATTAATAATACTAAAAGATACACATTTACTTTTTTTTGCAGATGTTGTTTTACTGCAGCTTTGAATGTGTTGTAGTCCTTTATTGTTTTTATGCTATTTGGAAGTGTGTTCCAATCTTTAATAGCATTATGAGGAATGAGGAATTATAAGAGGACCTCACAATACAAACAATATTCCTGCAAAGTTTGATTCCAGCAAATCAAGAGGCTTACATGGTTTTTTTTTTTATGGTTGTGATGGTATGATGGCCATAGAACCAAAGTCTAATTGATTTTAACAGTAAAATCACAGAAAACTTTTTTATTGTCACTATAATAAATATACATAAACTTAATCAGATGAAACTGATAAATCTGTATCCTTTGAATTGGCACCTTTTAATCTAACAGTTATGTGCAATTTCAACAACAGTACACACAAATCTAAAGAATGCATTAACAACTGGAAGAAAATTAAACTAGAACTGTCCGCATAGCGGGACTAATACCCCCCGCTTCACTCTGACTGTGTCCAAGATTATTGAAAACTAAGTCTACACGGAAAATATATTATTTGTCAAATTATAATGCTTAACACATTCAACAAAAATAAAAACGTTGTAGCATAAAAACTGTAAGAGGAGTTGCACGGACAAACCATGTACCCTTTCAGCCAAATTCACAAATAAAAAAAAATAACTAAGTTCAACAATCTATATTTTTTGGTAAGATTCATGAAAATCAAAATCCTTACAACATGCACATCTTTGATATGAGTACAAATGTTCTGCAATGTAAAAACTTCCTAACTTACAAACTGTAGGAGGAGTTGCGCAGACAAACCATGTACCCTTTTTGCCATATTCACACAAAAATGGCTAAGCTCAACAATCTATATTTTTTAGTAAAAATGCACAAAAATCAAAATCCTTACCACATGCACATCTTTGATATATGTACAAATGATCTGCAAAATAAAAACTTCCTAGCAGAAAAACTGTAGGAGGAGTTGCACGGACAAACCATGTACCCTCTATGCGGACAGACAGACGGATGGACGGACGGACAGACGGACAGGGTGAAACCTATATACCCCCCAAACTTTGTTTGCGGGGGGTATAATAAGAAAGAAGGCTACATTTGTATTTAAACTTACTAAACTGTTATTGTATCGTATACAGACAGGTTGAATAGGCACTCCTGGGTAAAAAGCACCTGAAAAGTATACAAAGTCAATTATAGGTATATTACAAATATTACAAGGATTTGTATAATCACAATGGGTAAATGTATACATTCAAGCCTGCCTTAAATGGCACTTCTATATAATAAGTTACTGTCTATAAAGAACAGCATAATTTTTTCCCTAAAATGATAAATAGTGCATATAATTTTAACTTGTAAATAAAGTGTACATTTTCAAATTCCCCTGAGTGCCCTTTATATACAGGTTCAGCTATAACTGTATCTTACTAATAGGTGGGTACAGTTTCTTCACTTATTTTCAGTAATAAGAATTGAGGAGAGTTCTGTTTTGCTCATTATAGGGAGGTGGGGACATTTCTTTTAACCAGCATTCACCTGGTTTTAAACCATTTTTATTATGAAATGATCATTTATATACAAGTTTAATCAATTTCTGAGAAGACAAGTTTATGAACATTTTGCTTCTGTGACTTTATTTTAAACTGTGTCCTGACCACTGTCATCTTGAACTTTCGATCCCACAAAATATAAAGTACCCATAATAATAATCAACTGATAAACTTCCCCTAATTAAGGTTGGGTCTCGTCTCAATGGACACTTCTACATGTAGCTCATTATGAGCTGATACAAGTTTTCTTCTACAGTCAAGAAACACGAGTCACCCATTATGTATTCAATTCATCCTGTACCCACTACCAGACTGTCTACCCCTTTGAGAGGTTGTACCAAACATCATAACTAGAGCCTAGATGGATTTATCTACCCTGAGGCTAGGGTTTAAATTGGGTGGCGAAGTAGGAGACATATATTTCTTTTTATATACATTGTACTATGGTTTCCATAGTTACATTTTAATGGTAATAAAAATTATCATGAATATTGCACTAATTGACTAAGATGTTCTAATTCATTTCTGTAATCTATAAATATATGAAATCAGAGTTTAAACAGTGATGGTTGACAATTCCAACAATATCAACAGAATGAACAACCACCTAAGTTACCTTATCGATACCTTAAATAAGAAGTCATCTTGTCCTTAACAGATATTTTATTGTGTCTATTAACTATTCAGTATAACAATATTTTTTTCTGTCTAATAAAAAAAAAAATTCTTGAATTGACCACTAATTATAAGAGTAATACAAAAGAAAAATGTATACAAAGGTTTTTTATGTAGTTGTAAGCTCTTTGTAAAGTATATATACTTGTCAACATGTAGACGATTTAATAATTGTGATATATTGTATAATTAAAGAAAGGTTCCAGACGACTCCTTTGTACCAAGCAGAGGAATCAATATATGAGACAATTTATCATTTTAAATAAATAGCTTCATCTACTGTACTATTATTATACAGGTAGACTGCAACATAAATAGTATCATAAAAACTAAATGATTATGACATCTAGTGGGTTTTCACATGTTAAATTTAAATGTGAATTTTGATCAGAAACAAAAATTGAAAACTATTGTATTGCAAAAAAATCTTTGTTGTAACCGGAAACCAGAAGCTTATCCTCCATTTTATTCATGCACAAAAAACTTGAGATTTCTTCCTCTCCTAAAAAGCAAATTTCCTACTTAAACATTTGCAATAATTTATTTATTTATTTCTTGAATAATTTTGAAGAATTTTGCCCTTTTTCAAATATCAAGTCTATCTATGGCCTTCTATATACGAGTCGAAAATGTAACCTGGAAGTGAACATACGATGTCAGGTCTTTACTAGGATGTTTAAGAAGTAAAGACACTTATTACATCTTGAAGAATTTAAATTTATCCAGGCATGCCCATCTAGAACAAACTGGATATCTACACTCACGGGTCAAAAGTATTTCCTCACTAAGATATTTCCCTACATATTTCATATAAAACTACTTATTTTCAAAACATTCTCATGAAGTCATTCCTTATCTGATTTTCATTAAATTTTCAGCATTAAATGCAGAAATAAATATAGTTTCTTCCTCATATAATTTTCAAATAATTTTATTTCTACTTTCCCTTACGAATTGATTTAAAAACTAAGTTTATTTTTTTCACCAAATCTTACTATATAATCATATAAAATTGTGACGTCAAGAATTTACATTTGTGTTTAAATCATAAATGCTTGTAAATAAAAGTTCGAAAAAATTACATGAAGATATCAAAATAAACTCTTACTAATTCTATTTTAAAGGTGAAAATTTCATGAAAAATCTGCTAAGGAATGACTTCATGAGAACATTATGAAAATAAGTAGTTTTATATGAAATATATAGGGAAATATCTTAGTGAGGAAATACTTTTGACCCATGAGTGTAAATCAAACAATCTCATAATTCTAATGTTGAGATAAATATTTTTTTTTTTAAATATCTACGGTATATAACTCATATGATTGGAATTCATTCAGATTGACAACAATTTTTTTTAAATAAAAACAGAATTATTGTAGCATATTTATGTAATAATATATATTTTTTTTTATTTTTTATTTTTTTTATACCTATTACAGATATTGATGAAACAAACAATAGCCACATACATTACATAGAAAATACATTGTATTTTGTTCTAATTGAAAGTCTTATGACAGTATGACTAGCCTGTCTCTCGTTCCACAGGTCACATTGCTCTTAATACAGTGTTGTCAGTAAAATTTTGAATAGGTGGCAAGATTTTCAAAATAGGCGTCAGAAAAATCAGGCGGGTGTTTGGGGGCCGTCTAGGACCCCTGGCGCTAAAATGGTGTAAAATCCTGCATTCTGAGCATTTCATGGGGCTAAAATTACTTTATTTCTTGTCCTATTTTTTACTGCATAATCTTCAATTATTGTTGCTAATGTCCATTGAGATTGAGCAAATATTTAGTAAAAAAGATTAAAAGGAACTGTACTTAACTAAAGTAGATATTATTTCATAACAAAAAAACCCTATTTTGTTGATTCAATTCCAGAAAATGTTTCAATTAGCAATAAATTTAATTAATAAATTTCACATCCAAATTCACTGTCACCATGGTCACTATCATCAGCATGAGTCGCTATATTTTTGGCATCAATTAAGCATTTCACAATTTTTAGTTATAGCAATATATCTTTAGTAACAGAAATTATGTACCAGAAAAGACTTACCGGTACAATAATGTTTGATTTGAAACATAACGTTTTCATCCTGTTTTAACTTGCATTTGGATTTATTTGTTTTTTACCCAAATTATTTTTTGGGTTTATTCCTTGTACAGACTGAAAATTACATTTCTTTTGTTAACACTTTCATGTATGTTGTGGTTAGTGTGTGTTTCAGTCTGATCGGACATTAATAGGTAGGGAGGTCGATCGTAGTCACGGTAACGTTATTATTTTCTGTCAGAGTGAAAAAAAGATTTTTTTTTTTCATCTTTTTCATTTCATTAGAAAACCTCTTAAAAATTATTATTTCGTGGGAAAAAAATATCAGATAAAAGATTAAAACTAGAATTTTATCAATTTGGTAGTTAAAGTAATAAAAATATGATTTGGTACCACTACTGAGTGTCCGAAGTGAAGTGGTTTAGAGAAAATTGGACGCCATGTTCAAGATGTTGATTTATGTGACCAACGAGAGACCCATTTTCAAAAATAAATCCGCGAGCTATCCCTGGACCAATAATTCATGTACCACTTAAAATTTGCAGAAACTCCTCAATTTTACGAATCCGGTGATCGTTATTAAAAAAAAAAAAAGGTCGAAATCGTAACATAAAATATAAAAGTTTACAAAACAGTGTTTTAATTTATAAGGACACGGTCCTGCTTTTTACAAAAAAGATCACCACGGCAGTATTGATCAGAAGCTTGAATGAAAGATGGTATCTGAAGATCATATGCACTCTCTTCTTATCCTTTTTGGATCTTTACAGAGGTGTTCGTACTAAATAAATTTGCGTATGCCGCGGTCCATAGCGGATGTTTCACTAAATGTTAGGTGCGCACGCACAATTTTATAAATAGCGACTAAATATATACTAAAGGGGATTTCCAAATTGGAGCTGATATAATAGATTTAATCTATTAGATAACGTTGATTAATCCGCCGTCAAAATCCATAATTAAGTAATTATACGATGTAATAATTTATATAATATTGGAATATGGATTTTTCTTGTCACATTTTTTTTTTACTCATTGAAAAATAGCCGGCAGGAAAAGGACAAGAAAACTGGCGAAAATCGCCGGCTGCCGGCTTTTAACGACATCACTGTAATATCAAGTACAATTCGTCAGAGACAAGAATTAAGCATACATACTTTTGGTAGTGATAAACAGTGATTGCATATAGTTAGAGGTAAATCTAACTATGATATGATTGTGGCGATGGCAATCCTCTAAATCATAGCCACAACAGCCCTAGTCTATATAGCCTGGTTACTGTACAAAATACTTGACTACCAGTGGTTTATTTACTTTACTTGCAACTTTTAGAGGTGATAACACTGATTGCATATATAGGTAGAGGTAAATCAAACTACCATATGATTGCAGCAAAGCCACAGCAGTCCTAGTCTATAGACCCTGGTTACTGTACACAATACTTACTAGTTCATTTACTTAACAATTTACCAACATCCTTACCTTGTTTAAATCCTATTAAACATGATCTATTTGTACATGTTCCCTCAGGAAATATAATAATGGGAGGCCATTCACCCATTGTCTTGGCTCGCTTTTTCATCTCTTTCATTATATTTTTTCTGGAGTTAGGATCTTCTCGTTTTACATATAAAGGCTGGGTAAATTCTGTGAGAGCTGAAAAAAAAAATTTCCATTTGAACTTATTTCTAACTCTGTTTCCTTTTCATGTTTATTTTGAAATAAATATTATTTAACATATTTACAATATCCATTTGCAAATTCCTGATTTGATTCTAAAATCAAAGATTTTTTTATAAGAGTTACCTCCCTTGTGGAAAAATGGCACCTGTTTCCAAAGAAAAGGACACAGAGTTTGAGTATCATTTTCTTGCAATTTGTAGATATTTTACCCTTGTATAAAATCAGAGGATAGTTTTTTTTTAGGAAAAAAGAAAAATTATGTCATTAAACTTTGCATGAATGAGTGATTGTTGTTTACTGCCAATTCAGTAATTTTTCAGCTATATCGTGGCGAGAACAAGTTAATTTTCAATGAAATGATGGTGAGGTCCACGTTTAGTTGGATTTTTATAGTGCTAGCTCACTGAAACAACCGTCTTCAAATAGAAATGTCGCCCACAGACACATTATCCTGATTCAGAGCCAACTAGTCTTTGCTCCTTCTCCTTAATGCTGCGTGCATAGCAGAGAAGCAACAAATACCAATTTTATAGTGCTTGGTTTTACCTGATCGGGGCTCGAACCCAAGATCTACCACACATGATATGGTTAACTTTGCATGAAACAGGAGCCTTTAGTCCTCATTAAAGAGAAATAAATCCCATAAAAATGTACAATAACTAGAAAATTAAATGCCCCCGTCTCAACCTTTTGCACCTCAACCCCNCCCCCCACCCCAATTCCAATTTACTACCTTAATGTTTGGCTTGGTTCTGAGGAATGTGTAGGGGTATAATGCAAGGAAAACGTCTTGAAGAGCCAAAATGGATTTTCAATATAACTTAATTTGAAGGAATGGTATATTATTCATCGGGTATGATGTAGAAAACTTATGTATAGACCTTTAAAAGGGGTTTGTGTCTTAGTTTGTGTCTGTAAGACACATACAATGCCCCCGCGGTTATAATTGCAAAAGGGTAAACCAATATTTTGCTTATTCAGCATCAAGCAGAATTGAGTGAAATAAATGAATCTGTACCTAACAATGTGATGTTCGATTGATTGATTGATTGAATGGGGTTTAATGCCATTTTCAGCAGTATTTCAGCCATATCGTGGCGGTCAGTTTTAGTGGCGGAGGAAGCTGGAGTGCCTGGAGGGACCCGCAAGTATAAGGAGCATTGTTTACACGTTAACAGGTTTCAGTGGCTAAGTTCATATAAGCATAATTTTGTAAAAAATTGTTGAAAATCAAAATCCATATAATATGCACACCTTCAGTGTTGGTACTAAGTGTCTACAAAATATAAAAGGTCTAGCTCAAAAACTGTAGGAGGAGTTAGCCAGACAAACCATATATCCTATATGGATTTAGCAAAATCTGTCCAAGTTCATGCATCCATAATTTTGTAAAATATTGTTGAAAGTCAAAATCCATAAAATATGCACACCTTCAGTGTAGGTACTAACTGTCTATAAAATATAAAAGGTCTAGCTCAAAAATTGTAGGAGTTAGCCAGACAAACCATGTTCCCTTTATACAGTTAGTACGAAACTACCTTCATTTTGAGAATATTTGATGAAAATCAAAATCCTGTGCACATGCACACCTCCATTATATGTATAAACATCCTACAAAATATTAAAGCTGTAGCTCCAAAACTGTAGGAGTTAGTGGGACAAACTATGCATACCATAGTGTGACGAACGGACGGACGGACAGGGGTAAAACAATATGCCCCCGACCAATAGTCGCGGGGGCATAAAAATATAATATTAGAATCAAGTCGAAATTTACAAATGGTATATTTTACCTGCACATTTATCTATGTAACTATTATATTTCCTTATAACAAAATGTACATTATGTATATATAACATAGTATCCTTACATAGATTCTAAACTTTATCCAAAAAAAGTAGTTAAAACACTTCAATTTTGGTTGTTTTTTTTTTTATAAAAGAAAGATAATTTATTACTTAATATTTTAAGTGTACACATTGGGATATGTTAGGTCAAGCAAATTCCCCAAAAATACATGCAATGTATACATGTATAAACTGTGCATATGCACACCTCCATTATAATACATGTACAAACAAAAGAAAAAACATGCACATTTAACCCATATCCAAATAAGACTCAATCTCTAAAACAGGCACCTAGAAAAACAATACTATTGATAGCATCAGACAATGAGCTAAAAAAATGCTTTGGATAAACAATGGCACAGGTCATTTAGCATAAGCATATTGTCCTTGGATGAGGGTGTTAATGTAGATTATCATACAAGGGAAAACAATTATCATCCAAGATAAAGTGGAGGCTGATAATTTTTTTTCGAAGTGTGATAATCATCATAACACCCTGTTTTTTTTTATTATAATGAATGCAATATGATTTAGAAGTTTATTGTGTGTCGCTTTAAGATTTTACAATTTGACTGTCAACCTAGCTATGACGGAGGTAAAAATATGAATCGGGGAAACTTCAGCTGGATTGATTGATTGTCAATGTTTTCAGTCCAACCATTGCTATGTGTGGGTGGGACAGATGTGAAAATCATGATATGCTGCCAGGAATGGGTGATAATAAAAGTTAAGGAAATTTTATTTAAAAAATGCTGTCATTTGATTATCATAGAAGTTTTCATAAAGTATAATATCCATTAAACATAGTGGACCTTGAGCAATCCGACACCTGAGTTTTCCCGATATCCTGTGACATCCGACGAAAATTTATGGTTCCAAAGTATTTCTATTAAAAAATTAGCTGATAAAAATAATACATTTATAATCAAGTTTCTCTGGATTATTATTCACCCAGATATATGACATAAAGCTACAGCATACATTTTTTTTTGCCGATCTTTTTAATAATTTGTCTTTTTGCCGATCTTTTTAATAATTTGTCTATCTGAACTGTCTGAAGGGAACTTACGTTTTTACTTTCAATTAGTAATGCATGCACATATATTTGTTATGCGACACTTTTAATCCTCACTAATTTGGGGTCGAAATATGAATGGTTTTTACAGCATGCCGACAAATTTCAATTGTAAATAAGAAGTTTAATGACGGTAATGGTATACAATCACAAGATGTATTTCTCTGGCAAACTTCAAATTTCACAAATCAAACAGAAAAGACAACAAGCAAGTATTACCAAATGACACGTTTGCTACGGTTGAACATATCTTATTACAAATGTTAATAATGGACAGGACCATGAAGGCACAAATATATATAGAATTAACCATCCTGTCTTGATAACTAGATCTAGTGTACAACTGATTTGAGCAAAAAAAAAGAAATCTGCAAAACTTTGGTTTAGTTCGAAAAGGCCTTGTACTTTCACAGAAATGACAAAAGCATAAACATGTACAATACTAAAGTACAAAGTAAATGTAGATATGATGTACATAATAAAAGTGGTATCCCACATTCTTGAAATGTCATATGGGTACAGAGAGGTTCATAATTACTTTGTATGTCTGTCACTGTTTTTTAGGGAAGTATCATTTCTAGGCAGATTACTAATTCATTTGAGTGAAAAAAATCTTTCTTTTGACTACATAAACTGATTAAATCTTTTTGTTTTTACTTTTTCTTTATTTTGGTATTGCTAGAGATTCCAAAGTCTTTCCTTTGGTATTTATTTATCTATATACAAAATGTACATGCCATAGATGGACAAACAGTAAAATGTTCTCAGCTATAAAAATGCCATCCCAAATAAGCATACAAAAGGCAAATAAGGCTGTGCATTAATTTTTGCTGTTTCATGCTACTATATTATTAAGGCATTGGGCAATCTGCATTGCATTAAAAGTGTAAATAATTGTAATTCATTCAATCGTTAGCGAAAACAGCAATAAAGCATATTTTCTCATTTTACTACTCCCCAGTAACTTCTATATAGGACTTCACATAAATGAATTTCAGGGTCAAACAAACAGCATGTAAATTTATGAAGGATTAATATGCAAATTGTAATTACGGTGGAATAAAGACATTTGGAATCACAGAAAAGCTGTTTGAAATATCTTATAGGTAAAACTACCATAAGTTATCTTTCTTTATTATTAACATCTACCTGTTAAGACTTCCTAATATGAAAAAGAAAATAACTATGTATCTCTAGTTAAGAAATATTTTCATTGAAATTGAACATTCTCGATATTCACATGGAACTTCTAAGTCATGTTTGTAAGAAAAGTTCGAAGATTTTGAGTTTGTAATTATTTTATTTGATCAACAATACAAAGAGGATCAGATGCAAGTTTTTCCAATTTATGAAGTCTTTTCCTAAGTTTGAAGATTCCAAAAGGATAATCAAAAGACAGACAATGATCTACAAAACACCACACAGAAAACAAAAGATTGATAAACACATACCTCTCTAAAAACCAGGGGCTAACTTAGGTGCCAAGGAAAGGTAAACAGTTCCTGCTCCGTTAGTGGCACCTGTCATATTACTCTAGCTATAAACCCGGTGATAAGTCATAATTAGGACAGGAATGGATTTTGATTAAGCAAAATGGACCATATCTGTGGTCATCTGCAACATAGATATTCTGTAATGGTTGACCAAGTAATGGTGGCGATTAATAACTAAACTTAAACTTAACCACTAGAAACCCTTGGTTCAGTAGATTTCTTGGAACATATCTTTGTGCTGAATGCATATATGTCAGTTTAATTCAAATTAATACAGCAACAAACTGCAATACACAAACAGTGTTATATACTGGGAATTTGATACATTCAGTGCATTAATATGTGTACCTACTTCCAAGCATTGGCATAGCTGCATTTTCTTGCTTAGAGACACTACTAGGAATCATCGAGCAATAAAAGATAACAAAAACATCCATGAAACTTGAATGTGGTGCACAGACTATAACTGGAGCTACACTAGCCTCTGCTGGTTGGCCTATTACTTTTATATTGTGGAATCCACTGAAGAATGCTATAGCACGTCCTGAATACATTATAGCTTTGTGAAATGACCTACATAAATAATAATAATAAAACAAAAACATGCAAAAATAGTCAGGAAATATATGAACATTCACATCTTACTTACCATAAAAAAAAATGCAACACTGTTTTGCTTAGATAGAAGAAAAAAGGATCCCCCCTCCACCAATAATTAATTTTTACAACTGTCCAAAGTTGGTTCAGAATGATCATATGTAATCTATCAAAAAAAAAATTTTATGATTTTTTTTGGGGGGGTTAAAAATATGCAAAATTTATATTAATTTAAAAGAAAATTATGCAATGTTGGATTATGTCCAATGAAAAATCTTTATCAAACTACAACAAATCTGTTGGAACACTTCAGAGTTCAGACAGGAATTGTTCTAAGGATGGAAAAAACTGCATATAAAATAATATATACTTAATTTTTTTTTTAATTATAGTTTTGTTTGCTGGTTCCTTTAGATCTAATTTAAAGTTGAAATGATGTCATATGGGGTTCTGTAAAAATGAAATTTTGAAATCCATAAATCATCTTCATTTAATAAATTTTTATATTGAACCAACAATTATAAATTAATTTGTTATATACTTTAAAATAAAGCAGTGTTGCATATTGCTTTGATGTTTTGTTTATGTCATTTCAAAACATTCAGTGTACCTTTAATTCATGTCCCTCTGTGAATGGTTTACAAGTGACATAACAATACAGACATTAACCATATATTAAGCTACTAAACAGTATTTTGTGGTATCATAGCACTGTACCAAAGGTGAAAAAAGTAAAAGTCAAGACATTGTATCAAACCAGAGGCTCTCAAGAGCCTGTATCGTTCACCTGGATATAAACAGATCCAATTGGTCCTATGTAAAAACTATGTCCTGCAGTGGTAGTCATCTTGGAATTTCGATCAACATAAAAAACACAAAGTTTGTAAAGGACCTTACAATGATTGATGCACAGTTTA
>MJUT01002668.1:106762-120738 GCA_002080005.1 Gigantidas platifrons
GCAAACAACATCATGTATCCCTTACAGCATGGGTTCAGAAGGGGAGTATCCTGTGAAACGCAACTATTAGAGTTTATTGATGACATTTCTAAAAACCCTGACACAGGAAAGCAAACAGACTGTCTAATAATGGACTTCTCTAAGGCCTTCGACAAAGTTAGTCATAGTCTGTTAACCCACAAACTGGTACACTACGGTATAAGGGGGAAAACCAACAGGTGGATCCAAAATTTCCTAGCAGAAAGGAAACAAGTGGTCGTTGTAGAAGGGGAGAAATCAGACTCCATAAACGTGGAATCAGGAGTACCACAAGGATCTGTACTTGAACCAAGTTTATTTCTCTTCTACATAAACGACATGCCACAAGGAATTCGCTCCAGGGTCAGACTCTTTGCCGACGACACCATAGTGTACCTGACAATTACTTCAGACACAGATGCTGACAACCTGCAAGAAGATCTGGACAAACTAGCAAAATGGGAAGGGAAATGGAAAATGGCATTCCACCCAGACAAGTGTAATGTGCTAACTATAACTCGCAAAAGAAAACCAAACTTGAACATAAACAACAGCAAGATAAAAGAAACAGCATACAAATCACTGGTAAGACCTACAGTCGAATACCCTAGTTCAGTCTGGAATCCATACCATCAGAACAATAAGAACAGGCTAGAAATGGTACAACGAAGAGCAGCGAGATATGTGACAAATCGTCATCACAACACTTCATCCGTCAGCTCCATGATAGAAGATATCAATTGGAAATCACTGGAAGATCGTAGGAAAATAGCCGAGATTAACAGTGATGTACAAACTGGTAAATGGATTGGTACTAGTAAATACAGAGGATCGTCTAATTCCACCAGACAGAATATCCAGAAATAACAACACAAAAGCTTACCAAATACCATCTTGCAGAACAGATATAAGAAAAGAATCCTATTTTCCTAGAACCATCAGAGACTGGAATGCACTACCGGACAACTGCGTCACCATCGGGAGCCTTGAAACCTTCCAGGCTCACATTCAGGAACTATTCTAAACCACTCCAAGATGTTTTTATCTTCACTGTATATACATGTATATGTAAAGCACTTCAAAAAATTCAAACTCAATGTATATATTTGCATGCGCATCCAAAAAGTGGCAGAAAACTGGTAGAAATACTGTGTACTGCCTTATATTTTCTTTAATATTATTGATTATTGTTTATTAGCTTTATTTGATATTGATTGTAATGTTCATATGGGCCGATAATTCGAAAATAAAAATCTTATCTTATCTTATCTTATCGCGGATAGTTTTTAAAATATCTAACCTCAATGCCAAGTTGTAAACACAATATTAAAATATACACTTTAAAGTAGGTAAACCAACTATTTCCTGTTGGTCATGCGCAATGTGGGTTGTATTGGTTTCTGGGTAATCCTCATTGCGATGCAACCACCCAAGATGGCAACCAAAATTTTAATATAAACCCTACAAAGAATTGATAAATATTCAATATCCCAACAATTTAAGACTCTCGTAATAACTTTGATTTACAATGGAGAGTGCCGGTGACCGTTCAAACCAAAAAAGTGAGTTCTTGGTAGGTTCAAAATACCGCCTTGTGAGAAAAATTGGAAGTGGATCTTTTGGCGACATTTATCTTGGAATCAACATAACAAATGGAGAGGAAGTGGCTGTTAAGTTGGAATCGGTAAAAGCCAGACACCCTCAATTGTTGTACGAAAGTAAACTTTACAAAATTCTTCAAGGTGGGGTTGGTATACCACACATACGTTGGTATGGACAAGAGAAAGAATACAACATCCTTGTGATGGACTTGCTAGGGCCAAGTTTGGAAGATCTGTTTAATTTCTGTTCCCGCAGATTCACAATGAAAACCGTATTGATGCTTGCTGATCAAATGATCGGGCGTATTGAGTATGTCCACAACAAAAACTTTATTCATAGAGACATAAAACCAGATAATTTCTTGATGGGAATAGGTCGTCACTGCAACAAAGTTTTCTTAATAGACTTTGGACTTGCTAAAAAGTACAGAGATAGTCGTACAAGAACCCATATCGCATATAGGGAAGACAAAAACCTCACTGGAACAGCTAGATATGCTAGTATCAATGCCCATCTTGGAATAGAACAAAGTCGCAGAGATGACATGGAATCCCTCGGTTATGTCTTAATGTATTTCAACAGAGGAAGTCTTCCATGGCAAGGGTTGAAAGCCAACACGAAGAAACAGAAGTATGAAAAAATAAGTGAGAAAAAGATGTCCACACCCGTTGAAGTCCTTTGTAAAGGTTTTCCCGCCGAATTTGCAATGTACCTTAATTACTGCAGAGGATTAAGATTCGAGGAAGCCCCAGATTACATGTATCTACGACAACTTTTCCGTATTCTGTTCCGTACTCTAAACTATCAGTATGATTACACATTTGATTGGACAATGTTGAAGCAAAAGGCAGCACAAGTGGCACAGTCAACCGCTACTGCCGCTGCTACTGCTGGACGTTAAGTTGCCAAAGCTGCGTTTTACTTAAGTATACAATTGTCATAGAGAGATAAACTGGAATTATTGTATTTGAAAACAAAAATAAACTATGATATGAGAAGAATGCATTAGTACTGTGGAGTTATGATTATTATAAGGTGTAACTATGATTTTGGAAACTATAGGGAGTGTTCTGAAAATTTGGTTCCATTCAAGTTGTTTCAATGGTACGGCTCAAACTGTTTACTTCACTGTGATAAAAAGGGAGAAAAGATTGACTGAGAATCAGAATATATGGTGCATGTCTGGTGTTAGTGCTAAATGCAGTTGGACATTTTGAACTAGGAAATTTACAATCTGTTGCATCAGTTTGGAGATAATCAGTCTTTTCATTATATTCAATTGTATAATAATAACAATGTATGTGTGTGTAATCTTAAACAATATGTCTTAGATTGAACTCTTACGTTGTATATATTTGTCCTAATTATAATAAAAAAAGATAATGGTAACAAGTCTTTAAGGTTATACATGTATACTGATTACTGTAATACAATATAATGAAAGTGTGTATCTAATATAAGTATAAGTGTCTGTTAATGTTATCTTGTTGAGTTTATATCAAGTCTGTATACCCATTTGGAAGTTCAATATTTTTTACTTTTTATGAAAAGTATACATTTTCCTCTTTTTAGTTTTTTTTTACCATAATAGGAGGTTGAATGCATATATTAGGATGCTAAAATTTCATGTCTGGTCATATTAAATTCTGAAATTTCTTTGAAAAAATATACAATGTAGATATCTAATTTAATGTGCATAACACATTTCTGAAAATAACCTTCAATGGGTAAACTCAGTCAAAAGATTGAAAAGCCAAAATAATTTTAAAATCTTTGGGAACAATAAAATCAAAGTAGCCAAATCAGGATATTTAATTCATAGTCCTGACTCCATGAAGTTGTAGTAGGATCCATATTAACTTTTAGACTTGTCGATATCTGTACACAATGTTGTTGTTTGAACGCATCATTGTTGACAGGTAAAATGCAAAATTGGGTTACCGTATTTAGGGTACTATAATGCACATTGGTGCATAATGCGCACCCCTCTTGGCCTTGAAAATCTCCAGAAAAAAACTTGTTCGTGTCTATAATGCGCATGGACTTTTGAACAAAAATCGTGGTCGGAAATGTAAGAATTAAATGTCAATCGTATATATTTTTGATAGCTTTGAGCTTGTCTCTTCTTCTGAGTGAATATTAGAACTATTTATATTCTTTAAACTTGAAAATACGAAACGGACGACCTTAAAAAAAAAACGGAAAAAAAAATGGCCGACATGTAATTTTCCGGTCTGAAAAAGAGTGAAACACATTGTTCTTGTCTATAATGCGCATCCCTCCTACAAAATAAATAATCTGGGTAAAATTCTGCGCATTATACACCAGTAAATACGGTAGTTTTAGGAGTCATTGAAAGACTACAAGACATATACAAAAATGTACCATGTAGACCAAGTGGGATTTTTTTTCTAATACAAGATTCCTTCTAATTGCAGCATCAGTATCAAACCCATTGCTTTTCTACATATTCATATACAAAAATGTACATGTATAATTTGTATTTGATGGCAACTTTAACAATATTGTGGCATCCTTGCTTGATAATGAATTAAGATTGATAATGAATTAAGAATAAAATCCTTTATAGCGGACCCGCTGTTAGTTTACCCATGTTTCAATTGGTATTGTGTTACGAGTTTAAAAAACTCCAATTGGAACTGATCTATTGAAGAAATACAATTGCCTTTGTTTACAGGTGAATCCTATTGTTGGACATTTAAACTTCTTATTGTATGACTGGAAGAGAGAAGTCAATTACCCATTGATTAAAACTCCCCAGAAAAAAATTCAACTCATCTTATATTTGTATAGATGTATATGTACATGGCCTATAGAAAGAAATACTATCATTACCTCGCATAAGGTGCATTGGTGCATAATGTGCCTTGAAATCTCCAGAAAAAAAATAGTTTGTGTTTATAATGTCATTTTAAGTCTATTTTTGACATTAAAGAAATAGGAAAAACTTTATTTTGAAAATTATTTACGTGGTCATGATCATATGGTAGTTGGATTTACAACTACATATGCAATAGTGCATATCACCACTAAAGTTGTGAGTTTTAATCCTACACATGGTGAGGTGTACTCGATACAACATTATGTGATAAAGTTTATCGTTGACTTGCAGCAGATCTGTGGTTTCTCCGGGTACTCTGGTTTCCTTTACCAATAAAACTGACAGCCACGATATAGCTGAAATATTGTTGAAAGTGGAATTAAACACCATGACCCTAACCCTTAAATATCATTTAACAAATGAAGGGTTTCTAATTACATTAACCATGTTAGAGGGAATATTGAGAAAAAGGAAAATCATTATGGAAAAAAAAATAAGGTACAAATTTTAATAAATGCAAATAACATGAACTCCTACAAAAAACTTCATATAATTTTAATGAATATATCCACAATGCTTAATGATCTTTTCTGATTTTTCAAAGGTTACTCCATCATAATAGAATCAAAAAAGGTCGTTCCAGTATGGTCAAAAGTAGTCGCTGTCTGATCTTAATATTTGTTTAATGATATGGAAACAATACTCACATGTGTTGAAGATGGTATGGAGGTTGAAATTTTAGAACAACTCCAGTCTGCATTAGTAATTGAGGCAAATAATTATTCACCATAATAGATTTAAAAATGGCATTATAGACAAACTAGTTTTTTTCTGGAGATTTCAAGGCCAAGAGGAGGTGCACATTATGCACCAATGTGCCTTATGCAATGGTAATAATAGTATAATGTCACTATTTCTTTCTATAGGTCATGTACATATACATATATATGTATAAGATGAGTTGAATTTTTTTCTGGGGAGTTTTAATCAATGAGTGATTGACTTCTCTCTTCCAGTCATACAATAAGAAGTTTAAATGTCCAACAATAGGATTCACATGTACACAAAGGCAATTGTATTTCTTCAATAGATCAGTTCCAATTGGAGTTTTTTAAACTCCTAACACAATACCAATTGAAACATGGGTAAACTAACAGCGGGTCTGCTATAACACTGTTGAATAATATTTTTCAAAGATGTAATGATTTCATTTACAATATAATATTCTAAGTACCGGTATTTATGTTATTGATGGATGGAATAATTGTATAAATTGGGAACTAACATTTTTTTTTCAGTAAATGTCACTTTCCATGTTTTTTATTTGTAAATTTTCTCAGATATTCATGAGCAATACATAAATATTAATGTATAACTATAATAAGACAGAATTTGAAACATCCCCTGTTAATAGATTATAAATTTTGTTTTACATATTAAAGGTACTTTGTTACGAATTCAGTTTTCATGGATTTATTGTGAAATGTAAATTGACTGTACTGTAGATATGAATAACATTTGTGCAAATACAACTTTAAATTTTGGTTGAATTTAGTTTTAAGTGTATTTATTGATTGCAAATTCAATTTGGTAGATTAATCAGAAGACAGACATTACACAATATTCAAATTTGCAGCATTTTCTTTTAGTAAGCATCAATATTTTCAATAAATGGGTGAGATGTATTTCAGGCATATATAAACTTTGACTGAATAAAAAGTGACTGAATGTTCTTGGAGGCCTTTGGTTCATGATTATTTACTTCATCAATACATGTACATGTATAAATAAATCAGTTTCTGATATAAAACAAGAAAAGAAGACACATTCATTATCTGACATTTCAAATTTCATAAAATGTATACATTTGGGTCTCTGACACTTAACAGCCATTTTACGATCTGAAAATTTTATATAAACTTAATTTATTCATTTTTTATAATTTATACATGTGTACATTTCTGATTTCAAATCGTGATTTGATATGGAATATTTAATCATATGTAAAGGGATCTGTATGCAGTCCATAGTCAACCCTCCAGTTGTTTCTTTTGAAGTTATTCTTTTTTAAGATTAGGTTTATTTTATTGTGTAAATAATAACCATGACAAAAATGCCTGTACATTGGCTTATAAATGCATTGTAAGTGTTTTTGAAGTATGCTTTGAAATTAATTTGGAAATAGAAAAGATACCGGTATTGCATTACTAACCTAGATATGTAGATATTCTGATGTCACCATGTAGTTTCAGGGTTAGATTATTAATATTGAACATATATTACAAGTTACATTTCTTCATATCAGTCTTTGTTGCGCTAACATACTTGCCTGAAGCCCAGGACAAGTAAAACTGACTTCGGACAAGTGAAAATTATGAAAGAATTTGTTTGAATAAATAGAAAATTTTCTAAATTTGGCTTTCGGCAAGTGGATAAAAAAAATTAAGGCAAAGACTGTCATATATTTTTGATGCAAATGACAAAATTAAAAATCAATTTGCAGAAAGAAGTCTTTTACAGTTATTTTCTGTTCCATGTTCTTAGCTACACATACATGTAGCACTTGCAACATGTGCCAGTATTTCTCACTCTTTTATTTTAGTCCACGATTTGAGAAAGCTCATTTTTCAGCTGATTTCTATGAAAATTGGAATAAAATCTTGATTTTAATTCAAATATTCAAGGGCAGTTATCAGCATTGATATAAAGCATTGTTAAATAGGCAATATAGGTGGGGGAAATGAAAGCACAATGATATGAATTTTTTTTTATGAAACTGACTACATTATATCGACTTCTGTCCTTGAAAACATTGACTTCAAGCCTGTTTGTTTCTCTATATGAACAGTAACATACGTGGGAGTATTAGGAAGTGGATTAATTTACTGGTAGTATAGCTGTATCAAATGATATTCTATATTATTTCCTCTTTAGAACTGTAATTAATACCACTACCAGTATATATACATGTATGGGATATTATTGGATGATAGAGAATTTATGAAAGGTATAATTAATATATGGAATATCTTGTGGTACCTCATTTCCATATAGTTGTTATTTTGTAATGTAAATTATTGATTGTAAGAATCTGAAGTTTTAATAAATGTTGAAAAATTGTAAGTTTTATTTTTGGGTAAAAATTGAACATGTTTGCATATAGGGGTAAGAGTTATGTTTAACGCCACTTTCAACAATATTTCAGTTATTTTGTGGCAGTCTGTTTTATTGTTGGAGGAAACCGAGGTACCCGGGAGAAAACCACCGACCTGTCATAAGTCACTGATAAACTTTATTAGAATGTTGTATCGAGTACACTTCACCATTTTATTGTTGGAGGAAACCGTGGTACCCGGGAGAAAACCACCGACCTGTCATAAGTCACTGATAAACTTTATCACAATGTTGTATCGAGTACACTTCACCATTAGTGGGATTCGAACTCCCAATGTTAGTGGTGATACAAATGTATGTACTCTGGAAAAAAAAACAAAAGGTACAATCCCATTTTATTGTATTGCCTACATAGCATTGGAGACACATAATCACTCGAAGCATTTTGCTGTCCCACGCTTGATGGTGTTGAACATCAATCAATCAATTGTAAACAAGTTTGTTTTTCTAATGAAAAAGGTTCCAGGAATCAAATGTTCACCTTGGAGTCCCAATGAATTGTTATATCTTTTTGGAGTAATTTGAAGTCCAAGATGGCCAATATGTTCTATGATTGGCAGATACATTTTTATACGACGCAAACATTTTCCGTTGTATTATGTTATGGTTGCGTCGTTGTCCATCTGTAGACACGTTGATCTCATGCCAAAAAAATAATTGTTCTAGTTGACCAATCCTTCTGAAATTATTTAACACAAACACTTTGATTGTGATAAAGGTTGGAAGTTGTAGCCCTATCCATTTTAAAGCAAGAGGCAAAAAGAATCCACAATGGATGTTTTCTGGGGTTTTTTTTTGGAACGTTTATTGTTGATCTGTTTTTGATGAGTTCTTTTTTTTTAGCTCACCTTGCCAAAGGCAATGTGAGCTTTTGCTATCACTTGGCATCCGTTGTCAGTTAACTTTTTACATTTTAATCTTCTCCTCTGAAACCCCTCAGCCAAATGAATTGAAACTTGGTAGGACGCATCTATGGAAGGGAAGGTCCTCTACAGATTGCACATTTTGTCCCGATCCATTAACAAACACAGCCACCACAGGCAATTCTTGTTTCTGATTGGCTGATTTTTTAAAATCTCTGAAATCGCTTGGCCAAATGAACCGAAACTTGGTAGGAAGTATCTATGGAATGTCCTCTATAAAGATTGCTCATTTTGTCACTATCGGTTAACAAACATGACCACCACATGCAATTCTTGTTTCTGATTGGTTTATTTCTTAAAAATTTTCTCTTCTGTTTAAAAGAAAGATAACTCTTGCCATTATCTCCCTTGGAAATTAACTAATGCTAATATAGTGTAACATGTTCATTCTAGATACATTGCAAGTAGGTATTCACATTTTAATATTCTTTTTAGCAAACCTTGCCAAAGGTAATATGAGCTTTTGCCATCACTTGGTGTCCGTCGTCTGTCATCCATTCACTTTTCACATTTTAATCTTCTGAAAACCCTCGGCCAAATGAACTGAAACTTGATAGGAAGCATCTATGGAAGGTCCTCTCTACAGAATGCACATTTTGTTATGATCCATTACCAAACATGGCTGCCACAGGCAATTCTTGTTTCTGATTGGCCGATTTTTAAAAATCTTCTCTGAAACCGCTGGGCCAAATGAACCGAAACTTGGTAGGAAGCATCTATGGAATGTCCTCTATGAAGATTGCTCATATCGTCCCGATCGGTTAAACATGGCTACCACTGAAACTTGGTAGGAATCGTCTATGAAATGTCTTCTGAAGATTGCTCATTTCGTCCTGATAGGTTAGCAAACATGGCTACCACCGAAACCTGGTAGGAAGCATCTATGAAGATTGCTGGTTTCATCCCGATCGGTTAGCAAACATGGCCACCACATGCAATTCTTGTTTCTGATTGGTTGATTTCTAAAAAATCTTCTCCTTTGAAACTGGTGTTTAATGCCATTTTCAACAATATTTTACTGATATGGCAGTCGAATTTATTGGTGAAGGTAACCAGAGAAAACCATCGACCTGCCACAAGTCACTGACAAACTTTATCACATAATGTTATATCGAACACGCCTCACCTAACGGGGTTTGAACTCACAACATTTAGTGGTGATATGCACTGATTGCACAGGGAGTTGGAAATCCAACTACCCTTACAATCACTGAATTTCTTATGAAAAATCCCTTTTAGCAAAATGCATAGTGTTAGTACGTAACTATTACTGTGTTTACAGACAAAAGCAGGTAATTTCAAAATTTGAACTTTTTAACTCGCTTTACGCAAAGGTTCATTTGAGCTTTTTTCATCGCTTGGCGTCCATTGTCTGTAAACTTATCACATTTTAATCTACTCTTATGAAAGTTCTTGGTGAAATGGAACCAAAGTTTGAAGGAATGATGTTTAGACTGCCCTCTGCCAAAATTCCTGCTTTCGTTTTGAAACTTTTATAAGTGAACTTCAATTACCATTAGGCATTTTGATGGGATGGGAATCTGTGTATGTTTTTTAGAGTATGTTTATATCTATTGCAATGGAGACCCAATTATTGAGAAGGAATTGTTCAGAGGTAGGACCTTCATTTACGTCGGCATATGTCCCTGTCTTTTCATGTATATGGGGTTTAAAGTAGTTTTTCCTTTGTTGATATTGGAGGAATTGTTGATCACCACTGTTTAAACTTTTTTTACATAATATTTTGAGTTTGATCAAATGGCTGCCATGTTGAATTTCAGATTGGCACCACAAACATTCACAGCATGTTTATGACAAAGGATGCAAAATGGTCCACATATATTTCTAGCTAGATAATAGAGACAACTCATCAATACAATTGCAGAGTGAGTGAGTGATTGTTGTTTAATGCCAACTCAGCAATTTTTCAGCTATATCTTGGCGAGAACAAATTAATTTTCAATGATAATGAGGTCCGCATTGTACTAGACCAACATGCTTAATTGGATTTTATAGTGCTAGCTCACTAAAACAACAGTCTGTGGATAGACATGTCGCCCTACTCCAACACATTATCCTGATTCTGAATCAACCAGTCTTTGCTCTTTCTCCTTAATGCTGCATGCTTACCGGACAAGCAACTAATACCAATCTTATAGTGGATAGACAACTGCTGGTTTTATTGGTGATTAACCAGTCAATGGGAAATTGGTTACAAATGCTGGTCAGACCACAACATGCTAGTCTATTTTAAATGATGCTTAGTTATTATCAAATAAGCGAGTGATTGTTGTTTAACGCCATTTCAGCAATATTTCATCTATATCACGGCGAGAACAGGTTAATTTTCAATGAGGTGCACTTTGTACTAGACCATTACGGTTAATTGGATTTACATAGTGCTAGCTCACTGAGACAGTCCACCGAAAGACATGTCGCCCCATTCAGGCACATTATCCTGATTCCCAGCCAACCAGCCTTTCTCCTTAATGCTACTTGCTAAGCAGAGAAGCAACAAATACAAATTTATTTTCTTTAGTTTGACCAGATTAGGCGAGCACACTAACCATTATACCACTGATGTGGTTAGTTATTATCAAGGCAGATTGTTTACTTATCATAATAACTGAAGAAATTCCTATTAACACTAAATGTACATTTTAATTGAAATATCTGAAGACAACAAAATAAATATCACAGACCATAACTTGGAATAAATCTATAATGTTGTGATGGAAATTAATCCACATACTGCTAACCAAATATCAATATGCTTGCTCCGTCATTCATAAAGAAACTTTTATTACAGGCCCTGATGCCACAAAACCTTTTCTTTGCTGAGCAAACTTTTCTTGCTCAAATCTGTGTTCTCAGCCAATCAAATTTGAGTATTTCCTTATTTGAGAATATTCTCAGACTTAAGTAAATTCTCAAGTTTTGTGGCACCGGGGCCAGATTGAAATTAATATACACCACATGATGTGTTAGCTAGATACACAATACATGCATATCAAAATGCTATGACTTGTATATAATTGTGATACATTTACTGCTAAGACAAGAAGTCATAAAACAGGAAAGGTATCATTTTAAATCATTGATGCTTAGTTTGATGAAGCTTGATATCAAATACTGGCATAGAACCCATTCCTTGTAATGTTGTGCCTATAATAAAATACATGTATCTGCCAAATTAAGAAATAAATCATGGAAGCCAGAATGTGTTGGGAGTTTTAACATGGATTGGAAGATATTAGTATTTTATCCTGAGCCAGAAGCGAGGGATAAAATTTACTAATATCTACCAATCCATGTTAAAACTCAAAACACATTCTGGTTTCCATGATTTATTTCGATTCTATGTCTAAGAGTACAAATACGGTAATATACTTTGATTGGAAGACAGTAATTTATACATACGCTTGCGAAAAATGTCGCACACAATTTATGTAACTCGAATAATACTGCGCCCTCTATCGGCATTATTCGGGTCACAATTTATGCTGCCACTGGAAACGTCAGTCACATTCATCGGCACATGTGCTAATGAGATAATACGAAGAAATAATTCTGGTTTTTTTAACAAAAGGAAAGAGTGAGGTCATGTTAGAACGTGGAATAAATCGGAACGTACATATATATAAAACAATTTATTATGACATCATATTATTTAAAAGCTGTAATTTGTCAATTCATGTCGCATATTTTAATTATAAAACACATAAACTGGGTCTTACTAAAAATAAAATATTTATAAACCTTTGATTACCTACAATAAATTATAAAATCCAGCTGACAACAGCTAGTTTATGATTTGATTTTTGTTTGGAAATGCAACCAATGAAAATAGAGAATTCATTTGCACATCAGATCACTGAATTATTGACGTAATTAAAAAAGGCATTTGCAACTTTAAAACAAGGAATTCAAAGAAGATTTGAAGAAAGTTACCAGATTTTCAAACTTATTATTGCTGTTATAAATGTTATATTTTAATGATATTATTTGTTCTTTTAAAACATAAAGATGACATGTATTGACATATTACAACTTTTAAATAATATAATATTATTTTTGTCCTTGACGATATACTTTCATAAGAATGATAAAAACATTTATCTAACATTATCTACGTTTTTCTTTGAAATTAACGAAAGTTGCCTATCTGATACAAGATGTTGTATCACCACGCTGTGGTGATAAAAGAATGGCACGACGTTGAACGAGACATTCTCTGCCAAACTACTTAGTCATGACGTCATGTCATTGGAATGTGAGAGAAAACACAGTAACGTGGCATCGTTGAATGAACGACAAAATAATGTGACGTCATGCACGAAATGTAGTCTCCCTCAGAATGTTGTATAAATTTTACTTTAACCCTTGTTATTTGTTTAAAATTCGTTTTTATTGAAATGTTAGATAAACTTCTTACATACATAGTCTGTTGGTACAAGACTTTATATCATGTCTTGCTTGTTGTGTGAACTAACCGCATCATAACTCGTCGCTGTCGTGACTCGTAGTGATACTGGTTCACACAACAGACTTGACCTGATACAAAGTCTTGTACCACCATTCTATGTATGTAATGGGTATGTATTGACCTCATCAACAGGATGTAATTGGTTTTCTTGCACCCAAAACTTTTTTTTTCTTGACTTTCCAATTTTTTGGTTAAGGGTTAAAGAATTGTTTTTAATGCCAGTTTCAACAATATTTCAGCTACCGTATATCGGGTTTTTTTCGCGTGTGGATAATTTTCGCGGCTGTTAAAAAGCGCAGAAATTAAACTCCCAGGAAAATTCCCAGAAAATAATAAGAAAATGACATGGCAATTTAATTGACAGATGTATGTTACGGTTGAATGTGCTTACTGCAAGGTGTGATAAATGTCAGATTACCAACAG
Source organism: Gigantidas platifrons (assembly GCA_002080005.1). Classification (NCBI taxonomy): domain Eukaryota; kingdom Metazoa; phylum Mollusca; class Bivalvia; order Mytilida; family Modiolidae; genus Gigantidas; species Gigantidas platifrons. The sequence goes on from MJUT01002668.1 coordinate 120,232, forward strand.
ATAATTGTTTACTTAACAATTATAGGTAGAGGGATAAACTTGTCATAATTTGTGTTAATTAGTCATTAAATTCAGCTATGGCTTGATTATTAAACATTAATTACGATTAATAAAGAACAATTATTGAATCCGAGATCCGTGTCGCTGATTTACCAAGCCGAGCCTATATATAGCTACACACGACAATAATTAAAACAATCAAATGTTTACAATCGTAAATTTACTCATTCTGAAATTCCGATTAACCTGAATTTTTATGTGTATATAATACCAAAAGAAAAAAATATTCTTCAAATTGTTGCTATAATGATCTATATATAGTTAATAATCCTTTTGACATAGGTTTATTTTTAGCGAGGATTTGGTCAATCAACGAAAATAAAACACAGCGAAAAATGAACCTGCTGATTTTGACTGAATATCACGAAAAAATCCAGACGCGAAAAAAACCCCGATATACGGTATATCGTGGAGGTCAGTTTTATTGGTGGAGGAAACTGGAGTACC
>MJUT01002668.1:145619-164722 GCA_002080005.1 Gigantidas platifrons
CCCGTAACACATAGCATGTAAACGGGTGTCATCTTTTCTGAATTTTTCATTCATTGCATCGGGGCGACACCTAGCGGAGGTGCCAGTCGCTACTCATGGCTACAGGTTTTATTGATACATCATTATGATGTGATGAAGTTTGTGAGTGATTTGTGGCAGATTGTGGTTTTCTCAAGGTACTTGGTTTCCTCCATCAATAAAGCTGACTGCCACGATGTAACTGAAATATTGTTGAAAATGAAAGTGGCATTAAACACCATATCCTTTTTGATTGATCAAAGATCCTGATCATTTAATTGATCTTTACAGGTTACGGTACAAACATTTGTTGAAAATTATTCAATTGTATATTTGTCTTAAGGGATTGTTTGAGATGACTCGTTTTGAGCCGGTTAATCAATGATGGTGGTTCCCACTTCTTGACCATCATCTATAGTATCCAGATGGCAGATAGAGGTATTATTTCAATAAGGGAAAGGAGTTTACAGGCAATAATATGGAGAACCTGTACATGGACCATAGTGTATAACATGTTTGGAGACTGCCACACTCCCTGCATGTTAAAGACCTCTATTGTAGATTTGGAAGGAGTTGGCACATTGTAAAAGCTACAAAAGGCTATTATTTTCATCTCTTTTAACCAAGCTGAATTATTCCTACGTTAATTTTCCAGTAGCAGTCAAAAGTTGTTTCCCAGGTTGTCCCATCTCTTCATTTTATTGTATAGTTTTAAGTCTTATTGTTAAACCTGTTCTTTTCTTAGACAATCCATCAATTATCAAAAATTAACCAAATCATACAATCTAGATAGGTTTAAAAACTACCGGTAAACATAATGATTTATTCAATAAATAAACTCCAATGTGTAAAATAAATTTTAACACCTTTTTCTTTTAGATTTAATGTTCTAGTTTGGAGAGATTAAATCACCAGGATGGATATGGAAGCAGATAATTTTAGTGACCTGCAACAGCAGGCTGAACAACTGACAGCTGAGATGGAAAGTGGGACAGATTTACCACGGGTCACTCGTAACTTAGCACAGATTCTAGAGGCTGGAGAAAGATTGTTGTCCAAAGTTGCACCAATCAGTCAAGATTCTTCAGATGTTAAAGCGTAATGTTTTATCAATACTTTTTAATTCTACATCAATGTACATGAATTTCATCAGACTGTCTGTCATTTCTGGTAAAAATGTCTTTCGTACAGTCATAATCTGTTGAATTTTGGACCAAATATCCTGAACCAGTTTCAGTGTTTGTCACTCTTTTTGAAAGTACAAAAAAAATGTATACAGTTTCTGTTTCCTAGAAGTTTTGGTAAAGAATCAAATGAATTGTTTAAATACACACCTGAGCAAGGATATAAAATAAAGGATACACATTTCTCTAAATACCCTATTTAATTGGTTGCAACTTATTAAGGATCAGAAGATATTACCAGATTGCAAAATATTCTTTATCATCGTAATGGCCAGTCAATAGTACATCATGAAATATGTGACTATTTTTTGGTGCTTTTCAACTTTTATATTTAAATATGGACAATAATGACTACATTTTCACTTTAAATTATAAAACTGTTGAATGATCATCTGTTTGTAATTTAGATTGACAAAAGAAGGGTTTTACATAAATGACAAACTTTATCCAAAAATAAAAGAAGATATTTGCATAGGAAACTTCTGATTATGGACAATGTCTAAAAATAATTAAAATGTGATGAAAACAGTATTAAAAAAGGATGTATATTTTGTAATATTATTAAATCCCCAAAATGAACAACAAACAATTAGATTAATGTACTCATACCATTGGTTTTCTTTATTTTAATCTTCTTTGTACTTCTTCTTGTGCAGTTCTAATTTGACCTTTATCTGTTACAAAAAAGCAAGAGAGCATTTCATATTATTCATAATTTGTATCAGTACCTCAAATTATATTTGACATGATTACTATATTTGTAGGTCTATATTACTTGGCACTAAAGGCTTTGATGTACCAAAAATATCCCAAAAATTAGAAGGTCTGAGTGCAGCTAAAACATTTGAATCATTAGAACCTGTTAGAGACACAGATATACAGGTATGACCTTTTATTAAATGTTATTTTATTTAACAGTAAACTCAGGGCTCACCAAACCAGGTGACATGGGCGACAAAGTCGCCTTCACGGCTCTGAAGTCGCTCCAACTCGGCCCAAAAGCGAAATTTCAGTCGCCCTGTTATTTTGAGACGTCGCCTATAAATTTTCAATAATCATACTTTTTCTTCAATATTCACGTAAAAGAAGCTCCCATGTTCCTGAAATATGACCCATACAGGGCTTGATGTTCAATATTTTATTCCAAACTCGTTAATTGCATCCTTTTTAAGATCGTTGTGCAGAACACGTTCGTTTTGTGAAAGGTAGTGGGGAAAAAAACGTTAAAATCGGGATTGATTTTCGGAAGTCTCCCAGATTTTCCCTCACTTCGCCCTTAAGTCAACTGAGAGAGAAGTCAAGTCACCCTGTTTTTAATATGTGTGGTGAGCCCTGTAAACTGATCTTTTCTTTTTTTTTTAAATATTTGACCAGTGGTTGTTGATATATCTTCAAATTAATTTAGATTCCTGCAACAAAATATAAACAATGAAATTTAATGAGTTAACTAAAATTATAAAATTGAAGAAAAGATAAATTTATCAATGAATTATTAATATACTTTCAGAGTTTCCTGAGGAATGAGAGAGAAAATGCTTTGTTAGCTGTTATAGAACAAACAAGAAAAAATGTAGGTATAATGAGTATTTCATGAACAATTTGATTTTAAAATCATCAGCTACTGAATATTTATTGCATCTACAAAATAAAGTATGAAAATCATTTATATTTTTTTACATTATGATACAGTGTACGAAATTATTCTGGACTGCAGGCCCGCGTCCAGTCGAAATTGCCGTGATCCAGTCAATTCCCGTGGCCGTAGGACCGTCGAGTCCAGTCGGAAAAGCGTTTGCAGTCCGGTATTGATTATATTTTATTTTAACTCTGGTTCCCGGTATCAAAATTTCTATACATGGTTTCCCGCCACAAGCCAGTATGACTTCCAGTCGATGTCTAACGTTTTACTTCTTGAAGTTTTTCTTGTATGCGATTTTTTAAATGTTCATCACCGGGTATTTCTAATCTAAAATTTTCTTTTCTGAATCCATGTTGGAAATAAATTATTCATCTGTTACTATAGGGTAATGGTCTTAGGATCAGGATTTATTATTAAAATGACCAACAGCCGTGCACAGGATAAATAGTTTGCAATCACAAAAGATTATAAAAGTAGCATAGTAATTATTCAGGTTTAGGACAAACCAGAATTACTAGTCAATCACTGATATTTCTCACATTCTTAGACCAGTTATTTATAACATTATTTTTCTATTTACTTTGAATAATTTTAATTTTTTCATCCCAAAGATGACCCTTCACTACTTGATATTTTGGTAAACAATCATGCAGTGTCAGTGTATGTATGTATGTATGTGTGTAATACATGAATATTGTTTCAGTTCAATAAATAGTGTTAACTTGTATTGCATTTTTTATTCACGGAATTTTGTGGTCCAGTCAATTATTTGGTCAGCTGGACCACATGTCCAATTGGTATTTTTGTGTAAATTCGTACACTGTGATATAAATTGATCATAATGGTCAGAATTAAATGATCAAAGTTCTAAACCTACTCGTTGATGTAATGGTTATTATATTCATCACAAGTGTGGTAGATTGTTTGTTTCCTCCCTGATCAGGTCAAACAAAAGACTAAAATTGATATTTGTTGCTTCTCTGCTAATAAATAAAAGAAAATTTACACAGTGATTGTCAAGAAGTCCACCAATATCAACAAATCAAACAATCACCTCAACTCATTGAACTTGCTGCGTAAGAGTCAACAAGACTGGTTGAGTAAGAATAATAATGTATCCAAGTGCTGTGATACGGCTACCTTGGAACTGTGGTTACACAGAGCTTGCCCTATGAAAATCCAGTTTGGCATTTTTGTCTAGTACAAAACAGACATCATCTTAATCTTATCTATTGTAACTTGTTCTCACCATGATATTGCTGAAAAAAAATGCTCATTTAGTGTTAAACAACAATCGTTCACTCAAATCTCAGTAGATTATGTCATTACATTGTTACATGTTTATGATTATTATTGATAAATATATACAAAATAAATATTTCAAATTCCCTTATTTAAACCCAAGAACAAAAATCTTTTTAGAAATTAATTTGATTTTCTAATGACTTTGGCATGATAGGATAAAGATAGATTTTGTAAATATCTGATATTGTTGTAAGAATGGTCAAATACTTCACACAAATATTAAAGATGATTAAAACTTCTTTATTTTATTTTGCAGACATTTGAAGAAACTGAACGACGACATTGGGAATGTATGGAAAATGAATGGGAGAGAGAGAAACAAAAGATTTTGAATTCTTTACGAGGTCTTGGTCAAGATACAGTAGATTTCCAGCCAGAGTCTGAAGTTTGTATATTTCTTATTTAATTTGCTTCTGAAAAGAAAATTTAAACAGTTGCTGTCAACAACTAAGGAACTGTAAACCTTTTGATCAATTGTTTAATCTTAAATAATTAATTATACAGATTTTTTATGAACTTCTTTCCTTTTGGAGTTCGAAAGATTTATAATCCATACATATAATTTTATAAACCTAAAAAAATAAGGGACTGTCATGGTCGTGATCATATGGTAGTTGGATTTACAACTACCTGTGCAATTAGTGCCTATAGCCACTAACGTTGTGAGTTTGAATCCCGCTCAGGCCAGATGTACTCGATACAAATTATGTGATAAAGTTTGTCAGTGACTTACAAAAGGTTGGTGGTTTTCTCTGGGGCCTCTGGTTTCCTCCATTAATAAAACTGACCACCACGATATAACTGAAATATTGTTGAAAGTGGCATTAAACACCATAACCCTACCTCTAACCCCTGAATGCCAAAAAAAGGGATACCACACATCAAGCAAAATCATTTTCTATGAATACATAAAGAATAATTGTATTGGAAATAAGATATCATTATAAACTCAAGATAAAATAAAGATTGTGAATTTAAACTCTTCATAAATTAAATCAAGAAATGTAATGGGTGTACTTTTGTTGTTTGACGGCGACTTTCCAAAACAGAAATTGCGCCCATGTAATGGATTAAAGAATCCAGAGTATAAATAGAATAATTGGACAAAGAGAATTTACATATCCAATGAAATCAATGGAACAATTAGATGAGTAAAATTCAAAGTAGGATCTGTTCATATTAAATAGACCAAACCAATAAAATCACTGGAGTGTAAAATTTTACTTTATTTCTTGTCCTAGCTAATTAAGCAATTTAACACTAAATTTATACAATAGCCTACACAAGACAAATCAAGAGTTGTGACCCATCTTTATATGTTGGTTATTGGTTAGAAAATTTAATCCTTTATACTTTTTAATGAATTTAAACTAAAACTAATTTTGTTACAGAGTTTCCTTGCAGAACCTGTTAGTATTCAGGGAAGGAGTAACTTAGATAATATTGAGATGGCTTATGCCAGACAGGTATGTTTATATCAAGTTTTATTAAACATCTGTAAGCACATGTAAATAGGTGCTGAAGGACACATTTATATAACAAATCACTGTCTATAAAGAGGAGTCTCAATTTTCCCAAACCGCATCGGTGGCATAATGGTTAGTGTGCTCTCCTCGAGTGTGGTAGATCGTGGGTTCGAACCCTGATCTGGTCAAACCAAAGACTATCAAATTGGTATTTGTTGCTTCTCTGCTAAGCATGCAGCATTACGGAGAAAGAGCAAAGACTGGTTGGCTCGAAACTAGGATAATGTGTCTGAGTGGGGCGATATGTCTACCCGCAGACTATTGTTTCAGTGAGCTAGCACTATAAAAATCCAACTCAGCGTGTTGGTCTAGTAAAAAGCAGACCTCATCATCATTTCATTGATAATTAACTTGTATTTGTCATGGTATAGCTGAAGAATTATTTAATTGGCGTTAAAACAGCAATCACTCACTCAATTTTCCCATTAATGAATAGTGCATATAATTTTAACCTGTATATAAAAGTCAATTGCTCATAAAGGCCACATTTTCAGGTTCCCATTGAGTGGCCTTTATATGTAGGCTTGACTGTATATGTGCAATCGTACCAATGTAAATACAGTCAAACTTGATTTAAGCAGCCACTTAAGGGCCGGCAAAAACTGGCTGCTTAATAAAGGTGGCCTGTAATTCAAGGTTCACATTTTTTTAAGTATTACAAATATTCCGGAATTAAAACTGTTTCGTCCCTGCCAAGGGTACTCACCAGGTGGCTTTGCATATATACGTACATGTGTGTATATATAATATGGTATATACCCCCTGTGGGCCCTTGATTGGTGAATCAATAAATTTAAGACTTTAATATGACTTATAATAAATATTTTTAATAATCTGTTGGATTTGCGTTCTTCCAACGCCCATTATCTGTGCAACATCTCGAGAACTTTTCCCACTCGTGTTTCATATGGTGAATGAAGGATAAAAACTGTATTTATAATTTATTCATAATCATAAGGTTATAACAAAGCAATAACAATGAAGACAGAATGTTCTGAACAATAAAGTCATAGAGCACTAAAATTAAAAAGTCACCATTCATCACATGTATGATGCACGATGTCACAGAATTTACACTTAATTTTTAAAAAGTCACAGATTAGATCTATAATTTTTATCGTTTATCAATTCCATCCTGGAACTTAGTCCTTAAATAATACTTCCATCGGGTTTGGTCCCAAACAAGCCATAACACCTCAATCCGAGATGAATTCATTGTTTGATCGAAATAAGAAGTTTTCCTCAACATCAAAGGTTGTCCTCCGACTAGTGTTTGCACAACGGTTTATAACTATTTTAGTTGCCGCTATCACATTCAATCATCTAAGCGTATGCCACAAACACACTTCCTTATCCCCAATTAACTGTCAATCAGAGAATAATTGTTGTATAATCATCAACACCTAATTATTTACCTGTAAAGGTGTCAAACAGATCAATAACCGGATATCATTCGTATCTCTCGGCATTTTTCCTCAGTGCGGGAGTTCCACGTGTAGCAAAAATCAATACTGTGTTAATCACGAATGCTATCCGCAAGCGACAAAAAAAATATTTGTGACCGTTAAAATAGGTATTTTAACATTATTGGGACATATTTTTCTGGCCGTTGGCCGCGTAAAGGAAGTGACCGTTAATTTAAGTTAATTTATTACATAAAAATCCACGGGGGGACCTGGCAGTGACCGGAAAAGAGAGGTGACCGTTTATTTCAAGTGACCGTTAGGGCAAGTTTGACTGTATACATGAATTGCCAATTTTCCTATTGCTACATAATAGTTGAAGGGCAAGAGAAATTTCATTAAAATGACAGTCCTTTTTGTTGATGAAAACTCTTATTGACTCTTATTCACTTTCATTTTGGCTTCATTTGTGTTGACAGTGAATTTCTCAGGGTAACAACCTGCTTCCCTACCTCCCAGTCATGTGTTATTGTAGATGTGTATTTTATGTTAATTTGTAGTAATTGATAACGTTATTTTATTATTTTATACAGGTATATGTATACAATGAACATGTGATTGCTGGCAGCCTCAGACCAAGTCTTGTTGATATGTTTTTGGAAGTGGCTAAGAAAATTGATGACAAGGTGAGGAATTCCCTTTAAATTGAAGAAAATATTATTAAATCTGTGATTTTTATGAAAGAAATACAAGTTAAACAGAATAATGCCCCATAAACAGGGCTTTCAATATATATTTTTTTAAAGTTTACCAGTACTTTACTATTTACAGGCGATACTTTTTTTTTACTTTGAACATTTTTTATGAAATCTTATGCCACAATCTTTGAAATTAGGAGGTACCAATTACCATTTAAAATGGGTAAAAGTACCTGGTACCACCCCTTACTGAAAGAACTGCATAAATACAGACCTAATTTTCGTCCGCTTTAAAGTGGAATTCTGCTTTTTTATTCCGGATTTTACTGTTGCAATTCCTTTTTTATAGTATATTCAATACTTCTGATTGCCGATTTCCGCTTTTTTGTTGTCCTCATAAAATCAGGTCTGATATCAAAATGTAAAAAAACAATTCCAGAGTATTAAAGTAATAATGAAATTTAATTTGATATTGGCCAATATCTTAGGCCATTTAAAGTTAATTTCTTGGTTCTCAGGCCCGCCCGCATGTGGAAATTCGTCGCTGCATTGCCGATTTTTTTGCAAAAATAGTAAAAAAAAAAAAAAAAAATTAATGCGGTAGCACTGTCCGTACGGAAAAAACAACCGCATCCGTTTTTCTCTTTTATCGCGTGGTCGGTGAAACGCTTTAAAACGCATCATGCTTAAATGAGATTTAAAGCATCGTTATGACAATGCATAAATAAAAAACGTGTTTCCGTTTGACATTTAGACAAAATGTCAATCGTTTCTGTGCAAATTCGGCACAAATGTTTGCCAGTTTTACCAGGAAACATAATAGGGGGCTTCTCCGAAGCTTGTACCTTATTGGAATTGTTTACGGAGATAAAAAATGGTACGTTGGGACCAGCGGATTGGACGTTTCCATAAAAATTAACCACTTGTGATGTTTCTGCCACCATCGGAAGAAATAAAATTGAAATTTTCAATAAAGTAATGAAAAGATTTATACATTGCCATATTTTTCACAAAAAAAAGAAGAAAAAATTCCTCCCTCATTACTTTTTACAGCAGTAAAAGGATAAAAAAAAATGCCGCCCTCCCTCATCAATTTTGACAAAAAAGGGCCTGAGAACCAAGTAATTAACTTTGCATGGCCTTACATCTACACAATACCTTTATATAAAATACTGATTTTGTTTTCAATCTAACTATTTAAATAGTGTTCATATTATCAAATACATGTAATAGTAAGCTAGTCCACGGTTAAATAAGTCTTGTTTAAATATGAAGTTAGTCCATTGGTAAATTTTGTCCAGAGCTAAATAACCTTTTTTTCTCAAATTATAGCTTTTATGCTAGTTTATAAGCAACTAAACAATACAGGCTGTTTGTTTGTGCAATAAAACATTTTATTTTACATATTACAGCAAGTTATTGAACTATGGGAGATGGTTAAATGTATGATAGAAGTTCCCTTGATTTCAACCAACAGTATCAAAGATACAAGACTCCATATGAGTACAAAGGCAGCGTTTGTGGATAAAGCCAGGGAATATTTGGAACAAATGTAAGGAATCATATACTGTTGGTTTTATGAAGCAAAGGTGGAGGCATGATAATGTCATCGTTTTGCATCTATTGAGTTTTCACATTTCAGTTTTTCTCTCTGAAAACTATTGAGCAAATGGAAACAAACTTGGTAAAAATGTTATTGGTTGGTTGTCGTTACAATCTGAATGTCAACATGGCTGCTAGTCCAATAATGCTTACTTGGCTGAAATAGTTCTAAAAAATCTTCTCAAAAACCATGTTCGATGGAATTGTTAAATCATAAGAATGTTCCTCATATGGCACTCTTGAAATAAATTTTTTTGGGGTCAAATTGGAAATCTAAGATGGCTACCACCACATGACACATATGACCCTATATGTTCCAAAATAAAATACTTATTCTCATAAACAACAAACTTGCTTGGAAACCAAATAGTGCTTGAATAACTGTTGAGCCAAATTTGTAATAATTACAAGTTCACAATTCTATTTTGAAGAAATATAACTGAATTAAATACAAGATGATGTTGATGTGATGTATCCTGAACTCACGTAAAAATCAAAAGTTAACCAACACCTCTTTTTTGCTCACATCAAACACCCAATTGTGATGCCTCATCATCTCATTGAAGATTAACTTGTTCTCGCCATGATATAGCTGAAAAATTGGCATTAAACAACAATCACTCACTCAATTGTGATGAAACACCAATAAATAAATCCATCTATGTTTTGTAGGGATGGCAAACCGTTCAGAATTTACTGACCGGTTACTCGAATAATATTCCGACCGATTACTCGGTTAACCGGTAGATATCATTGTTCAGATGTAATCTTGCAAGGGACAAATCAATAAGGCGATGTCAATAATAAACTTATATTACATAAAGAATTGCAAACATTGAAACAAACAAAATTTATCTGTACAGTTCTTTTTTTAGATTAAGATTAATCCAATACCACCATATTGCTAGTTCCTCGCCGTATATGTCATTTCTAAATTGCAGTTTGCATTTCACAATTTTCGACTCCACATCTCGTTTAAAATACGACCAAGCTTACGATTGTGGTGGAGGCATTTTGTAATGAAACTTCAAACATTTCAATTGCAAGTTAATTAGACAGATGAACAGTTTTTACATTTGTTGTGATTAGTTAGGGTTGTTAAAACATGAATGCCTGAGGGATAGTTATGTATAGGTTATTCAATACCTGGTCATAGTATATGAAAAAGAATGCCTCGAGGCGAAGCCAAGATGCATTCTTTTTCATATACTAATGACCAGGTATTGTATAATCAATTTAGCCCATACTTTCTTTGTCGAGTGTCATGATTACCAATTATTACTAATTTAGGCAGTCTAAGCCAGATTAGTTTGAATGAGTATCAGCTCAAAAGCATTTCCTTCAATTACAACATATGTACTGTATAAGATGCCTGTGTTTTAACAAAAAGGTATGTAGCCAAGTTTTATAATGTTTGATAATAACATTGAAATATGTAAATTAAGTAATCATGATAACATTAAATATTGATTAAAGAAATTATAAGTAATTAAGATTTTTTTCTAATAAAAATAAATAAATGAAAAATACTATTACATGCGGGAAATACATTAAAAATCTGCGTTCCGAGTTGTATAAAGAAAATAGTGATTGAAAAGGATGGAAAATGTTTTTCAATGGAAATATGAAATAACTTTGTGTATAATTTGGTGTCATAAAAAAATGGTTATTGAAGTTATTAATTATGTAAAATTCAGTTAAGTTAATTTCATTTTTTTGCCTTTTTTTTATCATCTGTCAGCATCACAGGGAATTGTGATGTTAGATGAAACTTTATAAACGGTCGGGGATTCTCTCTAAACCATTCTCGAGTACAATGTTAGAGTGAAAGTCTAACATTTACATATACAATTGGTTATCAATGGTAACTACTTCCTGTAATCGGAATATTGTGAATGTTCACCACCCAACCCGCCCCTCCTCCCAAACACACACATAGTTTGGAAATTATATGGAGTTATCTCCCTTATAACAATAAAATCTAAGGTTTGAGATTGTTGAAACTTTTGTTTTATTTTAGTTATTGTTGTCGACTTGCTGATGTTTTTACAATATATCTCAGGTGGATGAATTAATTAACCTGGATTGTTTGGGTAAATTAGTGACTATATTCCCTATGCACAGTCTCCAGATTTTCCCTACTCAACCCTGCTCTGTATAACAAAACTTAAAGTTTGAAATTTTGGCTCAACTAAACAGAGGTACAAACATGTATGACAGCAAGGTAAAGAATAAGGGATTCGTACAACTATTATGTATGTTTAACATATGAATGAAAGGGGTTCATAATCTTTAAATTGTTACAACATAGCAAAATTTGCAGTATTTACTGATATATATCTATATATTGCCTCAATGGGTTTTCCTTACTCCACCTTTACCATGTTTACAAACATATTCATCTAATTAAATCAACACAAATAAGCACTGATGCCTACGGGCATTAAAAACTGGTATATGAAAAATATTCAATAACACAAGACAAAGAAAGTATGGGCTAACATGTCTTATCACAGTTATTTAATTATATACAGATATATCATGAAAAATTTCCCGAGCCGAATGGCGAGGTAAATTTAGTCTCAAGACTGGTATTTTTCGCAAATACCCCTCCCAAACATGATATATCTGTTTAATTACACCGAATATTATTTAGAACACTGGCTAAATAAATAATACCTTTTGTTCGTCATTTTCAGGACCTAACATGATGTATCTGTTTAATTCTACCAAATGATGTTACATAAAATGCACAACTGATAACGTTTTGCCAATTTTGTTACAAGCGTCTCGGTGAAGGGTAAAAACGGCAAATACGATTTTGCAAATACCATGAAAAAAAGTTAAATCTTATGCAAATACACCTACATGAAGTAAAAATTTTGCAAATTCACAATGCAAGGCCTAAATTTGTAAAAAAATAATAATATCACGGCTATTAGCCAATCAGAATCCAGCATTTTTATATAAGGTGTAATTATTGATTTAATCCGATATCTAAGTTTATTTACTGTTACACTAAATATTTTTTAACTTTTATGAATTGAGAAAACAGTGACAAGATTGAGATATTTTTATCATATTTTATCAAAACTTAACGAATAATCGAATTGCAAAATAGGTAACCGGTTACGATTTTTCCGACGGTTAACCAGTTAACCGAGTAATCATTGCCATCCCTAATATTTTGAGATTTAATTGAAAAGCCAAAAAATCCAAAGAAATATATAGAACAAATCCTATAGAAAGTTTAAAATCAGTAATTATTTTTTAGGTATACAAAGCATATCAACAAAACAATATGTGAAAATTTACAACAGGCACAGAGAGGTGGGGTACCAGGAACCTATAACAATGTCAAAAGTTTCCTCAATGTACGACCTCCAAATATGCTAGACTTAGAGGTAAAATTATTATAACAAAGTTTTCTTAATGTACGTCCTCCAACTATACCAAACTTAGAGGTAAAATTATTTAAAATGATTATAATCACAATGTTTTATAGTGTGAATTTAGATCTTGAATCCGAAATTAAATTCAGCATTTATGGTTGAATATCTTATATAAGAAACCTACAAGTATGGGGACAATGCAAACAAACTACGGTGAAATCTGTCTAAACTGAACCTCTTTGGGACCAACTTTTGTGTTCAGAATATACAGGTGTTTGATTCATACAAGCTAAATTAACAAAGATTTACTACATGAAGATAATATTTATCATTCGGTTTATACAGGATTCTGTTATATTCAGATTTCAGTTTCACTGTATCATAAAGACAGTTATCCTACACCATGTTTCTTTCCGTTGACTTGTTTCAGTGAACTAGCACTATTTATCTAAGAGTGTTGGTCTAGTACAAAGTGGACATCATCATCATCTCATCAAAATGTAAATTGTTCTCGCCATGATATGGCTGAAAAATCAAAGCTTAGTTGGTGGTAAAACAACAATCACTCACTCACCATAAGTGTTAACAGAAGGTAATTATTGTTTTTTGTTTTGATATAGGATGGATTAGTGGACAATCACCCTACTTGGGCCATGGTGTATTACTGTTTACGATGTGGTGACTTACAGGCAGCACGACAAGTTGTTGATAAATGTGGGCAAGTATTGTATTTACATGTATGAACTAAAAATTCTCAAGAGTCAGAGGTCATACAGTCTGCTATCTCTCTACATGGAGGTATAGGCTCTCGTACTGCTCTTGGCATAGTGCATTTGACTTGTAGTCCATTTGTAAAAGTTTTCCGGTTTTCTCTGTTTCCTCCACCACAAAGTATTGCTAAAAGTTGTTTATAGCAAGTAATTACTATAATTACAAATTAATCGGTTGGATACCAATTTTATCTGAATTTAATCCACAATGAGGATTGAGAAGAGAAAATGTCAAAGCCTTGAAACATTCTTATTTCCCATCATATGACCAATATTTATTCCAATAAAAATAAATCTTTAATATTTTATTCATTTAAGGAATATTTGAAATTGTTGAACAGATTATACGATATAACCTGGTTTGGGTCAGTTTACGCTTAATAAACCGCGAAGCAGTTTATGAAAAGCATAAACTGACCCAAGCCAGGTTATGCAAGTATAACCTGTTCAACAATTTCAAATATTCCTTGTAATCTAATTTTTACAACAAATTTTAATAATTCCTCGATTTTAATTATGATTATTTCATGTGATTATTTGAATTTGACGTTGGTGACGTCACAATACCAACCCAGGTTATCGAGTATAACCAAAATTTTCTCCAGGCAGATTAGCTAATCAGATTGAAATATTCAAATCAAATTAAATTATTTTAATATAAATTTGAATTATTTTGATAAACGTATGAAATGTACATGTTCGAAGTAATAAATGTTTTATGCTAAAATTCAAAAAAATATTTCTATGATTTGTTCAAATTATGTTTTTTTTAAATAGAAAAAATCTTTATTATTTTCTATATAATTTCAGGCACAACTTGGGAGATTTTAGATCTTTTATGCATGAATATGTATCCAGTGAAGACCACAGGTAAAGAAGAATATTTCTTGTAGATTTAGAGGGCCCAGATGGCTCAATGAGTTAGTTAGTTGGATTACCTAACAACTCAAAAAAGGGTGCAGTCGACTCGCAGCCACAAGTGATAAAGTTTACCAGTTGCTTGCCCATGGTTGGTGGTTCTCTTCGGGTACTCCGGCTTCTTCCACCACTAAAACTGGTCGCCATGTTATTGCTGAAAGTGGCATTAAACACCAAAAATAAAAATCAATCAAATCTTGTAGAGTTAGTGATAAGCTATGCAATTTTTTGAAGTCTTTCTTTTAAAGATTGTTATATATATAGACAATCTCACAAAGGATTTAAACCCAAAATCAGTCCAATCATTTTTCAAAAGTATATTTCAGAAGACAAGTTGTTAGATCTTTTAAAATCATACTCAGGGCTCTACAATTCATACCAGCTCCCACTAGCACCTGGCTAGTAAGGAAACATTTTTTACTCGCCAACAGAAGTATGTTACTTGCCAGATTAATAAAGATAGTAATTCATACTATAAAACTCCAATATGTATTTATTTGGACATAATTAATAATGCCCTGAATGAGACAAGATGCTCAGTTGAGGAATGCACATTTGCTGATACCATATTTAAACATTTGTATGTTTCTGACTTTTATTATGATAAACAAGACTTTGACATTTAAAGTTTTTCTTTTCTGGTAGCAAATTTGGTTTTGCCAGCAATATCTGGGCCTGCTTTTCTGCAAATATCACAATACATATCGTTGTTACTGGAATCATAAGTGAGCCACAAACACTCCCAAGACATCGTGGCATTTACGTTTTACAGCTTTAGAACCCGAACCTTCATCACTATTTTTGCTTATACTTCAGTCGATGTTGCATCAAACAGGCCAGTTTCATGATCAGTTGATTTAACCAGATTATTTTTAGCGAAAAATTTTGTATGCATGTTTAGTTTTTTGCTCATCGTGGTCACTTGCAAGCGTTAAAAGTATGTGATTCAAAACTTTTATGTCTGATTCAATTGTGTGGTTTAAAGGACCGGATAATCAATGTCGAATTTATATTGAAAAATATTATCGGTGAGGGAACAAAAATTATCCCAAAATTTCAACTCTGTCTGGCTATCAATACAGAATTTTTACTCGCATTTTACAAAAATAACTCGCAAATGGGAGTGTTTTGGTCGCATTGTAGAACCCTGATACTTGTGATAAACTTTTATTAAGATCACTGATCACTGATCTTCACATGAATCTATTTTTATAATTTATATGGATTATTTGAACTGTCACCAAATTAAACGTAATTGGTCCGAGACAATTTTTAGTTGAACCACTTTCAAAAACAAGTGTGACAGTCTCACACTCCATCCGATATGGCTGTCATTACTAAAAGTAGTTTTTTTAATAGAAAAAAAAGTTTATGTTAAGCTAGAATTAGTTGCAATTTGAATTTGAATTTGTTTTACATATGTTCCAACCTTTTCTAAAAAGATAAAAAGTCAAATTGAAAGCTAGATGAGCAATTACAGGCTCCTGGGAGCCTTTAGTAGGTTTTTATACCCCCACTCGTAGAGAGGGGGCTATATTGCAATCACCTTGTCCGTCCGTCCGTTCACACTTTTGTAACAGATATCTCAGCTTCTACTGGAAGAAATGATTTTATATTTGATATATGGCTTTGACATGGTGACTTGTACAGTGTCTCTCCTTTCCAGGTTTACCGCACATCTACTTCCTGTTTACAGTGTAACTTAGAATTTTTCATGTTTGCTGTAATGAAAACTTTCGTAACAGTTATCTCAGCTTTTACTGGAAGAAATGATTTTATATTTGATATATGGCTTTGGCATGGTGACTTATACCGTGTCTCCCCTTTCCAGGTTTATCGCACATCTACTACCTGTTTACCGTGCGACTTACAAATGAACGAGTGGGGGTATTCTTAACACGACGTAGCGTGCAACATCTTGTTATTTTTATTTTCTGAAAAATTTGTTATTTTAGATATCATTATAACATTAAAATTTATTATTTATTGACATTTTTTTCATTCCTTAAAGAATGTAATTTAAAATATTTAATGAATGCATCACCCTATTAAAAATATAAAATAATAATGTAAGTTTTCACAAAATTTTGAGTCAAAATAAACCAAAAGAAGATTTTATTATTACTATGATGAATGTTATGATTTTCAGATTAAGTTCTGGGAGTGAAACAAAAATACATTTACAGTACAGACGAATTGTGAAAAATGGAACAGATCCATTTAAAAGGTTAGTAAATACAGATTCCGACATTGCAGCTAATGTATTGTTAAATTTATCAAGTTACCAAATTTTAAAGCTCGAGTGATCACCTTTGTCTGTAGAAATTGAAAAAAATAAAATAAAAAGAAAGAAAGAAAAGAAGATAAATACATGTACATGAAATATTGACATAAAGTTTATTAATTTATTATATTTCTGTAAAATATTTTGTTTATGTAAGTACATGCATATCCCTAAATCAGTGATACATCAAAAGATGACCCAAAATGAGATTATCTATATTACAATATAACATTATTTGTCGTAAGAGTTGAAATGCAATTATGATATTTTATTATTGAAGGGCTGTGTATTGTGTGATAGGACGCTGTGATCCAGATGAGAACCATTCTGAGATTGCAGATAAAATAGATGATTATTTGTGGTTAAAACTGTGCCAGGTACAAACAGATGATAGTCCAGAAACGTTTACACTGAAGAGATTACAGACTTTATTATATGAAGAGTTTGGTATGTTTACACTTTTTAATTGTTTCTGGATTTTTTAAACACTATAATTGGAGGAATTTAATGATTTAACATTTTAATTTCCTATTCTAAAACTGTATATGTTTTAACTTGAACTTAATTAAAGCAGAGATAAAGGCTTGGTCAGATAAAAATTGATTGATTAAATGGTTGGTTTACACCACCATTTGTTCAGGTATATCATGGTGATCCGGTTAAATGGTGGAGTTCACACATATAACCGATCTGTGCTGACAAGTACCTTGTCAAACTTTCTCACTTGGAGCACACCTCGTGAACCTATACCCCTTTGGGAACCAATATACATGTACAATTGCTGGCTTCTTAGTAGATGGACATCAATAATTGTCAACCTGAGAAGGATTTTATTTTACCTTTGTGCAATTTTTATAATATCAAACAAAAAATGCAAGCCAGAAATTCTTGTCCGAAAGATATATCCACAAAAATTGGACAAAAGCCCCCCGGACAAAAAGCCCCCCGGACATAAGCCCCCTTATAATGAATAGTACAAGTAATTTATATATTGGTATTTTTGCACACATTTTGGACTTACTGTACTGCTATTTATGGGTTTACATTATTTTTGGAACTTAAAGATATCATAAACAATTGAAATATTTGTTTAAAATTTATATTAATTAACCTCATCAAAGAAAATAAAAATAAAAAATAAAGATGTTTTGTCTTTAAAATAATAATTGTAGTAATTCAAATAGGATGAGAAAAGAACTCACTTTTTACATTTAGTAACTTCAAAGGTTATAAATGTAATTATTTATTGCTTATCAATAACAACAATTCCTTATTAACTTTACCTGATTAATTTCACTTTAAACAACTAAACAGTGCTCAGACTTTTTGAAATTCGTAGAACCGAGCAGGCAGAAAATCACAAGGACCAGCAATACTGCCAAGTATGCCAGTTCGGGTGTCCGACAAAATTTTGTGTTTATGTATTTTGTTTTGCATCGGAAATGCAACTGGTATGCTGGAACGATCACAGTCAACTCGGAATTAGATTATGCTTCAAATGACATTTACTTCTTAAACATGCAACTGTTTCCATGGTAATTTTATTAATCATTGTTTTTTTTATAGTTTAAACTGGCTGTGATGCATCAACGTGACCATTTCGTGTGTTTCTATTTGAAAACATGGCGGGTCAGGTTTTTATTGTTCCCATCACCGATTCCATTTAAATTTTAGAATTTTGTCAATTCCGGTTATAAAAAATAACCTCAAAATCTTCACTTCTTCAAAACTTTTTCGTCAGGGGAAAATTCAGGTCCTGCAGAAAATTATTGGGTGCAGGACCTATGTCCTGCATATTGAAATTGTTTTTCAAAAAGTCTTGAGTGCTTTTTAGCTCACCTTGCCGAAGGCAATGTGAGCTTTTGCCATCACTTGGCGTCCGTCGTCCGTTAACTTTTCACATTTTAATCTTCTCCTCTGAAACCCCTCAGCCAAATGAATTGAAACATGGTAGGAAGCATCTATGGAAGGTCCTCTGTAATGATTGCTCATTTCGTCCCGATCCATTAACAAACATGGCCACCACAGGCATTTCTTGTTTCTGATTGGCCTATTTTTTTTAAATCTTCTCCTCTGAAACTACTGATCCAAACGAATTGAAACTTGGTAGGAAGCATCTATGGAAGGTCCTCTATAAAGATTGCTCATTTCGTCCCGATCCATAAACAAACATGGCCGCCACAGGTAATTCATTTTTATGATTTTATGCTTTCTAAAAATATCTGTTTTTCTGTGGAAAGAGAGATAACTCTAATATAAATATTGACATTTACTTTAGTATAATACAGTTAAAATGAATCTGTATAAAAAAAATGTGACCGAGATACCCACCCTAATCCATATATATTTATGATCAGGGTGACC
>MJUT01002668.1:168542-195229 GCA_002080005.1 Gigantidas platifrons
AGTGTTGAAACTGACTGCCACGATATAGCTGAAATATAGTGTTGAAACTGACTGCCACGATATAGCTGAAATATAGTGTTGAAAGTAACGTTAAACACTATAACCCTAACCATGAGATGTAACAAAACACTGATGAAGGCCTTGTAGCCAAAACTTTTGAATGAAGACATGGATTTTCTTATATTGTAAATTCAGAAATTATTGCGATGTTTTTATTATTGCGAAAAATGCGACTGAAGTGAAATCGAAATAATTAAACCTCGTATTTCAGAATCATATGTATCCATTTGTACTAGGAGACTTCATGCTTCGCAATAATAAAAATTGCAATCTGTGAAAATTTTCGAGGATCGCAATAATTTTCGAATTTACAGTAATTTTAATCAATAAATACTCACCCTGAGTAGAGAACAATTTAACAATGCAGAAAATATTAATATAATAACTTCTATATGGTCTTTTTACAGTAACAAAAGACCCTTCAGATGATGGATGTGTCAGAAGATTAAATTTTGCCAGACTCAATACCCTGTACACCAGGAAGTTTGAAGCCACAGATGCTAGGGAGGCTCTACAATATTTTTATTTCTTAAGGTTAGTTACCATGGTTTTTATATATTAACTTATTTTTATAGGATTAAATATTAGAATTTGTTTGCTAAATAATTTTCTCATATACAGTCATACACATCAAAATCTGAAAAAAAGAGGAGTAAATTACAGTCAACCCTGTGTTAACCACCCCCTGTATTCAGCGACTTCCTGTCTTATCCGACCGTTTTCATTCCTCCCAACGAATTTTACTATATACTTTAACTGTATTCAACGACACCTTGCCTTACACGACTAACGACCGTCTTTTTTCTGCTGTTTGAAAGGTAAATCCTATGTTAACCGACTTTCATAATTGCTGATATCTGCATGATCTACTGACATCTCACTCCCAAAGTCCATACCTGTTACTAGTTCATAATAATAGATTTTTCATATTAAATGAAGTCACGATTAGCATTATTGTGTAAGACCACCATTTTTTTTACAGGTAAGTTGTTCATGTGATGATTTATTATAGTTGCTTTGGTTTATTTGGGTTTATTTCTTATTTATATTAAATATTTAAAATTGCTTACTATAGAAAATACCGTTTTAATCTTTCAGTTTTATAAATAAATAATCGTGATTTTGAAAATTATTGAATTATGAAGTACTGGTTCCCAGCATATATTTCTGTCAACATTCGCTTAACGTGCGGTAACAGATCAAGGTAAACACGTGCTGGTTGTGTGATTAGGCTATTTATAGTTTTCGGCGAGTGATTGAAGGAAATTTCATTCTTCTAATCATAATGATTAATTCTAATTACGGTGACAATCAAGATAACAATAGATGTTGAAAGAAAGTAAAAAATCATTTAATATAATTATTCTTTTTTTCTTTTATTTCACCCACAAAGGACAGAAATATTTAACGATATTAATTGAACATAGTTTTTATTTAATTTTTATACCTTTTTTTTAGCCAGAATTTAAGCTCTATTCATGCATTTGTCCTCCACACGAACGGGTTAAAAGTTGATGCGGATTATATACCCGAACTATGTTTTTCCTCTCGAGATTTTGGGAGCAAATATCATAACCTCTATTCAATGACTCCGTCTTATGCGACCTTTTTTCAGAATCCCTTCAATGGTCACTATAGACAGGTTTGACTAAGTTGAAAAGCACAAAGTTTAAAAAGGGACTTTAGACAAATATTGACTTTATCGAAATTTCGAGCAAACCGATTTTGACATGACAAATCCAACTGTACATGTTAAAAAAACTAAGAGAACATGACATGGTTATCATCAGTTTGCTGTTGTTTTAATGAGCTAGGACTACAAAAATCCAACTAAGCATGTTAGTCGAGTATAAATCAGATGCCATCATTTCATTAAAAATAAATCTCAATGACATACAATGTAGCTGAAAAATCACTTATTTGGCATTAAAACAACAATCACTTACTCTCAAAGAATGAATACATTTTACTTTTTTGACATAAGCAATCTGTTAATTTTTATTCTGCATTTACAGGAATTTGAAAACACCACAAGGAGAAAATTTCTTTATGTCCTGTGTTAGTGAACTTGTTTTAGAAACGCGAGAGGTAAGATATTACAGAAACAGAATAGTTGAAATATTTTTTAGTTGGCATGCATCATCCATGTTTTTAAAACTGTAAACCTTAAAATTATACAAATTATAAACAAACAAAATTATAATGTACAATATTTTAGGACATAAGTATTAATTTTGTTTAATTTATTTATGTCCTTGCTGCATGGCGTCAGGGGCATTATGTTTTACCTGTGTCTGTACGTAGGTTTATAATGACACACTTAAATCTTTTCAATTTAAAAAAAAAACTCAACCTATAGATTTAAAAATATAGTACGTCAATGACTTACTCATGATCTCAGTGTAATAGTATATTAAAATTAAAATTTGTAAATGGGAGAAAAAATTGTTGCCAACATTTGTGTCTGATTCTTCTGTATGTTTGTCAGATCAAATTAAACCAGTATTAAATAAACAAAATAATAAGGAAAAATGTGATTTGTGCCCCTGTGTTCACCCAATTTGGGATAGGCCAATAAAAAATTACTCTTTACCTTATTTTTATAGTTCAAAACATTGCTATAAAAATAGATGCTGCTACTTGTAGTATGGTATAGTCATGTGATCTATATGATTTGGGTTGAGACATATTTTAAATTTATTTGATTAAGTACATTTAACTCGTCTATAAAATTATTATTAGTAATTTGTTTCTTGTTTCAGTTTGAGATGTTGTTAGGAAAGATTGAACGTGACGGAACCCGAAGGGTAATGTATGCAATTACTTTGTTTTATTTCCAAAGCAAAGGACAAACAAAACAAGACAGTTGACACAGAAAAATAAATCTAGATTACTTACAGTCATGTGTAGTGGTTATTGTGCTCAGCTCGAGTGATGTTGTCATGTGTAGTGGTTATTGTGCTCAGCTCGAGTGATGTTGTCATGTGTAGTGGTTATTGTGCTCAGCTCGAGTGATGTTCAAGCCGCGGTCAGGTCAAACCAAAGACAATCAAATTGGAATTTGCTGCTTCTCCACTAAGCACACGTTTTTCTGCCTGTAACCAAGACAGCCATGTTTTCAATAGTTTATCTAAAGTTCGCCTTGTTAACTCAGAATATACAGAGTCTAAATGATGTGTCCTTGATAATCTTACATCAGTGTGAACGACTCGCAATATATTTAAGTAGTGCTTCTTTGTTGTGTTCACTTCACAATAGTAATTCCGACTAAAGTACATCTTGTATCACATACATATGATATTGGTGAAATTGTTGACCATCACTGTTTAAACTTTCTTTTCATAATGTGGGATGCAAGGTTTTATATCTGATGGGTTGTATGACTAGAAAAACAATATATAAATAAACTTTTTTTTTTAATTTGTTGTCTATAATTTCAGCCTGGTGCAATAGATAAATTCCATGGAAATACACAAGCGATAATAGACTTGGTTGCTAAGGATACAGAAGCTAAAGGATTATTTGAAGATGCAGTTAGATTATACGATTTGGCAAAGGTATATATAAATAAATATATAAGCAGTGGATTTGACAATGTGGGTTCGAATCCCGCTGAGAGAAGAACAAAATAATTTGTCAGTTAAAAAGTTAACTCTTAATACTGTTGGGTTAAATATTCAGACTTTAAAGTAATATATGAAAGGTAAATATCGTGGAATTTTCGCATTAAATATTTTCACTTAAAATGTGACTTAATTTTAACTAAAATCAACTGCATAACATTAAAAAATCTGCTCAAAAGCAGATTTTAAGAGCAAATCGCAAAATATTTGACAGCAGATAATTCTGTTGTCCCGTACAGTAATGCAAAGGATATGCACGTGACCCAAGATTTGAACTCTTTCGGGGAGATTATCGCTCATGCGCAATGTTCAGCTGATGAAAAAAAATAAAGATATATTCCGTGTGTACTACATAAGAATAATTGCACCAAAAAAAATTGGTTCACACGACATGAAACAGACAGATTCCTCAATAATCATTGTCAGGAATGTGTGCGTGCTTACCTCAGCATCCATGATTGTTTATCTTTTCTTCACAAGGTTATGATCTGCAATCATCGGACCAGAACTTTTCCTCACGAGGTCATGATCGGCAATCATCGGAGCAAAACAACCGAATATTAATCAGTCTCCACAACAATGGCGAGGACAATAAACATGCACATGTATTTGCAGATTTCTAGTTGTTGGGAACATATTTCAACTTGAAACATGCATGAATAGCTTAGTAAAGGTACCGCCGTATTCCAAATTGAATTTTCAGGGGAACTTTTTCTTCGCCCAAAACTGGCGTAATATTACTTTAATATAAAAGAATATTTAATACAGCCTGGTTGATTCTCAAGCAAGTGACAAACAGGCCATATGAAGTAAGATTTTAATTCAAAATGTGTTCCCTGGACCCTTCTTATGCTTTAGAATATTAAAATATTTTAAAAGTCAATAGATATCACATAATGAAAATAAGATGAAGTAAATGTCTTTCCTTGAAAGATTTATTCACAAGCAAAAGGAAGGAACATCAACAATTTATTAAAATCCAAAATTTATTCCCACTATACACTGTTTTACCTGTGATTTTATCGTCATTGGTCATTGATAGTGTTGAAAACTTCTCTTCTCTCTGTGATGTGAATTTTTTGTCTAGAATTTTAGACCTCACCATAAAGGACACATGTCTATAAAGAACACTTACATAATGTTCATTGACACGGTTGACTGTGTATATAATGCTATATAGAGTGTATTTTTTTATATTCAAAGATCATCAATGAACAGAAATGTTGATAATATACATATTTATTGTATGTTAATAATATAAACATCATGACAGGGATATACACTAACTTTTGAACCATGGTCGCCACCTGGTCTCCTAACTTTCATTTTCAAGGAGCCCAACAAATAATTTAGGCGCCCAGCTTTTTTTCAGGTAGATTACAGATATGGTAAATCAGATATTTTAACAATATCTCCATTTTGACTTGTTTTTGGAATCTGTTGTTTTTTTGAATAATTCCTTTAACTTGTTCCTTCTGTATTCTGTTGCGGATATATGTTATATGTGTTTTAAAGTTAATCACCAATTTTAATCTTATACTGTATACTGTATTTATGAATATGATTAAAACAAAATCTGAAAGAATTAGAAATATGACTTTTATTCTTTTAATTTTCAGTTGTGGTTTGCTTAGCCATAGGTTCTGAAATAGTTGAAATATATTGCCAACAAACAATTATGCATTGTCATTTGGCCATGTAAAATTGATTGTTGGTTTCCCCTACCATAGGAAAATTTTAAGGACAGGCTTGCATGCAGGGTTTTTTTCTTCAAGAGATGTTAAACCACAAATTCAAAATGAACAAACATGTGTCTTATGGGATGTAGAATATGCTTACCACCAATGGTACACCTGGTCTCACTTTTGGTCCTATAATGGTATAAAGGAGTGTGTTGTGTTAAAATTTTTGCTTTTTTCTTGTTTCTGTCAAATCAGTGTTTTGGTATCTTTCCCGTGAAGGTCACAAAATAAATCATAAAGGCTTTTGCTAAGCCAATAAAATTGCATCACTCATATTTCGTTGATAAATGCGTATATTTCTGTTAAAAAAGAAAAAACGGTTCCACTGGGCACATCACCGGTGGCCATTTTATCCATAATGTACGTCACGTACAGGTTTTAAATCATGATCATTTTACCGATATCCTAAGCGCTTTGGCTATCTTAGAGTTAGAATAGAGGGCCGGTGTGTTCATTTTATTTTATTTTATTGTATTTATTAGTAATAGTAATAAAAGATAACGACCCGGCGGCAAAAAATTGACTTGAGGAAACCGACAGTCATTTCTCAGGGATAATTCTACTGACATCGCTGATTTCGATATACCATTACCAAAATAAGTAAAATAAAAATCGGAAACCAGTCGCAATTTTGGTACGTCTAAAAACCGGTGCGGGAATTAATAATTCTTGACATCGCTCCCAAAATTTTCAGTCGTCACCTGGGCGAGAAGTAATCGAGTTTTCACTCGCCCAATACAATTTTAAGTCGCCTTGGGCGACTGGGCGACTGTTAGTGTAGATCCCTGCATGATTAAAATCACACATTTTCAATAGATTACTGATTTTAGATGGTAAAAAAATATCCATGACAGTTGTTCTTATCTCTTAAAATTTTCAGAAACATGATAAGGTGCTAGAATTATTAAACAAATTGCTGAGTCAGGTTGTATCACAGGCTAATTCTACCCAGTCCTCCAGAGATAGACTTAGAGGTTTGGCAGTTTGCATTGCTGAAAGGTAGGCTTTTTTTCTGGGTTTCCTAATTACAATAATACAAATTTTAAATTCTGTTATTCATTGATTATATTGAGGCATCTGTTCATAATAAGAAAGGATATGGATGTAGTTGAACACGAGAGACTATTCAACATTACACGTCTTGGACACAAATTAAAGTGAAGGAACAGCTTGTAGTAAGAAAGGATATGGAAGTAAATGAACATGAGAGACTATCTAACATTACACGTCTTGGACACAAATTAAAATGAAGGAACAGCTTGTAGTAAGAAATGATATGGATGTAAATGAACATGAGAGACTATCTAACATTACACTTAAAAGAATATGGAAGTAAATGAACATGAGAGACTATCTAACATTACACTTAGACACAAATTAAAGTAAAGGAACAACTCTTTTATTGCTGTTCTTCATCTTACAGTCACAGTAATGGTTCCTTCATT
Organism: Gigantidas platifrons; assembly: GCA_002080005.1. Taxonomy (NCBI): domain Eukaryota; kingdom Metazoa; phylum Mollusca; class Bivalvia; order Mytilida; family Modiolidae; genus Gigantidas; species Gigantidas platifrons. The sequence goes on from MJUT01002668.1 coordinate 175,413, forward strand.
CATTCATTTTTGGATGTTTTCCTTTATTAGTGCAAATATGATTTTAAATATTACAGAAACTTGTGATTATACAGAAATCACTAAAACAAAATATCAGTAAATATTTTCATCATATAATTTTGAAAATAAAACTTTATTAAAAGTAAAGTATAGCTTAAACAACTTGATGGCAACTCAAATGTTCTGCTGTAAATTAGTGAGGGCTGTTCCATTTAAATATACCTGGGAGGGGGGAATGCCACTTATTTCAGACCCCCTACCAATAGAAAAAAAACCACCCAACATAAAAAAAAATATGGTTTCACCCCCACAACCAACAGAAAAATAATAATAATGCTTGACTTCTGCTATGTTTTCCTGTTATGCATTATGTCATGCTGTTTTCTGTTTGTATTATCTATGTAACTGTTATAGCATTTATGTGCTTTGCTAATAAACATATTATTTTTTTTACAATGTTCCTGAATCCAAACTCTTAAGGGCCCGGGTGGCTCAATGAGTTAGGTAGTTGGATTACCAAACAACTCATACAAACCTATCACCAATCCGGCATAGGTTCGTGCCCGGCTTTGTAAATTACAAAAAGGGTGCATTCAACTCACAGTTTACCAGTTGCTTACCCATGGTCGGTGGTTCTCTCCAGGTACTACGGCTTCTTCCATCACTAAATCTGATCGCCATGATATACCTGAAATATTGCTGAAAGTGGCGTTAAAACATCAAAACTCAAATCAAAATCAACCAAACTTTTAAATTACATTATTTTTACAGAACTTGACTTGTAATCATTAAATACCTAGAATTGACAATCTCATATATAGGGCAACAGTATGGAAACAGCAGTATAAAAAAAAACAACTAAATTAATATTGAATTACATGTAAATGTATTAGAAGGGATCATGGTGTTTAGCATCACTTTCAACAATATTTCAGTTTTATCGGTAATTTGTTACAGTTTCCTTTGATCTTTACTACCCAATAAATTTAGTAACAACGTTCAGTTGACCACCGACTTGTGATACAAGAAATTATCAGCTGTTGGTCATTTGTCATGTGTGGTCTAACATGATGTCACTAAACCTTTCATTAAAAAAAAGGTCAATACACAACAAAAAAAACCACAAAGCTGTGTTAAAATTGTGAAATTACCAATAAAAAAAATCATTAGTATTAAAAAAAAAAAGGTCAAAACACAACAAAAAAATCACAAAGCTGTGTTAAAATTGTGAAATTACCGATAAAAAAATGATTAGTATTTTATTTTCGCTCGACAAGGATTATCAGATTCGCTCTTCGAGCTCATCTGATATGGAACTGATAATCATTGTCTTGCGAAAAAAAATATTAATATTTAATATATATATCATGGCGGTCAGTTTTATTGGTATAGGAAACCGGAGTAACTGGAGAAAACTACTGACCTGTCGGATGTCACTGACAAACTTTATCACATAATGTTGTATTGAGTACATCTCGTCTGAGTGGGATTCGAACTCACAACATTTGTGGTGATGGTAAATGTTTTACGATTCTGTGTAAGTTCTAACCATTATTATAAAAAAAAAATCAACACCAATTTATGTTAATATTAAAAAAGGTCAACACCAATTTATGTTAATATAAAAAATATCAATGCCAATTTATGTTATTAAATATAAAAAAAGGTCAACACCAATTTATGTTAATAAATGTATAAAAAAATTAACATCAATTTATGTTAATGTTACTTACATATTTTTGTCCCATTGAAAACATATAAAAAATCTGTTAATGTCTTTCAGTGAAAAAGATTTCTCACATTAATCAAATAATGTTAAGTCTATTTCTTTGAATATCTTTAAAAAAAAAAAGGGTCTTAGGGTTAGGTTAAGTTTAGGGTTTGTGTTTATGGGTTGGGACCCCTAAAGTAAATTCTAATATCGGGACCCCTAAATCTAGTCCAGAATTACAACCAACATTTGTTTATAACCACTAATATATGTGTTTAATATAATGTGTTTATACCATTCATTATTTACTATATAGGTACAGAGCTCAAGGAGCTGAGGGTAATCTATCCAATGCTAAGACATTCTTTTCATTACATAGGTACGGAGCTCAAGGAGCTGAGGGTAATCTATCCAATGCTACGACATTCTTTTTGTTACATAGGTACAGAGCTCAAGGAGCTGAGGGTAATCTATCCAATGCTACGACATTCTTTTCGTTACATAGGTACGGAGCTCAAGGAGCTGAGGGTAATCTATCCAATGCTAAGACATTCTTTTCGTTACATAGGTACGGAGCTCAAGGAGCTGAGGGTAATCTATCCAATGCTAAGACATTCTTTTTGTTACATAGGTATGGAGCTCAAGGAGCTGAGGGTAATCTATCCAATGCTAAGACATTCTTTTTGTTACATAGGTACAGAGTTCAAGGAGCTGAGGGTAATCTATCCAATGCTAAGACATTCTTTTTGTTACTTGACCTCTTGACCTTCTTTGATTGTTTTCATGATGGCAGGATGGATGAAGCACTCACAGTGAGTAAATCTTTACAGTAGTCATAAGGCATCTTTGCTATTTATACTGTCAAAAATTATTTACTTGTATAAAGATGTAATATTTTTATGTTTTATATAATTTATCATTTTGCCTGACTAAAATCTGAGATGATGGGACTGCATAGCAAAATCTATGGAGAATATTTTTCAGAAATTATTAATGCTAGATGGAAAATCATTGGATTGTCGTTTACAAAGTTGTTTTCATGTTCGATTGATTTGGTTTAAATAAACGTTAGAGAATTCCTAAGGGACAATCAAAAATTGGCCAGTCCAGAGAAGGGTACACAATATGAAGAAAATCCAAACAAAAACACAAAACAATATGTGTTGGACACAACTATGTGCAATCAAACATAAACAACTGGAGATAAAGACAAACTGAACATTGTTTTTATACAGAAATCGTTACAGACATCACAACATGGAACTCAGAATGTAAAGACACTTAATATATGATGTTCAGACCAGTTCTTTGTAATTACCTGTATTGAAAAATATCCTCTGAAACTACAGGTCCAATTTTGTTATGCAGTACATAATGATTTATGTAAAATCCTTTACAAAGGTTCCTCATTTAATCTCGTTCTGGTGAGAACATGGTGAAGGGTAATTCTTGTTTCAAAATCTACAAAGTTTCTTTAACCCAAACAGTGGCTGTATATTCAGATAAGAGATCCAGTTATTTGATGTAGGCTAATTTGCTAACAACAATCAAAATATATGCACAAGAAATTCACAGTGGACTTTAAGCAAGGGAGATAACTTTTTATCTTTTCTTTTGGAACAAATGATATTTATAACAAATACATAGACATTGGTCCCACCGACAGTTCATAATATGCAAACTCATGTGCATTTGTCCGTAAAGTTCGTGGACTATCTCAATAAAATCTGACTGACATGTCCGAAATAATTGAAACTAGGATATAATTAATGACATGATTTACTGATTAATTATACATATTTTTATTACAGTACATGCTTAAATAATCGTATTTCCGTCAATTTAAAAATCAGTAGAAACTCACACCCGTAGCACGGCAAAAATACCACATAACATGCGAGTCGCTGTTTTTAATTTTTGGTTTTTCTAAGTATCAAAATCCGTGAAAATTCATCTGAAACTTACACAATGACGTCGACAATACTCTTGACGTTACACCTGCTAAATTTGAAAAGTCAAAGTTTCGAAATGGCTGAGAAATCTGGATTTGAAGCGCTGAAGATATGATCAGCATTACTAAAAAAATGGAACATTTGCAGAAAAGGTGGAGCAGCGGGCGGTGATAAAGTATTGCATGGACATCGGAAAAACGCCAACAGAAATGCACAAGTTCTTAAAACAATCAGAGAAACATAGTAAAGTAAGCCGTTCATTGATATTCAAGTGGCACAAAAGGTTTGCAGACGGAATAGACAGTTTAGCAGACGATGAGCGGGAAGGCAGACCATCTTTTAGAGAATCCAATGCTGTAAAAAATGAAGTTCGGGACGTTATCAACGGTGATTGGCGGCTAACAGTCCGTGAAGTTGCAGACAAATGTGGAATTTCTAAGACTACAGCGAACCAAATTTTAGCAAATGATTTAAATATGAACCGAGTATGTGCTCGATGGGTACTGCGAATTCTTACAGCTGAACATTTAACAAAAAGAGTGGAATTGTCAAAACAATTTATCAAACAAATTAATCGTGGTGGCATAAGATTTCTAGACCGAATAATTACAACCGACGAAAGCTGGTTCCGCTACTATGACCAATCTAGATCAAGTGATACTACACCAAGGTAATGCACCGGCACATACTTCCCAAACAACTCAACTAAAATTAAATTTACTTGGATTCAAGTGTCTGAAGCATCCTCCATACAACCCTGACATAGCCCCAATGTATTTTGCGGTATTTCTGTACATTAAATCATTTCTCCGTGGACAGAGGTTCGATGATTTACCGGAACTAAGACAGGAAATGACGAATATAATTCTAAATATGAAAACGGAACAATTTGAGAAAATATTTGATGACTGGTTAAAGAGATGTAAGAAATGTGTCGAGTTGAACGGGGACTACGTCGAGAAAAGTTAACTTTTACTACTGTTGACGTCGTTGAACGTCAGGAATTTTTGTCGCGTTGCTCCGGGTGTGAGTTTCTGTTGATTTTTAAATTGACGGAAATACGATTATTTAAGCATAAAATTTTGTACAATTAATCAGTAAATCATGTAATTAATTATATCCTAATTTCAATTATTTCGGACATGTCAGTCAGACTTTGTTGACATAGTCCACGAACTTTACGGACAACCCTCGTATAATCCAAGTATTTTATATGTATGTATTATTTTGAATGCCTTTTTATGCTGTATATATTTTCAGATGATAAAACAGTTGCAGTTATTGCCTATGACAGATGACGCAGCAGAAAATAAGGTTCTGGCTTTCAAACATTATAATGATGAGGTAAATTAGAAGGAAAAAAAACAATATTTATACAGTAAATGTTAATTCCAATGAAGCTGTTGTGAAATAAATTCTTTAAAAGTGAATATTTGGATGAAATAAAAGATTTCCATTATCTTTATATCAACATTTCATCAGGTATTTTGATAGCTGGGAAGTAGGTTGGTTTGGTTAATGGTGTTTAATGCCACTTTCAACAATATTTCAGTTATATCATGGCGGTCAGTTTTATTGGTGGAGGTAACCGGAGAAAACCACTGAACTGTCGCTAGTAACTGACAAACTAGATCACATAATGTTGTATCAAGTACACCTCGCCATAAACGGGGTGCGAACTCACAACTTTAGTGGTGATAGGCACTGATTTTACAGGTAGTTGTAAATCCAACTACCACACGATCCCCGATAGCTGGGTAGTAAAACACAAAACTACTGACCATCAATATGCATTATAACCTTGAGAACCCTCCATTGAGAGGGCTCCCCCTATCCACCACTTTGGGATATGATGAACAGTTCTGTAGGTGTAAGCCTGAGAACCTTTACAAGTACCCATATGGAAAGAAGAAAAATAAGATGTTATTGTATAGGATTTTACTGTCAGAATATGCAATATTAAAAGATGGGTGTAAATTAAATGACAGTAGATTAATAGAATTTATAGAACAATTTTACTGGGTAAATCCATATAATTTTATTCTCAGACATTTTCCTGACCTACATTTGACTTGTGTTTACACGTATTTACATGTTTGTTTATATTCGAAGACGACCGCATCACAACCATCATAAAATAATACGCACATTGTGAAAGAAACACCAAATCACGAACGCTTCAAATTGTAATAATATTTAAAATTCGACTTTCATGTCACAATAAATATAACAATAGTAAAGAAAACGTTTGTTTTTAAACGAAAAAATCAACACAAACACTGTTATAAGAAATGTATGTCATTTCACTGTGACGTCAATAACTCGGACGGCTGATTGATTCAGTGAACAGGAAATCGATAATTGCCAACTGTTGACAAAAATCATATGCAAACACGTTCAAAAAATTACACAACGTTAAGAGTTTTAAAATATTGATTAGACTTTGGCCAACGTTATATTTTGTAAAGCATATTTTATTTTAATCACAAATACAAACAATATTAACAAAGGATCACAACAAAGTTATAATATAACACTGAAAAATCTTGAAGCAACTATTACTTTTGGCAGGTAAAAGGGCCTGTAGCTCGTCTTACACAGGAGGGTGTAAGACAGAAAAATCTTTTCCCGTGAAAATTGAGAACTACTTTATCCTCTGTGTAAGAAAATTATATTTTACCCAGTAATTGATTCCAAACTGTAAATATTACTTGTAACCATTAAACATTTCCAGGTTTTAAAATTTCAGTCAAAAACCAACAAATTTTAATAACTTGCTTCTTTTCCCTTACAATAAAATATGGGATAAAAAAAATGAAATAGTCAATTTAAAGATGTGTTGTTTTAAACTTTCAGATTAGAAGATGTTTACCAGATATTCTTCTAGCTAACATGAATATATTACATTACCAGTATAAAAATGCCAAGTAAGTATCATAATATGGTTATTTTTGGGGACATGATTCAATTTTTAGGTCACCTGACCTGAAATATCTTTTGCGCTATTATCATCCCTTAGGTTCTGTTGTCCATCGTTAGCATTTCACATTTTGGTCGTCTACTCGGAATCTACATGGCATAGTAGTTTAAATGCTATACAGCTAATATTTTCAATGACAAGTAGAACTGTATTGAAGGTAATGTCAGAGATAAGTTTATTTTGTCAGGTGAGTGGTTACAGGCTCATGTTAACTTCAGGTTCAGGCAAAAGTCACATGAGATAGCCATATAGTATGCTAAGGTCTAGTGTCATGATACTATGATCCCAGAATATTTTTTTTAAATCAGTGCTCTACTTTATTTTTACAGAAATACTACATCACAAAGTCCATTTTCTAGTCGACTTGGCCGAGGAGAAGATGGTGGGAAGGAAACTGTAAGTGTGCATAATACAGTTAATATTGACTTATTTTATGCCAACTTAGCTCTATATTTTCACACCATTTAACAAGGCTATGAAATGTTACATACAAGCAGTGTGTGTTCCTGCATTGTCTTGCTGAAATATAATGTCGTGTCCAGTCTTATTCATGAAATTTAACAACTGTGTCTAAAATTGTGTCTTTGTATGCGACAGCGATTAATGTACCATCAACAAAGACAAGATTTTTCCTCCTATGAGGTGTTGTTCCACCACAACATATCCTACTTTCGATTCCATACTGGCCATGTTGTTGAACACGACGGGCAACAAATATTTCACTTGGTCTGTGATAAATTTAAGTATACCATCAGAATGCAAGAGAATAAATCGTAAAAACAAACCAGGATTCAAATCATTGTTCAAGTGTCAATGTCATCCTAACTGGCAACACCCCCAAAGTTTAGCCTCGATATGCATATCTACATTGTAGTCTGAAAATTTGCATTATCAAGCCTCTGACAACTCGTTCATGCATTAACCAGTCTGCCTTGAACAACATTAGTCAAGGCTGTGGCTGGAAGGAACTTGTCCCACAAGTGACGTAGGTGAATAAGCCTGTCATAAACAAGATGTGACTTTTGATCTGCCAGATAGAGGTTGATATCTTGTGAAACCACTGCTGAAACCGATGTTGGGGGCATTTACAACCTCATCTACAACCATGCAATAGCTGTGACACCCATGGCCATGCCTGTCTATAACATACCTAAGGAATATTCTATCAAATCTTGAGAAAGACATGCCACTGTTGATTTTTATGAAATTTTCTATTGAACTTTGTATTATCTACAGTGTAAACTTGCAGTCTTTACCTTAATTTTTTCCACCTACATGCCAGAAAGCAGGGATGCAAATTAACGGTCGCCCAGTCACCCATGGCGAGTAAAATTTCAGCTGGACGATCAAATATTACTTTGCGGTCGCCCAGTTGGCGATTGAAATTTATTCATCACTCCAAGTTTCCACTGCCAACGGAATTTCTAGAACGGCATTAAATTCCATTTTCAGTTTTAATGAAATGTCAGACAGACTTGAAATTTGTTTATTTATTCTGTCATACCGGCACAATCCTATTTTTATTAATCAGAACTTCTTCCTATACGTATTGTAAACGTCATTTTAATAGGAATGGGCACCTGCAATACGTTAAGCCTTAAAACTGAAATACATTACTGAGCACAGAAATAAGTTAACTTCCACACTCCAAAGGTATCAAAGATTGTTTGTATTTAATTAAATTTGTTTTGAGATGCTTATATATAGAAGATGACAACAAATTCATGTTCTTAACTGAAATTAAAAAATGTAGGTAAACCGGATGTTGACATTGATGTAAAATATTCGGAACGGGATCGGACAGTGAGATACGGATTGTTGGCCATATCTGCTATCTTTTTAGATAACTATACAGAAAAACATTTAATTGAAAAATGTATTTACATGAAAATTGATTGATACTTGTAATCCAAACTAAGGTGAATAACTTGTCCATTGCAATTGTACATTTTAGTTTATTTTCAATTTGAATTGATATCCTAAAAATTTCAAAAAGAATAGATGTGTATTGGATACTTTTATACAGTTAATTTTATACCATACTATAGAATATATTTCAAATTTATAAACCTATGAAATAAAAATTATCTGCTACATTTTACTTGTCTACAAATAAAAAAAAACAATATATTAAAATACAATATCTGCACACATATAATAATATACAGCATACAGTAAAAGGAATAAGTAAACACAGATATTTACATATACTGTATTCATTACATCAACTGGATACCTATACTTTGCATTAAATATGTATGCCGACTGACAGTCACATAAAGACTGCTTACTAAATTGCCATCAAACGTCATTATAGACAAGTTTGACATCACAAAAAATGCATTCTTAACAAAATTAGGATTATTTTTTTTTTAAGGTCAGATCAGGACAAGACCTGATTAAATTTAATTATTGCTGGATCTATCACACAAATTAATTCAACATCTCTGGAAACCTTTTTTGCATACCCATTACCCTCTAAGAGTTTAAATTATAAGTAGGTAGTTAATTCCTGTTTAGAAAATGTGGGAGTTTATTAGTGGCATAAAACCTCCACTAAAGAGGAAGACAGACGAAGATAAAAATTCATACTGCTACAAGTATTTAAAAAGCCTGTATTACCTGATTAAATGGGTTTTTAAAATGATTAATTATTCATTTATGTCCGAATGTTTTGATTTTTCTTTTTCATCGACTGAAAAATTTAGCTGGTCCCCTAGAAATCAGAAGTCAGTAGCGCAGCTGGCTACTGGGAAAAAATAGTTAATTTGCATCCCTGCAGAAAGCCAAATTTAGAACAATTTTCTATTTATTCAAACAAATTCTTTCATAATTTTCAATTGTTGAATCCAGCTTTGCTTGTCCAGAGCTTCGGGCAAGTGGGTTAGCGTGAAGACTGAACTTGCTAATGACATGACATTTTTTTTCAATATTTTGTGCATGAAAATGTGCATGTACTAAAATTGACAGAAACAAAGTTTATATACTGTAGTAGGTGTAAGATTATAAAATATCACAAAGAAATAAAATTATCAAATTTAATATTTTTGAAAATAAATGTTGATTATTTCTTTTGTTTACTGATTTATTATCAGTACTATCAGACAACTACAAAGAAGAATATTTTAATGAACATCACTTTCTATGAAACTCAAGCCTACTTGTCAGTCTTGTCAATAATAAATCAATATAGTTTACATTGTATAGCTTGCCTACTTGTCAGTCTTGTCAATAATAAATCAATATAGTTTACATTGTATAACTTAATTTCAAAGTCTAGCAGAAGTATCACACATTTCCTTTAATATACAGGAGGTGTGAAATATAAGACTTTACAATTGACAAGCCCACAATTGTTGACATTTCAATCCAAGGTGGTTTTCATTATTTTGAGAAAAATAAAAGCATTATTGTCTGTCTCAGATTATATCCAAATATGGTCAAATAAACTTCAGTGTTATTTAGTCATGGACCTAATAAAACATTTCTGGTTCCCGATTCATGTAGAGCGACAGAAAGAAGTGGTAACAGTATAAGCTTTGATGTCACAGATGACACCCTTGAAAACGATTAGAACGATGCTTGTTTCAATTATTTTCAGACAATATGGCAGATGTTTGGAGTTTTTTTTATATTGCAGGATAAGTACAATATACATACATTGTTGATAAATATATGATTAATTTGCACTTGCTATGAAACAGGGTAGAAAAGCTCACCCATGGCTTGCTTTTCTGTCTGTTTCTAAAGCTTGTGCAAATAAATTATATATTTTCCAACAATGAATGTATTACACCATCAATGGTACTCAGATGAACCTATTTAGGTCATATAGGGTCATATCAGCTATTGTATTGTCATCATTTGGTGTCATAGTTGTAAACTTTTCATATTTCAGTCGTCTTCAGTGAAACAACTGGACCTCTACTCCTAAAAGATCGCTTTTATATATGGTTGAGCTTGTTCTTATCATGAAATATTGCTTGCTGGAGGTTAAGCAATAAGCAATAAACAATAATCAATCAATTCCAACAGATGAGACAATTTTTGTTTATTTACATGACTAAATATTCATCCTCAATAAACATTGTTACAATATGTTTTTTTCTTATTTTACAGAGCCTTAATTACATAAGGAGCCAAGCAAGGGCTTTAATCATGTTTGCTGGAATGTTACCATATCGATTACCAGGAGATACGAATGCCAGACTTGTTCAAATAGAAGTGTTAATGAATTAAAACATGACTTGAAAAATCTCATTCACAGAATTGAACACATGTATTTGTATATTTTGTTTCTATTGTTACATGTACCATACATTAAAAATTATCAAAAAATAGTGATTTTGTAAAATTAAAATCAGATTTCATCATACAAATTTAGTCCCTTTTATTTGTTGAATGATTTCCTTATAATCGAGTTTGCATCCCATTCAGGCAGGTTTACTCGATACAACATTATGTGATCAGGTTTGTTAGTGATTAATGGCAGGTCAGTAGTTTTCTTTGGGCACTCTGGTTTCTCTACCAATAAAACTGACCCCCACGATATAGCGGAAATATTGTTGAAAGTGGCATTAAACATCATAACCCTAACCCGTATAATTGTAAAGCTGCAAATTGTTTATTGATGTCTATTTCAAAACACATGTTGCTCACACAACAAACAGCCTTACAAGAGGAACTAGGTATGAAATGTCACAACAGAAGTCTGACTTTTATGCAGAATTAGCATTCTTTTCCCCATCTCTCAATCAACGAAGAATGGACATCTGTTGATGCTACCTTAAGAATGTTGTTCCTTTTTTAGCAATTCTACTGCCGTAGGCTCTGATAAGACAGAGAGGTAATTGACTTTTTCCGTAGAATAACTGCATGTCAAGTCACCTGACTTACCAGAAATGTTCTCTTCGGGGACTCTTTCAGAAATGTTATTACATTTAGAACAGTTTTAAATTCAAGTTGGCTGATCTTGGATTGACTAAAAAAATTCTGACTTCTTTTCAAGAACTGCTGCATGGGAAGTCACAACAGTAGTCATTAATGTTGCCCAAGTGGTCCTTGTAGCTCATATAACTCTATCATAATTATACCACCGCTCCACCGGAGGAGGGTATACTGTTTTAACTCTGTCCGTCCCAAGATATTTTTCGTCGCATTGATGGCAGAAATCTGATATTCAATCACAAGCTTCATATAGGTATGCCATATTGTGGGAAGCGTTTTTGGACCCTATCATAAGTGAGCATTAGCTCACAGTTCATCTTGTTATACCCATTCCAACGCTACCTGCACCCAGCTTTAAGGAGTAAGAGCAAAGAATATTTGGCTTGGAATCAGGATAATGTGTGAGTGGAGGGACATGTCTACCTGCAGACTGTTGTTTCAGTGAGCTAGCACTATAAAGATAAAAAAGCGTGGGAAGCTGGGAGTTATAAAACTTGCTCTCATATTGAGGGACAGATAACGGGTAATACAATGGTATAAAGGACAATGATCAACTAAATACTACTCGGAGAACTTAAGATTAAGCAACATGAACCCCAGAAACAAAACTGGGTGAAGTCAGGTGCTCCGGATGGGTAGGTAGTTCCTGTTCCACTATAATGGCATCCGTTGTTTTACTCTGTGATTTATGGGGAAATGATGGGAGTGTGATACTACAAACAGAACATATTCAATGAATATTTTTTTCACGAAACTTCGACAATGAATGCCATAGTATTTGATAAACAATGAATTTTAAAATGTATCCAAAATACTGACAGGAGACATGTTATATCCATCTATCAAATGTGTTCAGGTGTGAGACAAGACATCTCAAGTTCTAGCTTACTGGAGACGAGAAATAACTGATGGCGATTCTCATTTACGTCAAGCAAATCGTCCATTTCCACGAAATATAACCCTTTCATTTCGTTTCCATATTCAGAAGACAGATACTAAATAATGGGAATACAAAAATTAAAATCCAGATAGACAATACACACACCAGTAAAACATGAAACTGAAAAATATCAGACAACATTCAAAAAAAGAAAGAAGAACAAACAGAAAGTGATTGGAGATGGTCAGTATCCTGCACCATACATAATATTGGTCATATATACGAATTTCCTTATTTCATATTCTGTAAATTGCCATTCATTGTATAAATGTTACCATTGTTTTAATCAAACTGTAAACCCAACGAATGTCTTATATGAAGACTTCAATCATATTTTTTCTTTATTCTCTCATGGAATTTATATAAATCCTTGTTTTAACCTTTCTTTTTTTTTTCTTCATTTTTGTTGTTGCTATTTCTGTTTGTAGCCCAATCATTTCCAATTCTCCTACATTAACATACATTATACAAGCAATCCAGTTTAATTGCATGTATATAGTACAGAAAATTTACATATATAATAATCCATATTAATATCTTGCACTCATTTTTTTTTTATTAATGGTATTGGTGATATGTAGATGACGTAATTTATATTTACATTAATTTTGCAATAATATATGAATTTGGTCGATTTCTTTTGCAATTTCTATGATCAAGTACTTTTATTTTTAATTAAGAAATAATTCATGGTAGCCCGAATTTATATTATTTTTACCATGGGTATGCACTTTATGCCAATTATTTTACCCTGAGCGTTAGCGAGTGGTAAAATATAGGCATAAAGTGCCTACCCGTGGTAAAAATAAAATAAATTTGGGCTACCATGAATTATTTCGATTCTAATATGTATAAAATGGTAAAATATCCTTATAAATTGTCGATGACGTCATAAATTACAATGGGTGTAGGTATATATTAATTTTACCACAGGTTTGGACTCAAGTGTTTGAAGGACGTCTCATATTAGAATATGAAATTTAGCTTTCAGTTGTAGTATTGTCATCCCGGATGTATTTCTGAAAACTACAAAAAAATGTTTAAAGTATTGTACATATATATTATGTTTGTGTGGGTTTTTTTCCTTTTTCTTTTTTTATATGTTTGCATGCTTTTGTATTGTAATTGTTTGACCCATATGGGTGTAATATGCAATTTGAATAAATAAATAAATGAAATTAATATATATTTTTTTTGCATTGAAACGACCTAAGCAGAAAATCGTAATAACATTTGGTCGAGGAACTTAAATTATTATGTGGTGACGTAGCTGTTCAAAATTACATTCTTAATTATTTCAACCCCACGCTTTGATTTTCTTTAATTTTATAATTTGATTTGAGATTTTTTTCACAACTCAAAAAAGATCGTTGTTGTAATTTTATGTATCCTGCACCATACATAATATTGGTCATATATACGAATTTCCTTATTTCATATTCTGTAAATTGCCATTCATTGTATAAATGTTACCATTGTTTTAATCAAACTGTAAACCCATCGAATGTCTTATATGAAGACTTCAATCATATTTTTTCTTTATTCTGTCATGGAATTTATACAAATCCTTGTTTTAACCTTTCTTTTTTTTTTCTTCATTTTTGTTGTTGCTATTTCTGTTTGTAGCCCAATCATTTCTAATTCTCCTACATTAACATACATTATAAAAGCAATCCAGTTTAATTGCATGTATATAGTACAGAAAATTTACATATATAATAATCCATATTAATATCTTGCACTAATTTTTTTTTTATTAATGGTATTGGTGATATGTAGATGACATAATTTATATTTACACAAATGTACATTAATTTTGCAATAATATATGAATTTGGTCGATTTCTTTTGCAATTTCTATGATCAAGTACTTTTATTTTTAATTAATAAATAATTCATGGTAGCCCGAATTATTTCGATTCTAATATGTAAAAAATGGTAAAATATCGTTATAAATTGTCGATGACGTCATAAATTACAATGGGTGTAGGTATATATTAATTTTACCAAGTGTTTGAAGGACGTCTCATATTAGAATATGAAATTTAGCTTTCAGTTGTAGTATTGTCATCCCGGATGTATTTCTGAAAACTACAAAAAAATGTTTAAAGTATTGTACTTATATATTATGTTTGTGTGGGTTTTTTTTCTTTTTCTTTTTTTATATGTTTGCATGCTTTTGTATTGTAATTGTTTGACCCACATGGGTGTAATATGCAATTTGAATAAATAAATAAATGAAATTAATATTATTTTTTTTTGCATTGAAACGACCTAAGCAGAAAATCGTAATAACATTTGGTCGAGGAACTTAAATTATTATGTGGTGACGTAGCTGTTCAAAATTACATTCTTAATTATTTCAACCCCACGCTTTGATTTTCTTTAATTTTATAATTTGATTTGAGATTTTTTTCACAACTCAAAAAAGATCGTTGTTGTAATTTTATGTATCCTGCACCATACATAATATTGGTCACATATACGAATTTCCTTATTTCATATTCTGTAAATTGCCATTCATTGTATAAATGTTACCATTGTTTTAATCAAACTGTAAACCCATCAAATGTCTTATATGAAGACTTCAATCATATTTTTTCTTTATTCTCTCATGGAATTTATACAAATCCTTGTTTTAACCTTTCTTTTTTTTTTTCTTCATTTTTGTTGTTGCTATTTCTGTTTGTAGCCCAATCATTTCTAATTCTCCTACATTAACATACATTATAAAAGCAATCCAGTTTAATTGCATGTATATAGTACAGAAAATTTACATATATAATAATCCATATTAATATCTTGCACTCATTTTTTTTTTATTAATGGTATTGATGATATGTAGATGACATAATTTATATTTACATTAATTTTGCAATAATATATGAATTTGGTCGATTTCTTTTGCAATTTCTATGATCAAGTACTTTTATTTTTAATTAAGAAATAATTCATGGTAGCCCGAATTATTTCGATTCTAATATGTAAAAAATAGTAAAATATCGTTATAAATTGTCGATGACGTCATAAATTACAATGGGTGTAGGTATATATTAATTTTACCAAGTGTTTGAAGGACGTCTCATATTAGAATATGAAATTTAGCTTTCAGTTGTATTGTCATCCCGGATGTATTTCTGAAAACTACAAAAAAATGTTTAAAGTATTGTACATATATATTATGTTTGTGTGGTTTTTTTTTCTTTTTTCTTTTTTATATGTTTGCATGCTTTTGTATTGTAATTGTTTGACCCATATGGGTGTAATATGCAATTTGAATAAATAAATAAATGAAATTAATATATATTTTTTTTGCATTGAAACGACCTAAGTAGAAAATCGTAATAACATTTGGTCGAGGAACTTAAATTATTATGTGGTGACGTAGCTGTTCAAAATTACATTCTTAATTATTTCAACCCCACGCTTTGATTTTCTTTAATTTTATAATTTGATTTGAGATTTTTTTCACAACTCAAAAAAGATCGTTGTTGTAATTTTATTTATCTCCCGTTAATTATTATAGTATTAATAAATGGGTGTTTTCATAATGGACCGGTTATATGTCCAAGGTTAGNCTCGGCGTTGCCTCGGGCCAATACAACCTTCCGAGGGCCATTATGACTTAAACGAGGACATATAATCGATCCATTATGAAAACACCCATTTCTTAATACTTTTATTAACCCGTCAATTTCAATTTTAGGTAATCTTCATTCTTTTTTAATTCTTTATTGACCGAAATTGTTTTATCATTTTTCAATATTATTATATAGATAGGTGTGAATTATGGGGATTTATCCGTGAAATAAATTC
Source organism: Gigantidas platifrons (assembly GCA_002080005.1). Lineage (NCBI taxonomy): Eukaryota > Metazoa > Mollusca > Bivalvia > Mytilida > Modiolidae > Gigantidas > Gigantidas platifrons. The sequence continues at coordinate 191,759 of MJUT01002668.1, forward strand.
CGGTATTTCACATGTGAAATATCAGTTTTTTCCCGCCGGAACTACTTTTTGAAATTTTATGAAAACTGAAATTTTTTAAACTTTTTGAAAATTTTATGATTTGAAATTGTTTTGAAAATTTTGAAATTTTTTGAAATTTTTTAAATATTGATATTTTTTTGAAAATTTTGAACTTTAACATTTTTAATTTTTTTTTTATTATTGATTTTAGAATTTTTAAATTTTATGAAATTTTTGAAATTTTTAGTAATCTTCATTCTTTTTGAAGAAGGCCATAATGGCCTTTACCCGGTCCATTATGGCTTTTACCGGTCCATTATGGCCTTAAAAGCCACAATAGACCGGCAAAGCAATTTGGAGCAAAATAATGTTCTTGCTGTATAAATACAAACCAGTCTGTAGTATTCATAATATAACCTACTGGTTAATAAATCATATTATTCAAGTCATAATAAATAAATTAAGTTATGTCAATTGTTATAGTTGTCGTTCTTTTTCTAGCATTGGTACATTTTGTAGTCGATCGTATGAATTTTAAGCCATTCGATTTGTGTACACCACGTCCGAGCCGATTGTAAGAATTTTAAGCAATTCGATCTGTGAACACCACATCAGAGCCGATTGTAAGAATTTTAAGCCATTCGATCTGTGTACACCACATCAGAGCCGATTGTAAGAATTTTAAGCCATTCGATCGGTGTACACCACATCAGAGCCGATTGTAAGAATTGTAAGTCATTCGATCTGTGTACACCACGTCAGAGCCGATTGTAAGAATTTTAAGCCATTCGATCTGTGTACACCACATCAGAGCTGATTGTAATAATTTTATGCCATTCGATCTGTGTACACCACGTCAGAGCCGATTGTAAGAATTTTAAGCCATTCGATCTGTGTACACCACGTCAGAGCCGATTGTAAGAATTTTAAACTATTCGATCTGTTTAGTTTATAATTATTTTATTTGATCAATGATACAAAGAGGATCAGACACGAGTTTTACCAACTTATGGAGTCTTCTCCTATATATACAATCATTATTACATTATATTGAGAATGCACAAGAAAACAAGAAAAATACAATTTTATCATATAACATAGCTGAAAATAGTAAACGAATAAAAAGAAATGAGGAAAAAGTAGGTGTGTGTGTGTGTTTGGATGCTGGATTGTGATTGGTTAGTATATTAAACGATTAGAAATCGTTTAGACCTTTTTATGAATCGAAAAACTTAATTAAAAATAAAGCAATTATCTGCATAACTTAAGGTTTCACTTCCTGATGTGAGTAGGGAAATATCGATCGATTGAGACAAATCGCTTATGCTCAGAAAAAGATCATTTCTTATTTCAGAATATTTGGTACAAACAAAAAAGAAGCGGTTCGCATCTTCTTGGGGGGCACCGCAGCTACATGCTGGGCTAGATAAAATATGAACCTTGTATAGATCATGGTTGAGGAAAGAAGCTGTACATCTAAGTTGTGTTAGGATCACGTTTAAGTTTCTAGGGCCATAGTAATAAAGTTTGGGAACTGAGATCATATTTGATTGGCTGTTAAGACGAATAGCGTTTTTTAATTTGGATAATGAATCTAATTTTCTGATTGCAATGTCAAGTTTGTTCCATTCTTTAACTGTGGAAGGAATAAATGACGAATTGGTTAAAGAGAGTTTATTGAAAGGAACTATTAAATGATCGCCATTTCACAAAGGGTATATAGTAGTACTCTGAATAGTTGGGGGAACTAGACTACGCAAGTATTCAGGTGTCATTCCACATTTTATATTAAAAAATAATTGGAGTTTTCTGCGATATCTTCGGTCTGATAGTGTTTCCCAACCTGTCTCAGCATATAAATACTCCGATTTTGTAAAAATGGGTAAACCTGTTACAATTCTGGCAGCGTCTAATTGAAGTTTTTCTAATTTGTCTGAATAGCCAATTCCACAATTATCCCAGATTTCACAAGCGTATTCAAACAGGGGGCGAATGTAGACTAAATACATTTTTTCTAAGTTGGATCTATTTAGACTGAATTTTAATTTCCGTAATATACCTAAATGTTTGGTTATATTTGTTATCATATTGTCTAAATGTTCATCCCATTTTGCATTTTGGGAGAGGATAACTCCCAGATGCTTGTGACTAGTAGATAAAGGGATACTTTTGCCATTAAAAGAAAATTCGATGTTGTCTATGTTACCGGTATTCGAGAAAAACAAGATTTATGTTTTTTTTCGGGATTGAATGACATTAGCCATTTACTAGACCAGGCATTTAGCTGCAGTAGATCATCATTGATTACAGTTTTTATTTGATCAACACTTTGACTAGAATATCCGAGTGATGTATCGGAGCCGATTCAGTGTAAGAATTTTAAGCCATTCGATCTGTGTACACCACATCAGAGCCGATTGTAAGAATTTTAAGCCATTCGATCTGTGTAAACCACATCAGAGCCGATTGAACGAATTTTAAGCCATTCGATCTGTGTACACCACATCAGAGCCGATTGTACGAATTTTAAGCCATTCGATCTGTGTACACCACATCAGAGCCGATTGTAAGAATTTTAAGCCATTCGATCTGTGTACACCACATCAGAGCCGATTGTAAGACTTTTAAGCCATTCGATCTGTGTACACCACGTCAGAGCCGATTGTAAGAATTTTAAACCATTCGATCTGTGTACACCACGTCAGAGCCAATTGTAAGAATTTTAAGCCATTCGATCAGTGTTCACCACGTCAGAGCCGATTGTAAGAATTTTAAGCCATTCGATCTGTGTTCACCACATCAGAGCCGATTGTAAGAATTTTAAGCCATTCGATCTGTGTACACCACATCAGAGCCGATTGTAAGAATTTTAATCCATTCGATCTGTGTACACCACGTCAGAGACGATTGTAAGAATGTTAAGCCATTCGATCTGTGTACACCACATCGGAGAATATAATGATCTAGCTATTCAAATCCTCGCCATCTTCCCTCACCTCAAATCTGATTATACCAAGGCGAGTAGTTTTACTGGATGGATAGATTATGTTGTTCTCAAGCTTCCAGATATATTTCGATTTTTTTAAACACTGACTGAACCGTCTTGGTTTTTCCAGGATGAATGATTACAGGATCCTGATTGGCATCAAGTTATACACAGTAATATAACTATACAGTATCAGTAGTCGTGGAAAAACATTTATTTCGACATGGATTGTGATAAGAGGAGTTTGAAGATACTAAAGGGGTAATCTGAATCCGTAAATCTAAGATACTAAAGGGAGGTAATCAGAATCCGTAAATCTAAGATACTAAAGGGGTAATCTGAATCCGCAAATCTAAGATACTAAAGGGGTAATCTGAATCCGTAAATCTAAGATACTAAAGGGGTAATCAGAATCCGTAAATCTAAGATACTAAAGGGGTAATCAGAATCCGTAAATCTAAGATACTAAAGGGGTAATCAGAATC
>MJUT01002668.1:201705-234040 GCA_002080005.1 Gigantidas platifrons
GGGGGGGGGGGGGTCCACAAATCGGGTACCTATGGTCTTATCACAATGATATTGTTACTGTTACTGGTATTTTCCTCCTATCTCAGGAGCACTCCCAACGGGATCAAATTTATGGAAATAAATTTTTTGTTTAACTACAGTCACACCTTCGCCAAATTCAGTATATACATATGGCACACGGTTTTCCTCCACCATTTCTGTACAGGTAAAAAGTTTATACAGGATGAAAATGTTAAAATAGTTTGTCCTTCTTTCTTTTACTGATAATGTCGTAGCACTTATTTTGCACTGAGTCTGGTTCTTTTCACATGCAAACAGTAGCAAAGTGTCCTTGTGATTTGTTCAATGTCTATATGGTTTCTTGTTGTCAGAGTGACAATGCCTTTTAGTATGTCCATAGAAGAGTCAAGGACGAGTTGTATTATTTGGTTGTTTTCACATATAGCTTCATAAGCTCCTTCCTGGATGTTGGTTAGGTAGCATTTGAGCGTATATAGGTGTTCTTCTCTTATGTCATTGAGAGTAGGACAAATCAGTAAGAAGTGCTTAACGTCTTCTGTTTCTCCACAACATAGTTCACAGAGCGGAGTATCCGTATTCCTACTAAATCTCGCTTTTTTCTCTTTGAGCATATTTGATATTAAATTTACTGAACTACTGCTCGCTTGGTCTTAAACAGTAATAATACATCAATTTTCCACAAAACTATCGGATGCATTTGTTCATGACTCAATGCAGTCTTTCGCTGAAGTGTAGTAGCCACGTTGTTACCCAAATACCACGAAATACATTTCTTTTTAGACATTTATAATTAAAAATGGTGACATATCTAAAATATATATACCCACGTTTCAACCATAAAGTATATGTATATCCTTTTAAACAATATTTTAGTTTGTAATTTTATTGTAAAATCTATATTATATATTTTGCTTTGTTCACACTGACCTATACTTGACATTCATAATGGAATACGATTAGCCGTACAACTCACTTTTCTGCACTCGATATATATGACAGCCTATAATATATATATAAATCTATTTTAAGTTTGCAAATCGCATTATACTGAATTATTTTCTTTGCGGTTGGTAAAACCCGCTTTATTAATTCTTTTAAATGAATATCTCATGAGCATAATAGTGGTTGGCATGTGGAAGATCGTAGTCGTTCTTTACCCTGTCTGGTCAAACAATTAAATGCGCTGGCACCTTGCTTGGCAGAATTATAACGTTTTCAAATGGAACAACATATACCTTGTATTTAGGGTAACCTGTCTTGAAAATACCACATCGCCCTTTGCGATCATGTTGCATCTAGAAGGTTATAATTGAATATATACATTAATGACTTATAACTATGAACTCATCTATCACACTGTTGTTTTCTTTTCACGTTTAAATCGTCTTCTGAACTAGTTGGGTCAAGCAATTTGGCAAATTTTGACCCAAAATATTATCCTCTGAAGCAGCCTTTTCGGTTTAAACTTGACTTGGAGTCCCTTTTCCGAAGTGCACCCGAAACCCCACCATCCATGCAACCTAGGTTGGTAAAATTAGTAATCTACTCAAATTGACAAACAAAAAACAAAACAAAAAACTAGATCATATTAACCAGAACCCTGGCAACATAATAATTATAGTGTATTCGTTTAATATCCTGAAAAATGTGTGGTATTGCAAAATTTGTTGATAATCCAATATTGGCACATTTTAATAAAATCGTCTCCTTTGAAATTATATAGTCACTTCAAACAGTATTATATTGAGTAGAAAAATTTGTCAGTCTTTTAGTACTTAGGGCCCGGAATCCAAAATAAAATTTGTCTGGTTTTATATGGTGTAACGGTTTTCTGGTTCTCGTCTTATCATGGTATTATTGGCGGACTGTATCTTGATTTTCAACTTGAACAAAATACGCATTGCACCTTTAAATAAAAAGAAGAGTTTGAAGATACCAAAGGCGGGGTAATCAGAATCCGTATATCAAAGAAGAACAGACAACACAATAGCCAAAAAGAAAAAGCACAAAAGGACAAACAACGTTCTACAAAATGATGACGAAATACTGCTGCCACCAACAAGTAACGTCGTGGTACCTAGCCACTACCGATATATTATAATGTTGATAAAGCGAAATCTCGAAGGTTCGATCACGACTATAGTTAAATCTGATGTGAAAGGTGAAAGAAACACCAGCATGATCCGACAGACATCTTAGAGATGTGTTAAAACACCACAAAACAGAAACGTCATATATCAGTCAGTCTTGGCAATCAACGCCAACACGTCATTTCGGAGTATTTTAACAGGTGCCTGAACTGAGTTTAAGTACCGAATCGAATACGTCTTATGTTGTCCTGTCCTACCAGTCGTGTATGGTAGAAATTAATAGAATACAGCAATCCTTAAATAAAAATAACAAGATCGAAATGCAATTGATCTTCAATTCATGAATATATAGATAGCTGAAATACTCACTCGACACCGTTAAAGAACAACCGATCAGCCGTGAAATGAATTGATTGAAATTGTCTCCTCCTTGCATAATTGCAACATTTATTAATATTTCCAATAATTGTAAAATAGTTGTCACAGTCCCGAAATGTTTTATTTAAGTCGATACATTAAAAAAAAACATATTACATACTATTTATAACCTCAACGGTGGTGTACTGGTTAGGCTAGATGTAATTACATTTAATCTGAAATGTCGCCTTCCAGAGAAAAAGAAGATCTTAAATTTAAAAAAGAATATCAAACAATGGGTGGGAGAATCAGGTAAAATGGCATAGGTTTACAAAATATGACTTTAGTATTCTTTACCCAGACAAAAAATGTAGCGCAAATATATGAGAAGAAATGGAAATAATAAAACTGATTTTGAATTGTTTTATGGTCTTTTTTTAATAGTTAATCTCACATTACTGTACCCGATATACAGAACAACTGGGAGTCATGTATTTTGTTACTCCCAGACCCAGAAAAAAACTATTTGACCAGTAACAAAAATAACTGGGTCAGATAATATTTATAGCCCCGTATTCATGTCAAGTCTATATATTTAAAAATACCTCTGCGATTTAAAACACACTGGACGTTTCTTAAAAAATTTCCTCGTTAAGTTCATTTAGTTAAGTTAAGATATTATGAAAACAACTTTTGAGAAAAACATCATTTTTGACGTCAGCCAAAGAATCGTGCAAGTGCGCAGACAGTCGAATGCGCAAATCATCAAAAGTGATGGCGGGTCTGTATGTATCGTCTGAGAGATAAGTCTGCACAATAATCTGGATTTATGACCACTGAAAGGGGAATCGAGACTCTATGCATCATCCCGTTGGAGTGGGAGGGTCTCTGTTCACCTAGACATGCTATTTTGTTTTGGTCTATTTGGTAAGTAACTTATTTTGTGTTTTTGTAATCCGGTGTCTGAGTTCAATGTGAACTTCCGGTCTGAGGGTGCAATTAACTTCCTGTAAATTATTTTATTTTTTTTATTCTTTTGCAGCATTACTTTTATACAACACAGTTGTTGCGAACGGTATGTATATTTTGTTTGTTTTTATTTTCTTCTATTTACTTGTGATGTCATTTAGTGTATTCGGTTATCACTATCAGGCCCAGACAGTCGGTAGACATATCGACAATACACAAACCTATGTTTGATTAGTGAGATAGTCTTACGTAACCGCAGACGGGGCAAAGTTTAAGCAAGGTAGACGGCATATTTATTCCTAACACGACATTTCGTTTGCATACAATATTTAATTGTATTGAAGTTCAAGTTATGTTAAATTAGATGCATTTGTTGGAATACAGTAATACAAATGTAGTATACTCATTCGTCATGATTCGACAATACTGATAGCTGCAAAACCCAGACCGGCCAGAGGCATATATATTAAACTAAATAGATTACAACTGTTTTTGTGGTCAAAATATAATCCAGCCACAAACTTACATTTTGATCTACTTTTTGACCACAGATAATTTTTATGTAAATTATTTTATTTTGAAATATTTTTTAATTGGGTTTTAAAACTCTTTTTATCCTTTTCCCAATGCTAAAATTGCTGGTTGTGAGATTTCACAAGTTATCAGCTAATAAAATATGGTTCTTCAGGTAAATGGCTTCATATGCACGCTTGAGATGCAACATTTGAACGTATATTTGTTCCTCTGTAATTTATTATAAACAATTCCATAATATTTCTTGTTTGAGGAACAAATACTCTATACTGTTTTTTCCGTCATGATAAATATTGTAATATTTGTTTCCAGTCAGAATAATTGCTATCTCATCACAAAAACACATATATTTAGTATTACACAGAATAATTGGTTAAGCCAAAAATCAAAAATTATTTGGGAGTTTGGTAGTATTTAAAGTATAACAAGCTATTATATAATATATTTGTATGTCAGCTGAACTGTTATTTTGTGTACAACAGCATAAATTGTGAGGTAGTATTATGTTATGGCGCTGTCATCGTTGTTGTCGTCTGTCTATAGATAGAATGGGTTCTGTATGAATTAGTGAACAGATCAGGCTGAATTTTGAATGTAATGATTCTTGGCACTGAATGACTATACAATTAACAATATATTTTCCGACAATGTATGTATATATACATACAAATGTACATTGTCGGAAAATATAAAATTTATTTGCATGATCTTTAGAAACAGATTGAAAATCAAGCTTTTCTAGCCTGTTTCGTAGCGAGTGGCAGTGCAAATTAATTATATATTTAATGACAATGTACATATATTTTGTTTATCTTGCAATATCAAAAAGTCCAAAACATCTGCCAAATTGTCTGAAAATAATTGAAACCAGCATCGTTCTAATCATTTTCAATAGTGTCATCTGTGACATCAGAGCTTATACTCTTGCCGTTTCTTTCTGTCGCTCCACATTAATCGAGTACCAGAAATGCTTTATTAGGTCATGCTAATTAATAACGCTGAAGTTTATTTGACCACCTTTATTAGTACTCAAAACAAGAGGTCATAAGGTCCAAAAATGGATGTTTCTGTTATTTATAAATGGAGAGCTTATTTTTTATTTTCAAAATTAAATGTAAAGTAAAACCCTATCAGAAATATGCATAGCATTATTATGTAACTTATGGTTTTTGACATAAATGAAGCCCAAAAGGGGAAATTTCAAATACTTGACTTTTGTTTCCCTCCAATTTTGATGTAATTTTTGTACAATGATCATCTTAATGGGTTATTGATTTGCCTTTAAAAAAAATTGGTATATTATTTATAAAAGGGGCTCAAATCCAAAATTTGTTGTATGGGTATTTTTTCATTAAATTTATTGAGTTGATGTATATATATATATAGATGTAGATGTTGACATATTTCCTCTATCTCTTAGTTTCCTAGATAAACTCAACCAAAAGGGCAAATTCCAAAATTTGAACTTATTTTGCATCCTGTTTGATGCATTGTTATTTGCAAATAGGGTCTAATAGGGGTAAATAATCAGAAATTTAGCATATTTTGGAGGTATATTTAACACTTAAAATAGTAGAACAAGACAAATGTTTAGGGTACAGTGGATCCAACAAATTACTGTGTCTAAAATAGTAGAACAAGACAAATGTTTAGGGTACAGTGGATCCAACAAATTAATGTGTCCAGCATATTATAGTGTCCAACAAATTACTGTGTCCAGCATGTTGTAGTGTCCAACAAATTACTGTGTCCAACATATTATAGTGTCCAACAAATTACTGTGTCCAGCATATTAGTGTCCAACACATTACTGTATCCAGCATATTATAGTGTCCAACAAATTACTGTGTCCAGCATATTATAGTGTCCAACAAATTACTGTGTCCAGCATATTATAGTGTCCAACACATTACTGTGTCCAGCATATTATAGTGTCCAGCACATTATATTGTCCAGCACATTACTGTGTCCAGCATATTATAGTGTCCAACACATTACTGTGTCCAGCATATTATAGTGTCCAACACATTACTGTGTCCAGCATATTATAGTGTCCAACACATTATTGTGTCCAGCATATTATAGTGTCCAGCATATTATATATATATATAGTGTCCAACAAATTACTGTGTCCAGCATATTATAGTGTCCAACAAATTACTGTGTCCAGCATATTATAGTGTCCAACAAATTATTGTGTCAATCAGTTGTTTAACTGTATCTTGTTGACATGCTGTGGTTGTATCATGCTTCGCGTGTACATTGTAGTAGCCATTTATTCATCCATGATGCATTCTTTCGTAGTCACTGCAGGCAATATGATGTGGAATGAAATTGTCAAATTGACAATATTTCACATGAAGCCTATAAGTATATAAGAACCTTTGTGCATGTTATTTATGATCATATGTCCAATGCTTTCTTACTGAAGTTGTGAATTCCGCTCAGCCGAGGTGTACTCGACACAACATTATGTGATAAAGTTTGTCAGTGGCTTGCGGGCACTCCGGGTTCCTCCACCAATAAAACTGACCGCCACGATATAACTGAAATATTGTTGCATTAAATACCATAACCCTAAACCCTAATGCGGTCTGTCATTTGAACAAATTGAATTAAAAAACCTGATCTACCAGTGCCAACCCTTTTTTTTTACCATGAAACCCGAAAGCACACACATTACTGTTTAGGCCTTGCAATAACAAAATAGGAATGGATCTAGTTTCGGGACCGATGATGGTTGTTATATACCAACATTGACTGATGATCGATGATAATAAAACATTCTAATTAGATTTGGATATTTGTTGTATCTTTTTAAAAGTTGTTTCTTTGTTTATGCACTAAATAATATGGCATCCTATATGGGGTCATGTCAGGGTTCAAATTTTCAACCGGCCAATCAGCGATGAGCCTACTGTTGAAACTGAATTCACCCAAAGAGCTGTTCTCCGATTGGTAATATACCTAACTGTCTTGTATATGATTGGACGGCCAAAAATGAATGAAAGGTTATGTGACATGTCCCCAAACATGATGTTAGATATTCCTGTATCACCAAATAAAACTTTAATTGTAGTTATTTACGATGACATAACTAAAAATAAAACAGAACACTGCGTGACTGTTTGCTAGCATAACCATGTGTATAACATATGATATGCAATGGATTAGTAAGGGCTGTAGATAAATAATAGACTAGTCAAAATATGTGTATTGACAAAGTGTCAGAAGTCTGGAATAAAATTGCAAGGTGTTTGTAAGTTTGATAAAAATAAAGAATAAGAACATATTTACATGCATTTCTTTAACGCTAAGACTCAGAATAGACCACAAGGTTTAAGATTTGATCATCAGATGTTGATGTTTGATTGATTGATTGGTGTTTAGTGCCAACTTTAGCAGTATTTTACCTATATTGCTGACGTTCGACTGAATAGTCGATGTTTCAGATTATCGCTGCAACACTACATGTACATGTGTCTAAGTGAGTAGAACAGTGTTTTTGATTTGCCGGAGTCTAACTCTGGAAAATTATGCTTTAAAAGTTTCAATAGTTCACTAAGTTGTTGCTATTGATCATTATTTCTTTGAAATATGCTTGAAACACATGGCATCTCATGGAAGCTTAAAAGCATTTTTACGAATACGAATATATATAAAATTAGAAACAGCTAAAATGTATTTTTTCAGTTTTGCCAATTTTTGGAAAAAAAACCTTGTAAAACCCAGAAAATATTTTGGCAGCCATTCAGGTCATTCGGTTGGGAAAGGGGGGGGGTGTTTATGTAAGAGCTATAGACCCTTTTCAACCTTTTAGAGGATACACTGACATGTACTTATGTTTGTGTAAATTGTAAGCAGACTGTCTTTTATCTTTTGATGAACTAGTTCATATTCTGAATGATGTCTTGGTATGAGTTGATAATGTGCATCTCAGGCCACCCTTAAAATATTGTTTGTTTGGCATTGCCGACCCACACTATTAGCACGTGGGTAGGTAGGTAGGGAAATTATTATTTTTTTACATTTGAAAGCTTTAAATTTTCAGACTTGTTTTTCACAAGAACACAGAGGAAGATATATGACATTAAAGAATCAAATTTAATGCAACATAAAGAACAGCAAAAATCAAATTCTATTTTCATAAAAAAAAACATTTTCTGTCTGTCAGACAGACAGTTGAATTTTGAAATCAGAGCCCTATCTATTAAATCTGGCAATCTGACTCTGAATGAAAAGCAAAGATGATTGGTATTGTGTCTTTAACACCACACACAAAAGCTTCCATCCCATGAAGCGACGTCAAGCAGACATCAACAGTGTCTGCTTTACCAAAGATGGAAGTTTTGAGTCATCAAAAAGGTCTTTCAGAACGTCCTCCCTTGTTTCGTCCATAGAATAACTGAAGATCTTATTAAAGATCAAATGTTCACCCCCCTTAACTGATGCATTGCAGCATAGGGGGATGCTTTCCACTGACGGCCTCTTCAACATTATTTTCGTTTCAGCAGACCATTTTCTATTCTATGTCAAGTGCTTTTACGATCAAGATTTGAAATAAAGCCCGGAACAAACTCGGGGAACACGATCGAAATTTCGGCACGATTCCGATTTTTTTAATAATAAAAAAAATTGTCTGAAGTGCAAATAAAATAATTTGTGGGTCGGGCGGCAATGCCAAACAAATAAAATTTTATTTTAGGCCTCATCTCGTTGCAATTTCCCAAATAGTACTTCAAATGTATCATCTTAGCTATTTTTTAGTCAATAAAGAAAATGACAAAATGATATTTTATTTCAAATACAGGTACCAAAATTTCATATATTTGGATTGATTGCATTCAGACCTTGCAGTATTATGTACATACATGTTCTGAGAGGAACTTGTGATGAATTAATTAAAGGGACCAAAAAGTACAAAATTCAAAAATTTGAACTTCCTTGTTTTTCATCTAATTTAAAAAAAAAAATTTTTTATTGGCAAAATGTTCATCTCTTTAAGAAACTGGGTTAAGAGTTGAGGATTTTCTCTATCAGATATGTTTTTTGAGCTAAACATGATGGCAGTAAAACTGGTAATGCCTGTCAAGTTGTTGCAGTGGTCGTATCATGCTGTGCCCAGCTTCAGCCATTTATGAACAGGTGTGGTGAACCCTGCATGTTTATGTTGTATTATTTGTAAATATGGTTAGTATTATATACAAATAATGTTGAATGAAAGTAGGAATTATTGAAAAATGAGACCCAAATTATTTGTAACTCATTTGATAGGAGATGGAAATTTTGGTGACAACTTGAACTTTCTCTGAAAAAAATGTCATGATATTAACTAAAATGGACTGATTTGAAGACTCTATTATCATTTTCTTTTCTCATTTAAAATTGAGATGGTGGAATGTGGTAGGTCTGAATGTTGGACAATTTTATGTATATAGGAATAAAACAATAAAATATGACCACTGTCCAGACAAGTTAATGACTCCAGGGTAACAAGTATTATGATATGATTGGCTGGGTTAGTTTAACCTACCTTTACATGCTAATCACCATTACAAATATTTCGACAACAGACCAATACATAATATGTCATTTTACATGTGTATAGGGATGCTTAAGAGTCTTTAGAGTCATTGGAATAAATCAGGTATACACAATTTTTACATTTGTATTATTCTATTAAAATATGTTTGTTTTAGCTTTGGGCAAATATATTTGTATGGGGTAAGAATGAGACTGAGAGTATATTTTAAATTTTAATATAGTATCAAATAATTCATGTAGATTTCCTTGTAAAATAAAAATGCAATATTTTCCTATATTTTTACTAGTCTTCCTTTATAAATATACCTAAAAGGTAGAGCAATTCCGAATGAGGTAAAAAATATTGCATCTTTACCGATATTGCATTCCATTCTTTCTCCTTTAAGTTTGGTATGCACCAGACTGTGACAATAGAGGTTCCGAGTAAATACGTATTTACACGCAAGCGGCCGAGAGATAAACAATATGGAAGAATTATGTTGAATACATGTTGCAAAGAAATATGGTTAAATGTAAATTTCTGTCACAGACTGAAATATTTGGTACTATATTATAAAAGGGTTATTGCACTAATATTGAATATTGTCCCTCGCAGTATATCATATTGCACTTGCAAGCTCGTACAATATGACATACTGCTCGGGACAATATTCCTCAATATTAGTGCAATAACCCTATTATGTGTGCATACCTGTTTACCACTACGATTTCAGCGTAGTTTCTACCACTTTTGACCCCTAAATTACGCTCTACGCCCTCATAAGTTATTTCTACGCCAAGTTACAAAACTGAAGAAAAAAAATCGCCAGAAAGTACTCTTGTTTCTTATGGTAGATATCCGAACGCAACAGTGAATCTTTGTCGTTTGAGCAGTTTAAAATTATTTTATATCCATGCTCCTTACAAACACTTTGATGATCTAGTAACATGTGTCTGAAAATTAATGGCGGCATGCCAAACGCAAGCAGGGGACTGAGCTTGAAGAAGTCACTGCCATTGATAAGAGAAAGATGTAAACATGAATATACAGAAATTTGGAATTGTCTCAAACCCTCAACAAAGGGGTATACATTTTTACCGTGTTCTACTTGTGGCAGACTGACTTTTCGTGTCTGGTTAACGAAGTGATAACCGCCATATTTGAAATTTGTCGATGAAGTTGAGAGTAAAGGGAAAAAAATCAGATTTATTTTAAATTGAGGTTTGCAAATATATAGAGATTGTATAATCTTATTTAGCAATGAATTATCTTTACATTTAATAATATGTACGATTATTGATCTATTAAGCTGTTTTCAGATATTTGATGTGATAGCCCTACTACTGATAAATTTCAAATATAGTCATCTCTTAAAAACCCAATATTGGTTATTTGGAATTTTTTTGCATTGTAGTGTACAATTAATATTTTTATTTAATGAGAACTGTACATATATTTATATTATTTCTAAAGTCATTACACTATACATAAATTTGTTCAGAATAATGATTATAAAAGGAATTAATAGATGTGGTGTTTGCATCTACAGGCAAGGGAGATAATCGAACGGGGCAATCATTTCAATGTCTATCGAGTATATGTTAAACTACCCTATCTAATATATAAACTGGATTTGACTGTAAAATTTAAATTATTGATGCATTAACATAATTTTATGTTAAAACGGGTTGCATAAACATGTTGCACTGTTGACAAATTTTCAGTAAGTACCATATGCTTTTAGGCTAGCCAATAAATCCTTACACTTAGACAATACACACAGGTATAAACAAACAATCATGTTCAACAAGAAGCTGTATGATGTACATTGCAGGAAATGATACCTAATTTTTCAAACTTTTCTTAGTGAGGGGGTGTTCTCAAACCCCCTAGTGTATTAGACAAAAACTACTCTTAAAAGTAGAAAACTACTCTCAGTCAAGGAAGAAAACTAATCCTATAGGTCAACCGGGGTAAACAGGTATGTGTGTGTATCCAGTTTTTGTTTGTTTGTAGCCTTATAGTGGGTGTAAGTTGTGCTAATAAAGAATTATTATTATTATTATTATAAAATGTTTTGAAGATATGGAAGCATATACATTTGTAGAACCTAAGAAGATGAATTTAATATTATTAATGAAATAATTATTAATTTATATAATCAGTGAACTTTTAAATCATTAAAATTAATATTTAATATTTGTGTAGTTTAAACTGCAAAAATGTGAAATGTACTAAACCGTGAAATTATTATTTTACATGAAAAAGTTAATTATGTGTGCAATTACCCATTGTAATTGACTTAGATAATAAATTAAAGACATTGGGCCATCCTATTGACCTAGATAATAAACTAAAGACATTGGGCCATCCTATTGACCTAGATAATAAACTAAAGACATTGGGCCATCCTATTGACCTAGATAATAAATTAAAGACATTGGGCCATCCTATTGCAGGCCTTTCAATAAGGGGCATTACCAGGTACATGTACTTTTACCCCCCTAAAATGGTATTTGGTACCTCCTGATTTTCAAGAGTGTTGTATAAGATATTTATGAAAATTGTTCAAACTTTAATAAAAAGTACTGCCTGTTAATAGTGAAATACTGGTGGACTTGAAAAATATTGAAAGCCCTGCTATTGACCTATATCAGTTATTAGTTAGGAAAGAAATGAGGCCAACATTAATAATGCAGGGGTTTTCAATATATGGAAAGCAGAGAGTAGTTACACTGTAATTATTGTTGTATTGTGATGTTCTTTTTAGTGACATACTTTCCATTGGGCATAACCATTCTGAGACAGTAGCATGACATACATCTATCTCACATGCTCCCTTTAACATAGGAAATTATAATTACATTTAGGCAATGAACAAACACATCCTCATTCATGGATATACATTGTATTTCTACAAATAATCACATCAAAATCAAGAACAACATAGTTTACATACTCAGACATGGGTCATTTTAGTCAGACTGTTCATGTAGGTTGTAAAGAAGTAACACATTGTCATTAGAGTCAGTTGTTCAAAGGGATCAAACAAAATAATTTTCCAATAAAACATGCTTTCTGAGTAGGTTAGAAGGTTAGATATTTCCTTAAGAATTCCAGTGCAAACTTCACCAGTACCGAATCCCAAGTACCATTTTATTATATCATTACATCAATAGGGAGATCTGCATTGTAGTATTTTAAGGATGTACACTACGAGTGACATGAAAATCGAAAAATTCTTCCGAAATTTGTATTCTATAAATAAGTAAAATTCTATCTGAATTGCGAGTTACACACTTCACTTAAGCTAAAATAGAAAAAAAAACCTTGAAGTTTATGCATGCCAAGAATATCTGGCATGGAGTGAAGACATACAGAATCTGGTGAGGATGAGTTGTATGATATTCTTTACAGTTAATCATACTCAACATGTTATGACTGAAGAACCAACTGTTTTTTTTAAGAATGAAACAATTGATTGGCATAGAAGTTTTAATGTTCTCTGGAATTTACAGAAGAAAAAAAAAATACATCATATACAAAAGATGATAGTATTAATAAATTATTTGCAGGTATAGGCATTTTGTTGCATTCTTTGTAATGCAAAAGCTTTTAATACTGTAAAATGTGCCGATAGCAGCTCATTAGAGGTTAATATTAATGATGTTAGGTAATTATACACAGATACCATTAAAAATTGATATGGTCTTACATTACACTTTTGTATCCTTGACATGCCAGACAATGTTAATAAAGGTTTTACTATTGTTAGTTCTTGTTACATTTGTTTTTTGTATAAGAGAAAGGAGCCCTTTGCCTCGTTATATTAAAAAATATATATTTAGAGTTATAAACAACATCTCCATGAAACTAATTCATGTTTCTGAGAAATAAAGCCAAAGCCGGGCAAAGGTTATGGTTTTGAATTTTTCTTTTTAAAATATTTGAAATTTTAATTGTTAATTAAAAACGGAATATGCAAATAGGCACTGTTTTGATATATGAATAATTGATTGAACAGATGATTTATGAGCCTAGCTCAAATAAAAACTTTTATTTAAATCATACCCATAGTTAGGGGTTCCGCATTTCATACAAACAAACTCCCTTGAAAACCAATGACTATTATTGTCGAATGTTTGGTTGAACTGCATGTATCATTACTATTGAGCATGGGATTTCGGTTGAACTATCACCTTTTAAGTTAAGATTTTGGCCCCAGGACGGAAGACCATCTCGCATCATGATTATCGAACTGAAAAATACCGGTGTGTCAATATTGAAATTCTTATCAAGTTTCCTTTTTCCATGGTTAAAAGACAGTTCTAGCTAAATGTAGTTGACAGTCTTCATGCTAACCCACTTGGCCGAAGCCTGGGACAAGTAAAACTGGATTCGGACAAGTGAAAATTATGATAGAATTTGCTTGAATAAATAGAAAATTTGTCTAAATTTGGATTTCAGGCAAGTAGGTGAAAAAAATTAAGGCAAAGACAGTGAGTTGATATTTTGTACTTATAGACTGGTGACAATGATAATAAATTACAGTCATAAATCATTTTTCGACACCTACTTTATATAAAAGTGAAGTTTTTAACTGAAGATTTGGCACAATCTTATGGCTTTACTTAATGCTGCAGGTGCCAGAAATAATGTTTGCCATTAAATAAACATTTCAATGAAACTGTAGTAAATTAGTTTCTAACTGTACACTGATACATCTGTATTTAATCAAGTTACATCTTCATACTTTGCTGCTTTCTTTAAGCTTTGTGGCCTACTGTGCTCTGTTGCCTACTTAACATTACCTCTGGCCAATTTTTGCCAATGCTTTTTGAAGCTGATGAAACCGAAACTGTACATGAGTGGTCATTACATAGTCCTTTTCAAATATACACTCTATTATTTATTAGAAAGGCAAAGATTTTTTAATATATTTATGGGAAGTTCTGTCTTAGAAGGACAAAGATGCCACAAAAGTAAAAAAAAAAAAGAAAAAAAAAAGCTTGCAGTAATTGGTAGTTGTCAATTTGTGGTTACCATCATTTGTAGAGCCAGGGCCCGGTGGCTCAGTGAGTTAGGTAGTTGGATTACTTAGCAACTCATTTAAGCCTATCACTAATGCGGCTTGGGTTCGCGCCCAGCATTGTAAATTACAAAAAGGGTGCACTCGACTCGCAGCCGCAAGTGATCAAGTTTACCAGTTGCTTGCCCATGGTCAGTGGTTCTCTCCGGGTATTCCGGCTTCTTCCACCACTAAAACTGGTTGACATGGTATAGCTGAAAGTGGCGTTAAACACAGCAAATCGAATCAATCATTTGTAGAGCCTGTTTTTTAAGACACTAAAGTCATTAGACTCTCCTCATGCCAACAGTTGTTGACTCAATAGTTAACGACTAACAGTTATTGCATGATCATATTTAGCTTGCTCTTTATTTTTAATTCATTCATGTATTTTTTTTGTCATCATAAACATTGCTTCAGGACAAGATTGACACCATATTAAAACTTTTATCTATATACTGTCTGTGTTTGGAATTAGTCTGGTTATTGAGTGCTCAATTTAATTTATTGAACCTCTTTGGATATAAATATTATTGTTTTATATTTAAAGCATGCTGAGTGGCATTTAACAGTTGTTATAAAACTCGGCAATCCAAAGTCCTAATTTTTTTATCCCTTGACTTTAATAAGTGCAGGATATAGTCTGTAAGTCACCTTTAACATGAAAACTACTTATGGTCTTGCCTAAAAATGCATCTGATTTATGCAATTTTGTGTACCTTAATTTCAACATTGACATATCCTTCATTTAAATAGTTTTGAATGTACAGGGTTCATTAGCATGTCATAAATGATTGGACTCTTGGCAGTCTTCACGGTTGACTTTTTGACACAAAAGCCCGAAATCAGTATTTTTGACATTTTTCTTTACATACAATTGGCTTGTAACACTAGATTTTGAACATGTTGAAGAAATTTCACAAGCCAGACAGTTGTTTTACTGGCCTGTACCGTCGGGCTTGTGGCTAAATTCGAAGACTGTCTTCGTCTATTGTTTGTACTGGAAATGTAACTTGGGAACATTTTGTATGGTGTCCTCTGAATTCTTCTCCAAAATTTGAACTTTCTTATTTTTCATATAATATTATCAGTGATTAGGATTAAA
The DNA here is from genome assembly GCA_002080005.1 of Gigantidas platifrons. Taxonomy (NCBI): domain Eukaryota; kingdom Metazoa; phylum Mollusca; class Bivalvia; order Mytilida; family Modiolidae; genus Gigantidas; species Gigantidas platifrons. The sequence goes on from MJUT01002668.1 coordinate 217,374, forward strand.
ATTTTAATAATGGGACATTTTCTATTGACATTCACAATTTCAATGGGCCATTCTTTAACATTCTTTGTAAATATTTCTGCTTTCAATGGGACATTTTCAGATGGAATGTGATAAATGGCACATGGCCCCCTCTAATCCCAATCACTGAATTATATTCATGCATTTTTTTTTAGCAAAATGCTCATCTTTATAAGTAGTTTTGAGTCGATACAGAAAATAGCATAATTTTGTTACGAAAAAGGAGCTAAATGTGGCCTGATTTCCAATGTTTTTCATATTTGGAAGATATGCACAATTTAAATTTTTCATCTAATTTTGACGTTTGATGCATTTTTTCTTTGAGTTGAATGTTTAAATGGCTTCTAATAGTTTAGAGCAGATTTCGTCTGATCATTTATGGTTTTCAAGCTAAAGTTGATTGCAGTAAAACTCATGCAGACAAAGCCTTTGCCAGGCATAGCCATATATTAGTTGATTTGCATCGAAGTTGCAAGAGGTCGTGGTGATTGTATAATAGTAGGATTTACAACTTAAACTACCTTATATATGCAATCATTGCCTATATTACCACTAAAATTGTGAGTTTTAATCCCACTCATGTCGTTTGAAAGTGGCATTAACCATAACCAAAGTTGCACTCTGCATTTCTGGGTTGATGGTTGTTTGCTTATTAACATCCAGATGTTGCCAGTGTGGATTTTTATGAAATTTATCCATTAAAAATTGTTTTGTTTATTGAAATAGAAGCAAGGTTGTTTTTGTTGGATACTAAAACTTAACTGAAATATTAAACTAGGAATATTTTCTAAGACTAGACTGCATCAAATATGTGGGAGTTTTTACGACTTGAAATTAAAGATGGCCATCATCATAGAAACATAATAGTTTAACATCTTGTCTGCTGTTTAACACAGTTCGTGCATATATGGGTTGAACCAAAGAAGTACACAATGATCATTTCATTGTCCTTTTCAAGTTTTCGTGGAAGTTGAAATCTTTACTTGACATATAGTAAAATACAGAATTGGATCTAATATATTTAATAGTAAGTTTTGTTATGTCTGTCACAAATGAATAGGAAAATTTTAAACATCTTTTGGTAACTGATAATCAAATGTCACACTTTTCATGTATGTATATTTTACACATAAAACAACATGGCTTTGCCCTAGACATTTCTTATTGAATTAAGATTAAAGAAAAATGACATTGCATAAATAAAATGACATGTAAAGTGCACTAGTTATGTAGGGCAGCATAAGTGTCATGTATGCTGTTTTGTATGTTGTTTAAAAAACAAAACAATTTAACAAGTCTTGAAACATAACTAAACAGATACAATGGGAGTGTACATGTATGTATAGTTGCTGTACATGATACCTGTCAACTAAACAGATACAATGGGAGTGTACATGTATGCATAGTTCCTGTACATGATACCTGTTAAAGCTGTACATTCTAATATAACGGTATTTCCAGACAAATGTCGTTTTCATTTAATGTATTTTGAATTGAGTGCCCTATCAGTAGGAGGAATCTTGTTGCAAGTGACATTAAACACCATAACACTAACCCCCGTTCAGTAGGAGGAATCTTGCATTAAACGTAACCCTTGAAGTAGCCCCATGTTCTTTTTAGGTTCGGGCCTGCATATGGAAAACCCTTCCTATCTGCCATAATGGCCATTTCTTATCCTACATATGGAAAGCCGTTCCTATCTACCATAATGGTCATTTCTTATCCTACAAAAGGAAAGCTCTTCCTATCCGTCATAATGGTCATTTCTTATCCTACAAAAGGAAAGCTCTTCCTATTCGTCATAATGATCATTTATTATCCTACAAAAGAAAAGCTCTTCCTATCCGTCATAATGGTCATTTCTTATCCTACAAAAGGAAAGCTCTTCCTATCCATCATAATGATCATTTCTTATCCTACAAAAGGAAAGCTCTTCCTATTCGTCATAATAGTCATTTCTTATCCTACAAAAGGAAAGCTCTTCCTATCCGTCATAATGATCATTTCTTATCCTACAAATGGAAAGCTCTTCCTATCCGTCGTAATGGTAATTTCTTATCCTACAAAAGGAAAGCTCTTCCTATCCGTCATAATGATCATTTCTTATCCTACAAAAGGAAAGCTCTTCCTATCCGTCATAATGATCATTTCTTATCCTACAAATGGAAAGCTTTTCCTATCCGTCATAATGCCATGGTCATTTCTTATCCTACAAATGGAAAGCTCTTCCTATCTGCCATAATGGTCATTTCTTATCCTACAAATGGAAAGCTCTTCCTATCTACCATAATGGTCATTTCTTATCCTACAAATGGAATACCCTTCCTATCCGTCATAATGGTCATTTCTTATCCTACAAATGGAAAGCTCTTCCTACATGTATCTGTCATAATGGTCATTTCTTATCCTACAAATGGAAAGCCATTCCTATCCGTCATAATGGTCATTTCTTATCCTACAAATGGAAAGCTCTTCCTATCCGTCATAATGGTAATTTCTTATCCTACAAATGGAAAGCTTTCCCTATCCGTCATAATGCCATGGTAATTTCTTATCCTACAAATGGAAAGCCTTTCCTATCCGACATAATGGGAATTTCTTTTTCTGATTGGATGTTATTGAAGTACATTGTAGATGAAAATAATGGGAAAATGTTTAATGCATCACATCCTTACAGTAGAAAATGTGGCTATGAAAAAGCTTTAACATACAAAATTCATATGCAAACAAGAAATTTAATCTTTAGTATAGACCTTGAAGCTTCGTAAGAAATTACATCTTCAGATAACTTTCCTACATTGAAAATGGCACACGAAAATTAGTTGAAATATTTATTATTTGGAGAGAAAAAGGGGGTTGTCAACACTTTTAGCGATTTTTAGACCTGGGTTAGGGTTATGGTGTTTAACACCACTTTCAACAATATTTCAGTTATATTCTGGCGGTCAGTTTTATTTGTGGAGGAAACCACCAACCTGCTGCAAGTCACTGACAAACTTTATTACATAATGTTGTATCGAGTACACCTTGCCTAAGTGTGATTCGAACTCGCAACGTTAGTGGTGATAGGCACTGATTGCATAGCTAGTTATGAATCCAATTACCATATGATCACGACCACAACGGTCCCCTTTTCAGGCCTGGACTTAAGGTTAGAATTAACTCACATCATCTCCATCCTTTAAAAATTTTAGTTAGAAAATCTGTTTTAAACTTGTATAAATTCCATTATAGTGTTCAATGGAATTTTAGAATGTTTGGATCCTATCCAGATATTAAAAAGGAAAGTCAGGACAGGAATTTTAATTTGTAAAAGATGTTTAGTACACGAGGATTATCTATTCTGTAATGTTACATTTCTTTTAATTGCAAAATGTAAGTATGTGTCTTGATCTTTCCTGCCAAATGTTATGGGTAAATGGAGAGGAGACCTGGACTTTATCTATCACCTTTCATTTCAAACAATGATTTGGCACTGGTACTTCAAAAAATAAATATATTTACTTGTAATGTCTGTCATTGTTGAAATTGTTCCAAGGGGAATACCTATCACTTGGCCCTGAAATGGTTTTCAATATGCCTTGTAGCATACAAATGTAGGATCAGAATAAAGAATGAAGAATACAATTTTAAAAATACTTGCCCTGAAGATCTAAAAAAAGATTCCACATGAATGGAAAAATTATTATATAGTTTTTTTTTATGATGATACTATAGTGCTTAAAAAGAGGTTAAAAGAATATCCCTTAATTTAAAGAATACTTGCCCTGAAGATCTAAACAAAAAAAAAGAAAGATTCCAGATGAAAGGGAACAAATTGTAAAGTATATTTATGATGATACAGTAGTGCTAAAAAAGAAGGTATTTAAAGAGACTGTAAATAATGTTTGCTTTAACAAAGTGATACAATATATAGGTTGAACAGAATTTAATCACAACATTGTGTCCCTAGACATATTGTTATGATCATGATTTTGTTTTAGGTTTAGGTAGATTTATGGTGTTTAATGCCACATTCAACAATATTTCAGTTATATATAGTGGTAGTCGGTTTTATTGGTGAAGGAAACCAGAGTACCCAAAGAAAACCACCGACCTGTTGCAAGTCACTGACGAACACATAATGTTATATCGAGTACACCTTGCTATGAGCGGGATTAGAACTCACAAATTTAGTGGTGATAGGCACTGATTGCACAGGTAGTTATAAATCCAACTACCATACGATCACGACCACCACAGCCACTAACAGAGTGTTCATCATAGATGCCTGTATGAACTTCTTTGTTGAACATGATCAGACAATAAGAAATAATTATTAGAGATATGCATAATGGACATATTAGTTTTACATGATTGAACTTTTTGTGTAATTTTACCAAAATATCTTGTTGAAAAGTGCAGGGTGTATTAATGTTCCTTCCCTTTTGTAAGAAAAAAGTACCTTAAATTTAGGACATTGATGTTTGCAATTGTTGTCTAGTAAAATTACTGCATGACACAGATGCAATACAATGCTGCATATATAATTATGCAGCTTCAGTATACAATCATAGATTAATATCTATCAAGCTTATTTGTATTCAGTTGTGCAACCTCCTTTATACTGAATTTTACACAAGTTATGTAATAACCACCCCCCATTATAGGTAATTCACATTGTTAATCAGCTATGCATAGAATATAAATTTGAATAAAAATCGGTAATTCTGGTTAGAAAACTTAAATAACGGTATTAATGTAGTGCTTTCCCATTATTCTTGAAGACTTTTCATTGAATTTTATTGCTCAACTTTATGTGAATATTCCAAGTTAAAAAGAAGAACAAGTTGGCAATAAAGCTTTAATTGTAAAAATGAATCTCATTTTCTAGAGCTGATTGTCTGGCTAGACACTGGTTAGAATTGATTTGATAATGCCTCATAAGAAGGCATGTTGATAGGAGTAAAACTGATGAAATAAATTGATTCATTTTCCAATTTTCGCCATATTTTTGCAGCAGACATAGGACAATTAGACAAATCTTGGTTACTCGTCTGGCAATTGAGGATTTTGCTCCTAGGCTTAGCATTTTTGTCTGACACATTAATCTACCTGATTAGTCTTTGTGTGACCAATTCTGTATATAAACCCACATCTAACTGATGATGGGATTGTGTTATTGATACCCTCTGTCTGAGAACTGATAAGCATTATGCCGATTTATATGGAATTGGAGATTTCCTTCCGAGTCTAGTATGTCTGTAGTCGAGTTGTCTACTGATTGAATGTTAACAATTTCTTCATGTTTACAAATTGTTACATGTCAGGACACAAAGTTGTGTGGTGCAATGATATGTTGCATATCTGGTTTAGCGCTGTTGATATACATCGTGACATCTTCTAAATGTTTTATTCTGAAATGCTATATATGTCAGTAGTATTATGCCAACAAAAGTCTAATCTGTGATGCAGATTTTTTGTTGTTGAAATAGATGGTGTAGCATGCAGCTGAAGTTTTGAATAATTTAAATACTATATTTCCAAGCTTAATTCCAACTGTTAATGAAATTTGGTCTCATCAAGGCCATTAATTTATTTGTATGGAAGAAGTAGTACTGTACATTTCCAAATCTCAATTTTTGGCAATGTGTAAACTGAAACATGAAAAATTTTAATGAAGGTACTCATCTCTCAGGCATACATTTTGTAGGTGACCTTTGCCGATTTTTTGCTATTCTGTTTAGACCCTTTGGTTTTCTTGCTCCCAAAGATTTTAAAATTATTTGGCTTTGTGTGTACCTGATGAAGGTTATTCCAGAAATGCACACTAAATTTGATTTTTATTTGCACTGGTGTAATTTTTGCTTGTTACATTAGGTAGAAAGGGATGGAAATATTCCTAAACTAAACACTTTTAGTAATATACATATACCTATACATATACATATATTTTTTAGCTAAATTTCTCAAATTGAAGGCAACTGCAAAGCAGTTGAGTGATAACAGGGACCATAGGTTTTAGTAAATCAGGTGAAATTGCCATGCATACAAATCTAAAGTTGCTGGTTGTTTCTGTGTAAAATTGCAAAAACAAGAACTTTTACCCCAAACAATTTTTTTTGGATACTGTGTAAGAAAAAATACTATCAATGTATACATATTTTGTTTCAATCCTGGGATGTTTTTTTTTTTTAAATAAATATATATTTAGGGTACATGTAGTATGAACATTTTCATGTCCTGCATTTTGTACATTATAAAAAAAAATCTCCCAAGCCCCTGTGAATCCATCTGCTGATCTGGTATTTTTTTTGTAACATAATTATGCATTGTAAATTGGTGAACAAGTTTTATTGAATATGGTTAAAAGGTTGAGGTTTGACCAACGACCAGACAAGTTGATTGATCTGAGATAAAGGTCATACTGTCTGCCTTGCTAATCCTTAATTATCAATGATTTACCTTTGTCAAGATATATATTCATCTTGAATCTATTTATAGACCACACTATGTCTGAAAGTCCCTAATCTGGTTTATTTACCTGTATCCAGGTGTGTTTGTTACAGGTGTTGCATATGCAAGCTATAAAATATTGTATGTTGTCAAAATGCATTTCTCCTACTGCATTTTTTCAATAAAATATGCATGTACATACTATTCATTTAATCATGTACATGTGCAGTGTCTACAAGGCTAAATACAGGTGTGTATGTAAAACAATAAAATTAATTAAAAACCCCTATTTTTATGCCCCCCCCCTCACAATTAAAAAGGTCATATATGATGTACAATGTACATGTGATCCTATCAGACAGATCTGCAGGGACACAACTGGTAAAATGATTTATTGTATCAATTAAACTATACAAATCAGGGGTATTTTTTATTAAGTTGTGGGTTCTGAAGTTACTGTTAATTAATAAGAATACTCCTATAAGTTAATTAAGATTTACCCTATTTCGTCATTCTTTGAAAACTAAGGTCAGGTTCAGAAAAATATTAATTCGGTCACGATACCATATTCAATAGACTTGGCAATGTCTTTACCTGTGCCACTTAACATATTGTCTAGATCTACTGTCAGTATTTTGTATGTATGACTGTCAAATTATTTTATGTAAATTAGCATTGAAAGTCAGTCAGATGTGCAATGCACAAGGTTTAAGTACATGTGGATATGATATATCATAAAGGCTCTTATCAAACAGATAGACAGCCAAATAAATATCTAGTAAATGCTTCTTGTCTAAAAGCTAAATGTTATAAAATGAATACTATTTATAGATAATCAGCTGTTTGTGATAGTTGATACATTTAATATTATCAAGGAGAAATAATTACTTGTACTATACACCCCACATTCTCAATGTTAGTATAGTATATTAATAGTTTAAAAACTTTTTGCCATGTTCTAATGCACACCCTTGGGGAAAGTACGGGTAAGTTGCTTAAATCACCCTCTAGCAGTCTTCGCGCTAACCCACTTGCATGAAGCCAAGGACAAATAAAACTTAAAATACAAATTTGACAAGTGAAAATTATGGAAGAATTTGTTTGAATAAATAGAATTTTTTTCTAAATTTGGCTTTCGTGCAAGTAGGTGAAAAATAAGGCAAAGACTGCTGTAGTCAATCTAATTAAAATTAGCTCTACGCACTTGCTCCCCCCCTTTTTTTTGGTCGCCGCTACCACGCAGCAACCAAAAAAAAGGGGGGAGCAAGTGCGTAGAGCTAATTTTAATTAGATTGTGCTGTAGTCTACCAAGTTGCACTTGCACTGTCTTCCATTTCTGTTTCTCATCACAATGTCATCAATTTTCATTGCCGACATTATTAATGTTTTATATTAAAAAAATTGATTTGTGTGAGTTTGTAAATTTGTAGAGAAAACACAATTTGAGATACTTTTAGTTCAGAAATTAGGAGAATGCAAGGAGAATTGATCTTGTAAAAATAGACATTACTACTTCAAAACAGTTGCTGATTTCTTTTATAAATGATATATAACAATATTCATTTTGTTCTTCATCACACATTTCATTCCTCTGAGGGAAATCATGTAAATTTAAATTATGACCTAAGACACGTCTTGTAGCGGTTTCTGCTGAATGTAGTTTCCGTGCTCCGACTTGTAGTCAAACTTGCTTTTAAATAGTCACCTTGAGTTACAGGTCACTTGCTGTAAGCATACATTTAAAAAAAACTCCTGACCTGAGCTTCATGCATTATTTAACTCAAATAAATGGTAACCTCACTAATGTGGTCAGTCAGAGTTTATCCCATTGTATCAGTTTACATGTATTTAGCAGTCTATTTTTATGTTAGACTTTAAAAAATCATCAGTAATTAACTATGGAAGTGTTCTCAATACATTATATGATTGATTGATTGGTGTTTAATGCCAACTTTAGCAGTATTTCAGCTATATTGTGATGTTTAATACATTATGTTGTACTAATTAAGTTATCATTCAATGTATTATTGAATAATTAACTGATTAACTGTAAATTGCTAAAATAACACCACAGTACATTTGTATTACAGAGCAACCACAATTTTTAGTAATAGTTATATACATGTATATGAATCATTTCGGACCAGATCTGACAATCGGGATTCAACAATCTTGAATAAGCGGTCACTTCACTTTTCTTATGCAGTCATTTCCATTTGAACGGTGACCCTTGAATGCAAGTTGTATTGTAATTACCGGCATCAGTTCACCTAAAAATTAATCAATATATATAGTAATTAAATAGCAAAACTCAACCATTTTCTGCATTAATTTTCAAACTCCAGCTGCACCATCATACCCAATTTTATCCTAAGATATCCCCCCTCCAATACTACAGTCTGCCCGATATTACACAAATTGTCTCAGATCCAGATCAAAAGCAGTTCTATTTCCTACACATCTTGACCTGAATCTGTGCCATGTATACAAAGTAACCCCCATGGGCATTTGTTTGTGTTGAGTGTGTCAATAGGTAATTAGTTATAATAATAAGACACAGAATACACCAAATGTTCACATCAACTATAATGGTAAATGTTATGTTGCATATGATTGACTGAGTGAGTGGTTGTTGTTCAACAGGAAGTGCAGTGGTTTTCTCTTGGTATTCTGGTTTCCTCCACCAATAAAACTGATCTCCATGATATAACTGAAAGATTGTTGAAAGTGGCATATAACACCATAAAACCTGACGCCAAATCAACAACATTTCAGCTATATCATGGCGAGAACAAGCTGCATTTCGATGATATGATGATTTTCATTTTGTACTAAACGAAAACCGCTTACTGGTAGTTGGATTTTTATTATGCTAGCTCACAGATATAATCATTCCATGGATAGACATGTTGCTCTACTTGACAAATTATCCTGATTTTGAGTCAACTTCCTTAGTACTGTGTGCCTTATATGGAGGAAGCAGTAAATAACTATTTCATAGTCTTTGGTTCGACATGACAGGGGCTCGAACCCACGATCATTCCATATATATAATAAAGTCAACTGTAAAAGTTGGAATTACAAGGTAATATGACACAGACGTGGAAGGCAATGGACAAATTGATCCCTACATATATGTGTCTACCATCTTGCAACTGTAACACAATTTCTTATGGTCTAAAAAATTTCTATAGAAGATGCAGAAACCTTGATTTTAAAATAACAAAATGGAAAAACCATTGTTAAAGACATGTATATATGTCTGTGCCAAGCGATTTACCCATATTGTTACATTTTAAGTGGTGATTATTCATGATTGGGCCATATATTTTAATCTTGTGTAATATGGGTATAAATTGTCTAGACAATAAAAATAAGAAAGCGTTGATGAGACACCAATTAAAATGTATTCTTTCTATATTTTCATTTAAAAATTAGATACCATTAAGAAATTTCAAAATAAGAATTAAGAATTAAGATTGCTCTAGTTTAAAACCACCACTTTGAAGGGATTATTAGTTCCCAAGCACTGGTAACCTCAAAACCACATTATTAATGATTCTCTAGTTATATGCATTATATCTCCTCAGCCATTAAAGTGGGCAAACACATACAACATAGGTGTATTAACTACAGAAATAAACCTTGCATTAACCACAGCATTCATTATTCATTGTCTTATTTTCATTAATTGACCAGTTGATTGTTGTTTAATGTCACGAGAGCAGTATTTCACCCATATTTTATGATTACAAGCTTACTAACAATAAATCATGCGGATTAGGTAAACTGCAGCCTGTGCCAAAAACCACTAGCCATTGCCCCAGTCTAGTAAAAATTGCATAAAATTTGCTTAATCAAATAAAAAAAAAATTCTTCTAAAATGCTGTTCGGGCTAGTTTGTCAAGATGGTTTTGGCACAGACTGTTAACTGGTGGTTTTGGGATGAATGATAGTCAGAAGTTTAGTTTTGGTACCACTGACAAATTAGTATATAATGGATAGGGTTATACAAATTTGTTGTGCAATGGGCAACCAATGACCACTCTCAACAAGCTATTGCTCCTTTGGTGCTGCTTTAAATTATCTATAACATGCAAGGAGCATGGGGTTAAGGCACTCATTTCTGTTTTGTCCTAAAGGCAAGTTGTGTATTTGATTTTGTCCTGTATGGTTTGGTCTGGTCAACCCTTTCAATTTCAATAACTTTGTAGTATTTGGTATTGATTCAAAATAGATGTATGAAGGGAGCATCTCGACTTTACAACCAAATGTTTGAAAGACTTTGAATTCTACACAAGTGGGCAGGATGGACAATTATATACATTGTAACACCATGTATCTAGGTTATGGTGTTTAACACCACTTTCAACAATATTTCAGTTATATCGTGGCGGTCAGTTTTATTGGTGGAGGAAACCGGAGTACCCGGGAGAATACATGTTGGTCAACACAGTTGGAGTAAACATGTCATTAGACCTTGACCTCATTTACATGGTCTATTGATAATGACTGGAATAGTTTAATTTTTGTCACCTACACAATGTAGGTCAGCTTTATTATGTCTACAGTTTGTCCTTGTGTTCACATCATCAATATATACTGACAGTGCATGTCATCCTACTTCATATATAGACCAGGCAGAGTCAGGTAAAAAAAACCTCATCTGTCTCATGTTTAACAAAATATTTTATTCTGATGTGAAATTAATATAGAAAACAGATTTCCCAGTGACCTACTAACATTTTTGGTCAGAAATCATTGGGCCATATTAGATATTGAGCTTTAATAATAACAGGTATATTTAAAATAATTTGTATAACTTGAAAGAATTTTTTTTTATTTATACATTAAAAAGGTATTGTGTAATCCAATTCTGAAATGGCATGTCTAGGTTTGAGTGACTGTCTAGTGACACACTATATTGAACAGCCTGAAATGTAAGAAGCACAGACAGATCAATGTCTACTATGTATTGATAATTACAACACAATGCAGTAGACTAAAAGTTTGTTATCAGATTCATGCTCGACCTGTTATAAAAATGATTTGAATTTAAATGCATGTTATTCAGTACTTCAATTTGACAGCTGGTAATGATAAAAATACATAATTTTGGTTTAGCAGACATGTGAGTCAGTCTTATCTCCCTATATTTTGTAATGGAATGTCCCACCTGTCTGTGAAGGATTGGGCATTGAACAAATGTTTTACCTGGTCAGGTAAATTAGAAGAGAAATTTGAGATTTTTGGAATATTTGTACTTTTAGTCACTTAAGGTAAGCCTATATTTATATGATTTTTATCATCTCTTAAACTTTTTCTTATATAAACAAGTGAACAAAAAAAATGTGTTTGAAGGAAATGTTTTATAATTACAATGTCTTCAATAGTACAGTATTGATATATTGATAATGTATGTCTACTTGTTTGTTTGTCTGTATGTCTGTCTTACAAGACCTACATATGTAGTACCCCCCCCCCCCTTCTCCCATTTTTTCTGAAAACATTTTATGTTTTGGTTGTCAATTTTGTTTTATACCAAATACCCTTAGTGTCCTTGACCTTGTGTTCAACAGAATATTGTCAACCGTCTGGTCAAAGTTCACAAGTTGACCTCTGTACCTAAAGATCCACACCAAAGTATGTCCACTCAGGCATACACTTGCATTTCAATCTGAAATTTTGTTGAATCTAGAAAATACTCAGGTACATGTAAGTACATTAAAATAGGTTGATTCATTTACTAGACTTACAACAGTTAAACCTGTCTCAACCGAACCTCCTTGTGACCAACAGTTGTGTTGTGTTGTGTTGGGAATAGACAAAGTGTTCAGTAAATGCAGGTTAAATTAACGAAGATTTCCTACATTTGGACTTTACATTTTTGTATATATAGTTCGTTTTGTACAGAATTCTGTTTTATTCAGGGTTTGGTTTAGACAGGTTTATCTAGACCTGTTTGTATATTGGGGAAAGGGATCCTTGAGATTCAGTGGCCACTCATCTTAATTTTTTTTTCTTTCTCAAGCATCAAAGTTTTCACATTGACTCAAATTTTCCAGCATGTATATTCTCTCAAATATAGACACACATGAAAATTGATCAATTGCTAATTTAAGAGGATGATGTCAACCTACTATTGATGTAGTGAATTCCTTCCTGTATGATGTTGGAAACTTTCAGAAATCATTATCTTTTCAATGGTGTATAAAAAATATATTTATTTGATCAAAGCAGATCATTTGAGACACAAACTGCTAAACCTTAATAAAAATCCTTGTAATAATGTATGCCAACAAATGATATGATGGGAGACTGAAAATTGCAAAAAAAAGTATGTTTACTTAATTTTAAGGTTTAGATATAAAAAAAATAAAATAATTATGCATCAAAGGTATGAATTTAATGTACATGGAAGTTCTTTCAATTCTGAAGTATCATTCCAAAAGAACAAGCAAAAATTCTGAATTTTTGTTTTCATAGAAAATATTTAATTTTATGAGACAACTCAATTCCGAAGAAGAAGGACCTCTTCTCCATATAAATGGAATTTTAAATGATTATAACAAAAGAAATGATATAAACGGAGTTTGGACAAGCAGGAGTGTTTAGTTGCTGCGGTACATGTGAGGCCACTGTATCTTGTACCTCTTTGCATATGTCATAAGCAGACTGCTTGGTGTTTTTTAACAGACAGTTGACATTCCTATGGGTACCAACTCTGCTCCCCTTTTCACTGACTTGTTCCTTTACTCATATGAGGCAGACTGCATTCAGGGGCTTCTCAAGAAAAACGAAAAAGAAGCTATCTCCAGTTTTAGAATAAAACAAGAATGACGCAAGTCGACGGATGCCACATGTGGCACAGGAACTGCTTACAGAGTTCAACCCAGGATTCTTAGTGGGGTTCGTTATGCTCTATCCTTAGTTTTCTTTGTAGTGTTTTGTAGACTATTGTTTGTCCTTTTGGCCATTGTATATGTCTGTCCTTAAATTTATGGCTTCTGGTTACCTCCTTGGTATCAAGGACAAGGATTCTTGACCTCTTTAAGTATGTCACATTTATATCTGACAATGTTAATGATGCAGATACATGTGATATTACTAAGATAACAGAGTTTATCACACACAGAAGGATTGTAGTGATAACATTGACATTTGACAAATGACAGTCAATTTGCTTTTCCTACTGTTTATCTGCTATGATGGGTTGAAGGCCTGGCATTCCTTACATACTGAAATGGTTTATCTGATGTGATGTGTTGGAGGCCTTATTTGTGTGCCTGTCCAAGGGCATGACCTGGATTTCCAAGGCCATGTTATGATCTTTTTATGTTCAATGGTTTGAAGTGAGAGGTGATTGTTTGGTTTGTTGATATTGGTGAATTGTTGACTATCACCGTTTAAACTTTTTTTTTTCACAACTCCCTACTGCAACCCTTTTCTTATGGTTATTCATCCTTCATTAAAAAAATATCATTCATTTCCTTCCACCAAATACATTTTGTACCTTTCTTATATTCTTGCCCTGTAATTCTCTTAAACTCGTCCCCATTTCAAATTGGGTTTGCTTGGTTGCCAGTGGCAATGTAGATTGATACAGACTTGATCTTTATTGAACAATTATCATTGTCCAGACATTTTATAGACAATTTAGTTGGATTATTATAAAAGGATTAACTAACATTGTATTTCCAAGTAGGTCAAGTTTGTAACAGGCAAAACTAACTAATTTCCAAGCCACAGAATTTTCAAGAAGAAATGTGTCTGACATTTACAGGGATAGAATTTAATGGGAATTGATGTCTAGACTGCAGGGCTAGACTGATATAATTTATTCTAGCCCTGAAGGAAAAAGTCTAGACCAGTATTTGCGGTGAGGGGTTTGAGTGCACCCCAAGAAAATGTAAAATCCTACATTCTTGCAGTATGCTTTGAATGTATGAGATGTGCAAATATTGTGTCAAAAAAGTGTATTTTTTGGGGTTTCAAAGATTGAAAAATGTTAATTAAAGGCGAATATTTAAATAATTTTGTTTTATTCTGAATTTTTAAATTGCCATTAACATATTTACCGTCTCGGTCGTCTTTCCCAAATTTTTTACACCTATCACAGGACCTCAGCTGACTTTCTCCGTCAAAATGTAGCCATTTGTATATTTGAAGCCAGTGAGGTTGAACTGTTCTCTTCCTTTTTGTGACATCGTATGCCTTGTTACTTTCACAGGTGTCAACTTTCCATTTAGACTCCGGTTTTGAAACTCCGGTAAGAACTTCCACATATTTTTTTTACTAAAGAAGTAACCTTGAACTCGTGATCATAGTCATATAAGTTCTTACATATAGCTGAGAAAAGAGTAGTTTATTTCAAGTGCCGACATGACCAAGGATTTTACATAAGATAGAAAACGATGTCCACGCGGAACACAATTTCCGGAAATTGATAGTCGTAAATCACCTAGACACATGGTCTACGATAAAAAACTTGGCCTAGACCGAGTGCAATTCTTCTAGCCTCGGGCTATCGGACCTACAGTAATTTCGAACCTTGCATTTATACTCACATGGGGGATGGCTCCAACAAAGTACCTTCTCCACTGACTGACTGCATTTGTACTCTTGTATATGACTTTCATTTTAGAATGATCTAATATTTTACAAAATGTTTCTTCACTCAAATACATATTTTCTATCGAGTCTATCAAACTAAATATAAGATGAAACTTTGTACCAAAGTAGATTTTTTTTTACTTTCTTGGATGTTTTTTTCCTTCCTGTTTCATGTTTCAAAAGAAGGAATAATTGAAATCCAACAAGACTTGTTCAGCAATTTTTCAGCGTTACGCAATTTCAAAACTTCATTATGGTTTTATGTTGCATGCGAGTGGCAATTTGGTCTGGATTTAATTGCCGCTTTGTTTTGCAGTCATGTGCAGCTATTGTGCAACTTCGTAGGCAGGTGATCAATGCATTGGTAAAGTATTCATTTAAAATGCATAACAGTCATGTTTTTGTCTGGTTATAAAGTCTGTTGACATCTATTTAAAATTATACAAATGAACATTGTTAGGTAGATAATATCTTCCAAGGATTTTTTTTTCTAAATGATATTTGAAAGTCGTTTCAGTGGTATTTGATCAACTTTTTGACTTGCAAAAATAAATTTTGTGTCAAAAACAAATATTTGTTTAAACTTTAAAGGCAAAATCTTTGAATGTTTGAAATCACTAAATAAAGGAGATCGCATGCTTTGATCTTATAAATTTTTACAAAAATTACATCATAGGGTCTGTGTAATTGTTTGCATATATATGCAACATATTTTTTTTCTGTATTTAGTTACTTGACTTTGCCAAGTCACATGCACCTGCTTTTCAATTCAATTTCATACCTAAAGTACAAACACAATCTATTGGATACATTTGAATGTCAAAAAGATTGTTGACAAGATGTGTAAATTGTGTTCTTTTTGGAGATTAATGTTTATGCCAGAAGATTTTGAGTTGATATCAGTAATTGTCCAAACGTAATAATATATAAAACCCTAAAAATATATATACAGTGGAACTTGTACAATCCGACACATGAGTTGTCCGACATTATGGTCCCAAAGTATTTCTGTTAATTAGAATAAAACCTGAGTATTTCGACGTCCTGTACAATCCGACACATTTTCCTGGTCCCTTGGTGTGTCGGATTAGACAGGTTCCACTGTACCTGTGTTTCCGCTGACCATGGCATACAGACCCTAATTTATAGTGCCTAGCCTAAAATTGTTACTGCCATTTTTTGACGAGCATTGATTTAATGTCAAATTCTTGTTCTGTATAAGTTATATTAACTTGAGTAAAATAAAAAGGAAAAATGTTTTGCCTACCTACCACCTACATGTACTCTATTTTTTTCAAGAATGTTAAAGGAAGCACTGTATTTTTTCTGCCTAATTAGCAGAAAACTGATTTTCTTCAAAATAAAGTTGAAATATGTGTTTTGTGGTTAATTGTTAGACTGGTACAATTGTCACTGAAAGAACTAGTACATACATGAATGTGCAGTAGATCGTGATCGATGGTGTAATGGTTAGCATGCTCATCTTGAGTGCAGTAGATCGTGATCGATGGTGTAATGGTTAGCATGCTCATCTTGAGTGCAGTAGATCATGATCGATGGTGTAATGGTTAGCATGCTCATCTTGAGTGCAGTAGATCGTG
>MJUT01002668.1:235950-259298 GCA_002080005.1 Gigantidas platifrons
GCATGCTCATCTTGAGTGCAGTAGATCGTGATCGATGGTGTAATGGTTAGCATGCTCATCTTGAGTGCAGTAGATGGGTGAGAGCCCTGGTCATATTCAAGCTGTGGTATATGTAGTCTTACTTCAAGAAAAGACAGTCCTATGATGTCAATATGACGGAATTAATACAATATGTTTGTTACTATCAAAGACATGTCTGACTATTTGGGGGAATTTATATGGATATATGGCACTAATTTCCATAGACCTGGCTTTGTCAGACATTAATCAGTCAGCATGTACAAAGAGATCAGAGGTCTTTGTACAATACATGGAGTTTGGCAGTTCTATTGCAAAAACAGGGAAACCTGCCAGAATGTTCAGTTACCTACAAACATTTTATTATTTTAACTATGAAAAGTATGAGAAAAAAAAATGTATTTGATGTGGGGAAGGGGGTTGTGGGGTATGGGTGATTCCATGTATTTGATGTGGGGAGGGGTTGGGGTATGGGTTATTCTATGTATTTGATGTGCCATGTGGGGAGTGGGGGGGGATGATTCTATTTATTTTCAATTTTATTTTCAGCACAGTACTATACTAAATTTCTGTATATGCTGAGTAGAATAATATGTCCATATGTTGTCATTATATTGCTATGCAGACATAAATCTATTGTTATTGAATTGTAGGCTGAAACCTTATATTTATTTTCAAAACTATTCATGGTATTAAATGCTGATCAGCCCTAAAATAGAAAATATTTGAGGGCAATGACTTTGTTGTGTCTAGTCCTTGAAAAAATTTTTCATATGGTTAAACATGTTTTGTGGCTTTTAAATGTGTTGGGCATGGTGTCATTATCAAAATTTGTTTCTATACATGGAATGATGATATATAACCACAAAGTTATATGGTTTTATTGGCTTTTACAGTTAATAAAATATGGCCAATAAAGGTCGTGTTTATAAACTTATCAAAATTGAATTGAGGGGGAGGGGTTGAAATGTGCCATTATTGGCGATCACCTCATTGCTTAATGTGAAGACGTAGGATCACCTCATTGCTTAATGTGAAGCTGTAGGATCACCTCATTTCTTGGGTGAAGATGTAGGATCACCCTATTTCTTAACAAGAATTAATTATACATTGATTTTGTCTTGCTTGTAACTTCTGTCATTGGTAAGTGAGACATATGTAATATCTTTTACCACAGTGACAACAAGGGCTGTTAATTTTTTACATTTTTAACATAAATTGCAGTGGGAAAATGGATTGAATGGCATCTGATGTGCAGACCTAAAGTAATTACCATTTGCATTTAACCAGTACAGGCTCAGTCATGTAATGACTATATCATATTATTGTATCTTATCCTCCACATTATAATTTTTTATTAATGTCTTTATATTACATCACCACAGTTTTTAAAGGTCTCTTTCATGTCATTGGTCAGTTTGATCACACTAAAAAGACTTTGTAAAATTTACTATTTGCTACTTATTTTTATGCTGAGCATGCATCTTTTAAGAAACATAGAAAGGAATGACCAGTCTGGGAATTTGATTAATATATTCATTTGTTGGGTTAATTTTCTGATACAGGCTGTTGATTACTTATGCTAACTAACACTATACTCCTTGAGGGTATAGTAATATGACCTAGCTTCTCCACTGCTGAGTGTGACAATCACTCAGAAATGGTGTTCACTGATTGTGATTGTGAGTGTCTTGTTTAAAGAGAATGTGCACATGATGCTCCTTGCACGAAAAAAAACCCCATCTATTTTTGTTAGCAGCTCCTAATAAGTATTAATTAATGATAGCCTGTCTCAAGGCAAAATTTTCAGACCCTATTGTAAATATCTTTATTTTTCTATGGCAGTCTTTTATGTCTGACCGTTGGCACATCCAAGTGCTAAAGTCTGCCCATTGTCACTTCCAAGTGCTAATTTTTTACCTGTGAAATTTATTGTTGGTAAACTTGCACTCCTGATTAATATAACTGAAATACTGCTGACTTGACAGTAAACAAAAATCAGTCCACAATATTAAACAACCTTTATTGTAAAGTTATTCACTTTAGACAAAAGTTATATCATAATATTTCATACTATAGACAAAAGTTATATCATAATATTTCATACTATAGTATAGGGGGAAATTGTGTTATATTGTCAATATGAATAAAAAAATCTAGACACTTTGTATGAAAGATGGAATTTATATGTACATTAACTTCAAATATTATTCTTGTGTTGGGATAGGGTATTGATGTATCAGAGCTTTTAGAGCTTTGATTGTAGTATTGACGGGAGTTTGCCATGGTTGATCTCCCCAGATATTTAGCATTGGCTTTTCACTTCTTGATCAAATTAACTAACAAGGAAATGTTTGTATGTATTTATGCATATTTATACTTTCTCATTAATAAATACTGACTAATTGGAAATTGCATAATGCAAATGAAATTTTTTTTTGCATTATGTTACAAAAAAATCCAGACAGACTGAAAATTTCAATTATTTTCAATGGCTGATTTCCTATGCACTTCAAATATCCAAGAGGTTAGCAGACGGATCATGCAAAATCTTCTCTGGTATAGGAAAACTGTCTAAAATTATGTAACTGACTGATATATGTGCTTACAAGAGACTTAAACAATTCTCTGGTGGAAAATCTGCCCCCAGTTATTGATAGCGACATCAATATCATGTCAACAATACCTGTCTCATCACAGATAATCATTTTTATAATCTAAAAGATTTAAGAAAAATAATTATTAAATGATAACTTGAACTGTAGAGTTTAAGTAGCTTTGTTACTATTTTGCTATGTCATTTTGTGAAATTGTTGGGGCAAATATTTGGTTAGACATTGACCCAACTCTTGTCTTAGATTCAATCAATCAATCACTCCTTGAGCAAAGGAGTTGCATGTATATTTGACTTGCAGCTCCTTGACATTTCTTGTGTTAGTGTTTTGTATTTTCATGGTATTTTTGAATTTACATTTTGATGTTAGTGAATTTATTTCACAGGCAGTAGCCATTTCTATGTCAAAAACATAATAAATTCATTCATGATTAACTTGCATATATACTAATACTTGAATTGATAATATTCCATTAGGTTCAATGTTTTTTGCTTTACCATTTTATAGTACAAATATGCATGAATCTCATGCTTTATAAAATGGGGAATTGATGACTGCCCATCACTAGTTGTATAATCCAAGAATGCATTGAAGTACATATATATATATATTAATATATAGGTAGAAAACAGTTGAATGTTTTACTCTTGCTAAAAATTATCTAGTTACTACATCATTATGGTACTTGACGACAGGCATGAGAACAAAAAAGGACCCTTCCCAAAAAGTTGAAATATTATACATCTTAAACTTTGGCCCATTTTTCTAGAAATGCTGATACGGCCAAATGTACAAAGGCAAATAGTAGTTGTAGTTGTACAAGTCTGCAGCAAGATTTAATTTCCATAAGATTTTTGAATGCTTCAAGTTTAAGTATAACTACTGTACTTTTCTGATACTGAGGAATTTTTTCAGATGAATATAAACCCTGTTTGGATAAATTAATTTTTTTGTATTATTGCTAGGCCTATCTGGTGATTTTTTTTTAATGTTTTATCACGTTCGTGTATTTTCAATTTTCAGTTAAAAGTATATTATCATAGCATCTTAATTTTTAAGTGTAAAATACTTTTCCTCAGCTCATTTGCAAAATTAATAGAAAATCATTTTAATTATATACCTTCTTTTGACAAAACCGGCAAATTTTCATTCAAAATGTGAGGTGAAAGTTGATCTTTTGTGACTTTTACAAAGATTGAAATCTGACCTTTGTAAAAAGAATAATTTTGAAGTTATTTTAGCATTCTGCATTTGAAATTGTAGTAGGTAATTAGCATTTAATGCGTGACACTCAGGTGTTTAATTACAGGTAATGTTTACCTGCACAGTTGATTGAAGGTGTTTATAAGGCCATTAATGGATGCACTATACTGGTTAGTCATAACAACTTATGACTTTGTCAGACTTTAAAAACCCATGGACCACCTACATCACTGTTAATAATAAGAAGAACTCCCTTGAAACCACTGAATGTAATATTTATGAATTGTAGATATGCATTTCCTATTTAAGTATGCTTTGCATGAAAAAATGGGGAGCATATACATATATAGTTGCCACATATGTCTATATAATGGTTTCCTGGGGATAACTTGAGCTACATTTGAAATTGGTCATACTTAGTTAACTTCTTCAGCATTGAAAACAGATAACATTTTAATTTTGTACCATTCTAGAGTTATGTCCCTTGAAAATTCAAAGAAATTACAAAATTATTTTATTTCAGAATGATAGGTGACTTATCAAGTTCCATTATGCCTTGTAGCATTCTAGAGTGACAGTGACAGTAGTTGGCTTTAAACATATCTTTGCAAGAGTAACTATCACCACTCAAGTTGGGAGTATTATTCCAACCAATGACGATCTATACTCTACTCATTTAATGACTGGCAGAGGTTCACTTGTTTTCTTGGCTGTCAGGGTTGTTTTTTAATTGCAAAGAGATTGGCACTCTCTGAAAACAAGACCCTTTTATTTCCTGTCCTAATGGAGAATTATGCAATTGATTTTTCCAACAGAAGAAGTGAACACTCCTTTCAGAGTGGTGGTACCCTTCAGTGGAGAAACTGCATCCTATGGCTATATCTATAATAAGGGATTCCCTCATAGGTTTTACTCAATTGAACACAAGCTTCTAGTTAAAAGTACAATTTAAGAACAGTGAAAAATTATTTCGTTTACTGCTGTATCACATTGTCTCTGTAATTCAGTCTGCATATTGTTTATAAATTTTTGTTTAAACAGAAGTCCTAACCAGCTGTTATACTGTCTGACTTCCTTCTCGTAGTGATTAATTAGTAAATGGTTCTAGCTAATTTGGATTAAACTTAGAAGTTATGGCTTATTCTCTGATTAGAAAAACTATTCTGTGACCAAAAATTCCACCCAAGAGATTCCTAAAATGTCATGTTTTGTCATGTCATTTTCCAAGTAAGTTTTTTCATAAAAGTTTGTAGATATTTTAATATGGCATTAAAACTTCCTTAGAGACAGTTAACATCAGTCATTGTCGCCCTGGTCAAATCTATGGAGTCACTTATCCTGCTTTTGCAGTATAAAAATGGGAGCTTTAAACCATCTCTTTTGTCCTATCTATTGATCTTACCAAATGAAAAGTAAGTGAAACATAGGATTTACTGATGTTGTGTTAATAGCCCATTTTTGTTTTAATACTCTGTAGATTTGAAAATTTCTGCAGACATTATGTCTGGGAATTAAGCTTAGTAAGATGTGTCAGTTTGTATGGTGTTATTGTTTTGCATCATATAAACAGCATGAAAGTAGTAATCTTTGTATATGTTTAATGTGTGCAATATGATGTCGTGAAGAAGTGCCAACTGTTGAAGTTGTTATTGTTTTGTTTTTCGAAAAATACAACCTGTTGGCTTTATGTATATAAGCTTTTAATATAATACCTATTATAATGTTGGCCAGTCAAATGTTACCTGAGCTAGATATACTTAATTCACATGTCTACAAATGCAGAGAGATGAGGCATCTTCAGGAGTCCACACTTTAATATAATACAACTTATCCATTCAGTCATACTAATACAGTAGGAAAGCCAGCGTGACAGGAGAGCTCCAAAGTCAAGTCTCGAAATCAAGGGACGCAACTCTTTTTTGATGAAAAATTACATTCAACCCTTCGGTGGAAAAAAAGAAATTTATTGCATCACTTCAGTTTTTATTTATATTGTGTACAAACATCGAATTTTGCTACTTGAAGTGGACACAATTTCAAAACAAATGTCGAGGTGGTTCTATTTAAGTGAGAAAATTTAATTAAAACAATATGATGGCTTTTTGTAACATCCATTGCCTGAGGAAATCATCTAGGATCATTGTCATACCGACAACTAGTGTCAATGTCTCGTGGGATGCAATTGTTCCACTTAGTTCTACACCCACCTTGATCGATCAACCATTTGCCAAACATTGAAATTCATTATCTTTCGGAACACATCGGTGGTGTTTATTAACATCAACAATAAACGACACACAAGCGTACATCCGAAAGAGAATATATCATTTGGGAAAGGGGGGTTTATTTTTATGTCTTTTTTTAATTTTCTTGTATTAATACCATATTTTTCACTTTAATTGAATTATTTGTATTGCAATATTGTTTTAGACATTGTGCATTTTGTAATTTAGACCGAAAAATTACTATTTATCATCACTTCAAATAAAAAAAAAAATCATCTACTAGACTTGTTGGGTAAAAGCATGGATGTACAATTATTTCAATTTAATTTTATTTAAATACAACAATTACAAGATTATATGAAATTATTTAATAGAAAGAAACTTGTGTGGAAAAATAAAAGCATGTAAACAAAAATTAAGTGAATTGAAAAATATTTAAAAAAAAAACATGTAAAAAATGAGTATTTTTTTTTAAATCTATTAAAATAGTGAAACCTTGAAACAAAAAGAGGCATACAAAATTGTATTCAGATATCTTAACCCTTCCTATTATATCAAGGCAAATTAAAAGAAAATCAGTGTAAGCAAATATTTTTCTTGAAATTAGGAACTTTTATTATCTGAATGAAAGCTTCCAAGTTTCATGTTTATCTCACAATGTAAATCAATGTATTTGGAATATTCATGTGTTTGACACAACTACAAACTAGCTTTTATAACATATACAGGTGGTTAAGTTGTAATAATTCTTTCCCCATGACATTCACAAAATGACCAGCATTTGTGACAAATATGGGTACTTAGGTTGCAATAATTCTTTCTCCAGGACATTCACAAAAATACCAGCATTTACAAATATGGGTACTTAGGCAGTCTGTGTCAGAAACTTTTTCAGCTACTAGCCCGAATAGCTAATTTTGAAGTTTTCTTCTATTTGTTTATATAAATTTCAGTAAAATTTCACTAGCCCGAACACAATTTTACTAGTCTTGGGCATATGGCTAGTGGCTAAAGGCACAGACTGCTTAGGTTGCAACAATTTTCCCCATGACATGCACTAACAGAATGACTAGCAGTCACATAAAAGACACACACAAAATGACTAGCATTCACATAAAAAACACATACAAAATAACTAGCATTCACATAAAAGACACACACAGAAGGACTTGAATTCACATGAAAGGACAAACCAGAATTCCAAATTTCACTAAGTAAATAAAATGACTGGAATGAATATGTTTTCTGTTGGCAAACTAACCAAGTATTGGTTAATATTGTTTAAAATTGAAGTTAAAAAAAAACTATTTAATTTGATCCAATGACTGGAAAAAAGTGAATGAAGGGGCAAATTTTGAAAAATTCTTTTCTGTAAAAGAATGTATAAAATTCAGCATTAAAATTCATAGAAAAAGAGAATTATATTTCTCATAAACAACAGTCAACAGAAGTAACTTTTCATCCCGCAAAAAAAGCATGAATAACAAATTTAGCAACATATTGAAGTGTATACAGGCCTACATGTCTGTAGAAACTTGTTCAAAACTTGCTTCTTGTTCAAAATATCTAAAAGAAATTGAAAAGTTTGAGATCTACTTTCTGACCTAGAAAATGTGCTACAACTGTTGTAACAATATATAATTTATCTTAATATCTTGACTTTCAGATGAAGTTTCACACATTACACAATCTTCTGAATGACTAAATATATTATAATGTTTATGACACAAACTAGGTGTCTTGAAAACTTGGATCCTTGTCTAAAAATTTGTCACTTATACTGTTTGAAAATATAATATTTCAATATTTATAGTAGTGTTTTCTCCACTCTTTTTACATACTGTTAAATTAAAATGGTTTAAAAAAACAACTTTTTTTTCATCTTCAACACTCTTACTTCCACTAGGAAATACCTTTTTATTAACTGGCTCATCATTTTCAAGCAGACTATTTTCAGTAGACATAGAATACAAAGTTTGAACTTAATTTCACATTTCTTACAAATACAATATAATTTTTTTTTACAAACAAACAAAATTCAGGAGCATTTGAAACTTCCTGAATTAAATGAATGTATCAGTTAGAGGAGATATCCAGTCCACAAGTATACCCAAAGGGCCTGCATTTCTTTGATGATGTACTTTAAAATAATTGGAATGCTGGCCCATTTTTTTAATTCATGGATTTTTTAGAAGAAAAAACATATATATTAATTATCAAACCTGTATGAATATATTACAAACCAGTCTTTATAGAAAAATATAAGATTTATCATAAATTCCTATTCTTATTTATTCAAGTATTCAACAAATAAACATCACAGGAAGCTTTGCATTTATACTCGTAAAATCTGAAACTAACACAAAATAAACATCCATTTTATTTAATAGAATCTGTAACTTGTTAGAAAAAAATAAAAATCCCATGTCCATATACATCTACCTATAATGATTTAAAACTAATTATAACTGGAGGTACTGAAAAGTAGTGATGGAACGATTATCGTCGATGATCGATTAACGGTCGTTTGAGTGGCAACGATGCTCATAATCGATTCCAAAATAAATAATCGAAAATCGCCGACATCGCCAATTCCGGATTTTTGGTTCCGTTTCCGGCATCCGTATTCGAAATTACGTTAAGCAAAGTCAAAATGGCTGAAGCAAACAACGGCTTGAATCACAAACTTGTCATAATGTATTTAAGTTTACCAGGATTATCTGAAAGAGTATTGAGTTTGTATGGACAAATACCGGGCTCACCAATAATCATGCTTTTTCTTCAATATTCATATAAAAGGAGCTCCCACGTTCCTGAAATTTGACCCATACAGGATTTGATGTTGAATATTTTATTCCAAACTCGTTAATTGCATCCTTTCTATTATCATTGTGCAGCATGTTCGTTTTGTGAAAGGTAAGGGAACATGCGGTAGTGGGGAAAGAAATGTTAAAATTTGGATCGATTTTCGGAAGTCTCCCAGCTTTTCCCTCACTTTGCCCTTAAGTCAAGAGAGAAAAGTCAAGTCGCCCTGTGTTTACTATGTGTGGTGAGACCTGCAAATAGTTAATAAAAAAAAGGTGTAGGCTAAGTCCAAAAAACATTGTCCTCCTTGTGATTTTGAACCAAAAAATTGATATTGGTAGATTCCTGAAATATTGCTTACATGTATATGGTGACATAAACTGAAAATGCTAGGTTCTAGTCTGTTTCTAATTTGGTTTCCAATTCATGTTGTTTGAATTTTGTTTTACCATGTTCACTGTGTTTAAAAAAATGTTTGACAATGTTTTTCTGCAACATAAAATTTTTTTGAATTGCCAAGTAAACACTCCACAAATTGATTTCATTCTCTTAATCTTCTGTGTGTATGACCTTTTAAATGTAGGCTTTAGTTTGACATTTAAATAATAGGACCTTGGTCGTTTTTTGGCACATGAAAACACATTAAAAGTTATATTCAGTTTAGTAGTTACAATATACAACAATAACTGAAATATATTAATGCTGTGATAAGACTTAACTATTTTCCGATTAATAATCGATTATGCCCTTCCGATTATTGCCGATAATCGATTATGAAAATTTTCCGATTCCCCATCACTACTGAAAAGTAACATCAATAAGTATTTCAGGAAAACAGACTGAAAATGAAAAAGGGGGGGGGGTGTAATGTTTGGCATTAAATATGTAGCCTTGTGCTATAGGTTAATCTAGTGTGAATTTAACATAATCTTTCACCATTCTCTGCATGGCAAGATCATACATTATAATGCAGACCTTTTTATTTCTAAAATGTGTTTATTAATATTATGTCAATATTTGGACATGTCCATAAATACCATGGAACCTTGCAATCAACAAAAATGAAAGATTTGTTGTTAAATTGGAATAAAATGAATCTATATATATATGACTATGAATGGTCAAGTAGTTCTTTCGTGTTTAATCAGAAACAATCACATTTTCATCCTAATAGATCGATCAAACTCTGAAAAAACCCAGAAATATTTGGTTAAAATCTCGAAATATAGTGCTTCTTGTTTACATCCAAATATGGAATTCGAGTGACGTATGATGGGGAAATATGCAAGTCACCCATACTCTAATACGTAATTCTAGCTATTTTTACCAAATTTATTAATAACTAGTCAATGGGATGCAATTGTTCCACTTGTTTTAAGACTGGATTTTTAGTGCCATTTTTTGGGTCAACATTTCATCAGCAGCGGTATCCCGAGTTCCAACGTTGATTTCAAGCAAACGATATCATAAATACACGTATTCATACGTCAGTCACGTTAAAATTTTATTTAAAAAATGGATTCAATAAAAATGAATACTTCTTTTAGTATTATTTATGAAGATGTTCAGTAAAAACACATAGGGTGTCGACGTAAACAAATGCATGGCCGCTCAAGTTTAAAGCGTCATCTGTCTAAAAAAAGAGTTGCGTCCCTTGATTTCGAGACTTGACTTTGGTCGGTGGAGGTACGGAATCAATGCATGGCTTCCCGACTGATACAATGTAGTATGTTATTGAAAGGTTATTGTCTTATGATTCTGAAACAGAGGGTCCATATAGGGTTATATTTAAGGTTTGTCTTATGATTCTGAAACAGAGGGCCCATATAGGGTTATATTTAAGGTTTGACTTATGATTCTGAAATAGAGGGTCCATATAGGGTTATATGATTCTGAAACAGAGGGCCCAGATAGGGTTATATTTAAGGATTGACTTGTGATTCTGAAACAGAGGGCCCAGATAGGGTTATATTTAAGGTTTAACTTGTGATTCTGAAACAGAGGGTCCATATAGGGTTATATGATTCTGAAACAGAGAGCCCAGATAGGTTTGTCTTATGATTCTGAAACAGAGGGTCCATATAGGGTTATATGATTCTGAAACAGAGGGCCCAGACAGAGTAATATTTAAGGTTTGTCTTATGATTCTGAAATAGAGGGTCAATATTGGGTCCAGGGGTTAAAAAATCTGCTGGGTCTGAGGTCCGGGACCAGCGATTTGTGGGTTTGGACCTAACATTTTCTAATTCTGTAAAGACCGATGGACCAGTTGAAACTTCCCAATTACAGACTTGAAATAAATAGGAGGTTAAAAGTCAGAGAGATAGATGTACTGCATAATTTTCATCCAACATTGATTGTTTCTTTTAATATTGTTAGCATTGGATTACGTAATCTGAAATACTTCAAGATCGTTTTAGTGCTTTACCAAGTGTGTTTTGTTCCGTATGAACCTCCGGAGCACACACACCCGGGATGGTTATAAAAGACTAACTCAAGATCAGTTTTGCGGTTTACGGAAATGCCAATTCTTTCGATAATGCTTAAGCATATTAGCAAAACTTTTCAAACATAAAAATGGCCAGAGTAGACTTTTTGAAATTCGTCGGACCAAGCGGTAGGGGTGTAACGATACACCTTTTCCACAAGCGATACGTATTGCAATATTTGATATGTATTACGATACGTTTTATAGGAAACTGTAACTATTTCTTCACTCGACATGGGCGCTGCCATGTTTTTTTTTAATATGAGGTCGCTTACGTACTAGTGGAAATTATAAATATTTGATATTTGATTAATTAATTTTAAAAGCATTAATTAATCGATTCACTTTTCTCAAAATATTAATTAAATGATCACCAAAAGAAGAAAACGGAAGTTCAACACTACTTTTTTTTCAAAAAATGAGCATCATATTGTTTGTATCTTAAGCGGCCTCTACGTATCATGAACCGAACCGTCCCCAAAATAATCACGATTTCGGTACACATGGTGAATCGTTTCCCCTTTACCGAGCGGGCAGAAAATCACAAGAACCGGCAATACTGCCAAGTATGTCGGTCCGTGTGTCCGACAAATTGTTTCGTTTGTGTATTTTGTTTTGCATCGGAAATGCAACTGGTATGCCGGAACGATAATGGTCAACTCGGAATTAGATTCTGCTTCAAATAACATTTACTTCTTAAACATGCAGCTGTTTCCATGGTAATTCTGTTAATCATTGTATTTTTATAGTTTAAAGTGGCTGTGATGCATCAACACGACCATTTCGTGTGCTTATATTTGAAAAAAATGGAGGCTCAGGTTTTTATTGTTCCCACCACCGATTCCGTTTAAATTTTAGAATTTTGTAAATTCCGGTCCTGCACAATTTCAGTTGGCCCTGCAGAAAATTATTGGGTGCAGTGTCCTGCATATTGAAATTTTTTTCTCAAAAAGTCTGCCAGAGTCGTTGACCAGTTTTTTTTAGGTTAACGGAGCGGTATGTGATACTGACAACAATAAATTACATAATGAAAAAATACCACAACTAACAAAAGGTCAAAGATATGATAGGCTTAAACGGAAGAGTACATTTCAAACATCATGGAAGGAACAAATTCCTTGGGTTGAGGCAAGTGGTAGGCTGATAACCACGGTGATCTAATTTCGTTGAAATTAAACTTCAGAAGACATTTTCTGCTCTGTATCTCCAGAGATTAGACTTCCGAATACATTTTCTGCTCTGTATCTCCAGAGATTAGACTTCCGAAGACATTTTCTGCTCTGTATCTCCAGAGATTAGATTTCCGAAGACATTTTCTGCTCTGTATCTCCAGAGATTAGACTTCCGAAGACATTTTCTGCTCTGTATCTCCAGAGATTAGACTTCCGAAGACATTTTCTGCTCTGTATCTCCAGCGATTAGACTTCCGAAGACATTTTCTGCTCTGTGTTTTTGGAGGTATAATCTCAACGAGATTACTGGCGATCATGCTAATGAGAATTATGAAGTAAATATGTGGGGTAAATACTGTAGAATATATCTAGAATTTGTGACCAAAAAAACAAAACAAATAAACAGTGCTTTATTTAAAGTACCATACAACCAATATATGAACATTGACTGTTTGATAGCACAGACAAAATGAAATGCAGGGTTTATAAGTTTACAGCAGCATCTGATCAAGAATTAATTTGCCAACCTAAAATAGGCATTTTAAATAATAAATGTCACTCAGTTACTACTACAAGGGTAAGTTAATTTTGTGTTCAACAAATTTTATTTCTTCCATTCTGATATTCAGGACCAGTAGATTCCTGGTGCTCACTGGACCTGGACCAGTGAACTTTTGGGAAATTTTTTAACCCCTGGAGTTATATGATTCTGAAACAGAGGTTCCATATAGGGTTATATGATTCTGAAACAGGGCCCAGATAGGGTTATATTTAAAGTTTGTCTTGGAGGTTTTGAAGGGAAATAAGAGCAGACAAGAGCTGTTGGGCCCTTTGGTTTTATTGCTTTCAAAAATCTTTAAATTATTCCTTATTTATTATAAATTATTATTTTATCTTTTAATTTGGAGCGTACCTGATGAAGGTCATTCCAGAAACGTGTAATACAGACTAAATTTTATATCTACGTTTTTATTTTATAAATTAAAATTAATAAAACTTATTGTCTTCAGAGCTACACGCCTTTTTGCGTGATTACGCAAATAAAATTAACAAAAACCCAATTTTTCTATTTCCTTTGCGTTGTTGAACCCTATTCCATCCAGATATAACCCGATTCTTCGTTTAATGAGTGCTTACTTCACTCATTCATTTTTATGTAGTTGCGTAATTAAAGCATATCGTATGATTTCTGTTGCGTGACATTTTACTTTCTCTTTCACTCGTCAACACTCGTAACATTATATATAAATCTCCCGAGGTTTGCCGAACGAAATAAATTCCGGTTCCCTGCTAGAATTTAGTCTTGTTTCCCTTGAAATTAATTTTGTAGCGGTTTCAGTCTATTATTATGAATCGTCGAGGGAGGAAGAAAGCCCCTTTACGGGCGAATTATTCTATCGCTGATTATTTAAAGACAAATTCAAAAGCCATGGTTACACGAATTTTAGATACGCTGATTGAAAATGTTGTAAATCATAGTAAAATTGTTGCAACAGAAATCATTGACGATATTTTGAAAGGGGCAGTAAAGACTGACAATAATTCAACGAAACGGAAACATTCAGTCACAGACAAAACTTTTGTCACTTGGAAAGACAAATTTCCATGGCTATGTAAAGTAGAGAAAAACGGTATTCCATATTTGCAATGCACAGAATGCATTGCAGCTGCTTTCAAGGGTATTAAAATCAGTAGTGTGTGGGGACATGAGGGTACCCCCAACTTCCAGTTTTCTGCAGTAACTCGACATAACGAAAGTAATGAACACTTAGAAATAATCACCAAAAAAACTAAAACTCAAGAAACAGATGATGGTAATTGTGAAATTGAACATATTGAAGGCGAACCAGGTGATGATTGTCATCTTATTGTGAATGATGATAAAATCCTATTTAACACTGTTTATCATGTTTCCAAATCTGAAATGCCCACTTCAAGTGTGAATGGACTGATAGAGTTACAAAAGAAAAATGGTCTTGACTGTAAATATACCAATTTGAGTTGGGATACAATTACTGAAATTCAAACATGCATAGCCAAAACACTGTCAAACAATATTGTTAATGATATTAAGTCATCCGAGGTATATGCTATAATGTTGGATGAAAGTACAGACATATCCGTCGAAAAAAGGCTTTCAATATGTGTGAGATATGTCAAAAATGGAGCACCATTTACCACATTTTTATGTAATCATCCATTAGCTGATGGGTGTGCAATTACTATTGTTAACTGTGTTTTTGATGAGTTTTCAAAGCTAGGAATCGGTTTACAAAATTGTGTGTCATTAGCAACTGATGGTGCAGCAGCCATGATGGGTCATAAAACTGGTGTTGGAGTTCAGTTAATTAGTAAATATGCTCCATTTTGTATGCAAACACATTGTGTTGCACATAGACTAAACCTTGCTTGTGTTGATTCTATTAAAGAAAAGGACTTTTTAGTTAAATTCAGAGACAAATTCACAAACTTGTTTAACTTTATCACTGCTTCAGCTAGTCGTGTTTCGGCATTGAAGAACATTCAGTCCGTTTTAAATGAACCAGAACTTTCTATTAAGGATCCGCATTCAGTAAGATGGCTAGGCTTGAAAGCTGCAGTGGAAACTGTTTTTGAATCCTACTCTTCAGTGTTAGCTACTTTGTCAAAACTTGCAGCCGAAAAGTCTGCAGTTGCAAAAGGACTACACAAGTACTTTAGCTCATATAAAGTTTGTTTGATAACGGCTTTCATGTTGGATATTCACACAGAATTAAGCCATTTTAGTCTTGGTTTACAGAAACAAAGTTTAGCATTTAGTGAGGTAAATCCATTAATGGAAGGGACAATAGCCAAACTTGAAGTTATGAAGTGTTCAGATGGAGAGGCCCTAATTGAAATTAAACAAATGATCAAAACTACGGAAGGTGAGAAAACCCTGAATGGAGAGAAACTGTCGTTTAAATCTACTATGGATGAGGAATTCCAAACTATTAGAAATGACTATGTTAAAAGCTTAACTAAAAACATTAAGAAAAGACTCCAGAAGAGGGATGGTGATTTGTTCAATGACTTCAGTCTTGTTTTAGAACCTCTCTCTGTAAATTCTGCTGACATTACTGAAACTGAAAATTCTGTGGAAAAGCTTGCTTCATTTTATGGACATGAGAAAACAACAAAAATTGTTGAGGGTAACCTTATTGAAGGCACTATTGAACATAAGAAAATAATACAGCCTTTACTTGATGAGGTACAATTGAAGACGGAGTGGGTTCGCTTGAGAGGTATGATAAAAGGAACTTATTCAAAATGTGACACAGCTCAACTTTGCAAGAGACTGATTCTGTTACATAAAGATATAATGCCAACATTTGCTAAGCTGGCAACAATTGCCTTATGTCTGTGTTTAACAAGTGTTGAATGCGAAAGAAGTTTCAGTACACAAAATCGTTTGAAGTCAAGATACAGAGCATCAATAAAAGCAGAACAACTTGATGTATTGATGAAGATAAGCATGATGGGACCGGAATCAAAATTGTTTAACCCCTATCAATCAGTCCGTTACTGGTTGATGAAAAAGAAACGTCGTCGTGGCCGTCTTTATACAGACTTTAAAGAGAGAGAAGTTAAAATGGCAAAACTGTCATGTTAGATACTGGTGTGGTAATGATTTGTGACATTTAAATAGAGACAATTGTGTTGTTTACTTTAGCACATATTTTAAAGAAATGGGTGATAATAAATACAATTTTGAATTCATGCTTGTATTTTAATGAAAAAAAAAGAAAATACTGTCTAAATGATAACTACACAAATCAAAGTCCAGAGACATGGTAAAAAACAAGATGAACAAAGGACAGTAAGACATGGGACATACAAAAAAACACAAAAAAACAAGAACATCACAAACAAAAAATAAACTTAAGCACTTGCAATGTGAACTCCCACAAAAACCAGGAATGATATCCGTGCTTCGGATGGGTAAGCATCATTTATAGCAGGTCCTGCTCTGTACATGGCACCCATCACACTGCAACCGAGTCAATCTAGGGTGGAGTCAAGGCAGGAAATGTCAAATCCGGTGAGACGTAAAAACCTATCTGAAAATGTCTATTCTCATTTGCGAGAAATGAGAATAGACATTTTCTTTATGAAATTTGGATATATTTCTTGACACTATAGGAAGCTTGTTGATTGAAATGAAACGAGAGATATGGAGTAAATGGCGATAAGACAACACCCAACAACAAGTTTATTACACAATATTTCCCTTGTGCAAAGCTCTGTCCTTAGCTGATTTGGCGTTACTTTTTATGACCTTTAGGTAGTTTGTTCTCCATCAGCTCTTTAACATCTTTTGGTTTTTGGTCTTCCAAATGTTATGATTTTATCTGCACTAATGAGACATAAGTTGTCGAAATGGCCATATGCAGAAACAAAATTTACTGCAATTTCGGTACTTTGTTATTTTAGTACAAAAAAGGTAATGGATATATGTCACGTGTTCATATGCTTCAGTGAAACGTGTTCCACCCATGTTGAAGGTCTTGGGAAGACCTCTAGATTATAATTTGTGTGAGCATTGTTACGGATGCATCGTTGTCTACTCCCTCTAGATTATAATTTGTGTGAGCATTGTTACGGATGCATCGTTGTCTACTTGGCATCTTCCCCATATCTTTTCATTGATTTGAAAGATTTTTTAAGGCAGCTGGATTCACACTATATATACAGGTATGAATATTCAGATCAAAACTTAAACTGTGAATGTTCAGTTTTTGTGAACTATGAAAATATAATACTCCAATAGTGAACATACAATCAATGCAGTAACCAGCAGTAATATTTAAAGAATACAGTATAATGTACATCGTACATCAGGAAAATAAGACTGGATGTATACATTTTCAATGCCTGATATACCTGCAACAAAAAAGCAATGCATGTCATGTACAGAGAGTAAAAAACCCAATTCAATTTATTCATGGTGGGTAAAAAACCCAATTGAATCTTATTCTGGTGAGTGAAAAATTTGAAGTAAAACAGTTAAAAAGTAGATCACCCAATGGAAATGCTCAAGAGGTGAGTTAAAAACTCAATTTAAGAAACCTTATCTGGAGCTCTGGTCTTGCGTCCAGAATTGGGCGTAATATTCGCTGCTGATTTGCTGTGATTGCATCAAGATTTCCAAGATTATTTTCTCCTAAATCATAATAATTACAGGGGTACAGAGAAGTTGTCAATATTCATACACATCAAATGAAACGCACATGCCTACCATATTTTTTTATATAAAAAACAGTGATTTCCAACTTTCACACTTGAATTACATAATTTTAATCTGTGTAAAAAAGAATGATAAATTTTGTTGATAAAAATTGGCTGGACAGATGTTTTTACACCAGTTACGTAATTTCTGTTTACTAGTGTTTATTTTTGCATATTATATACATGTGCACTGGTACTTTATGACTAATTTAGTCATGATATGTCTGAAATAACACACAGCATAGATTGGACTATTACATAATTTATATTAAAAAAGAGTTCAGCCAATAGGGCTAATGATAATTTATACTACTGGTATTCATATTTCATTGAGAGTCTGTAATGTGTCTGTTAAAGGGAAAAAGGGCAAATACACCTGTCTCTTGTGTTTTCTGTGACAGATCTTGATTGCAGAATAATGTTTTAATTTAGCACCTTATCTGTCCTGTTTTATTTATTTACATCCTTCAAATAAGTCTAACACGGTGTATATTCATAACGACTCCTTTCCGATTAAATCAGCGTTCTTGCCTCCTTTCCGATTCAGGAAGTGCTTCCATTCCGACTTTTGACTATTTTCACAACAGACGGTGAGTACGTTTTGTCAATTTATCTTTTAATTGCCATATTTAGTGACTGAAAACATAGATGACGGAACACAATATACATACAAGAAATCGAAATAAGATCCTACATGATCTTACTGGGCGATGACGCTTTTATTTTCAGCACACAAAAATATTTGTTACATATCTACGCAACACCAAGAAGGAACATTTCAAAAACGTGATGTTTCTCGAGTAACATGTCTATCAAAACCAATTGTACAACAATTTTAAGACAATAACAGTTCCATTGAAATAGATAATAGGTTTATATCAAAGTTTGCATGTACATAAAGTGTGATTATTGTAAAACAAGTATAGAACGCCTCCTTTCAGCGTATGGAAACGATTCTTTTCAGATAACCATTCATTGTTCTACTTACATACGATTTCATGGATTTACTTTACAACATTTCAGTGTGTGGATTTTTTCATTATTTTATTATTTTTATTTTTGGTGTCTTAACGCCACTTTCAACAATAATTCAGCTATATCATGGCAACCAGTTTTAGTGGTGGAGGAAGCCAGAGTACCCGGTGAGAACCACCGACCATGGGCAAGCAACTAGTAAACTTTATCACTTGCGACTGCGAGTCGAGTGCACCCTTTTTAGCTCATCTGGCCAAAGGCCATGTGAGCTTTTGCCATCACTTGGCGTCCATCGTCCGTCACATTTGAATCTTCTCAGAAACCACTGGGCCAATTGCAACCAGCACTACTCAATGGGCTATTGTAAATTGAAAATCTATAATTTGGGGGGGGGTTCACATGAGTTGTCATTTGTGTATTTGTTATTGTTGAATTTCTTGATTATGTTGATTCATTCTGGTCTTTTGACAATTTCCCTCTTTTCAGAGGGTGTAACCAAAGTCCTTTTTTCTTCTGCTTCATGTTTAATCAGTTCTAAAATGAGACAGTAATCAATCATGAAAAACCCAGTCACCATTCTACCCTTAAACACAACAGATAAACTGAGGGCAGGGTTTGAACCTAAGGAAATATTTTAGGGGCCAAGTGGGCCCCTACCAAATTAATTTTGGTAGCCCACACAATTCCTTAAGGGCCCATCAGACACGCCTGCCACCTTGCTTGCGAGGTGCCTTACGATAGGGGGTCCGGAACCGCTTAAGGCCCCCGGAAGGCCTGGGATAAATGGTGTAAAATCCTGCATTCTAGCCATTTTCTGGCAGCAAAATTGCTCATTCAGAAACTATAATTTAATACAGAAGATAAAAAATTTCCAAATATTTTTCCTCAGAATAAACTTATTTTACATGCACTAATACACTATGACATCAGAAATTTATAGTTGAAATCAAATTTCAGGGCGATTTAGAGCTTGACATATGGTGTGGATGTTTGGCCATTGTTCAAGGCCTTATTTTGACCCCTTCTGGCCCTAGATGTGGTTTTTGGATTGGTTGTATGACCTTTTTGGTCGGGTTGCTGTCTCGTTGACGTTTACCCCATATTCCTTTAAAAAATTGTCTAGAGCGTTTGGACTTTTCGTAATCTCTTAAATGTTCTGTTCTCTGTTCATTTTGCCTTTTAAGAGGCCCAGAGTTCCCCAAAAGAACTGACTTAAATCGGCTTGGTGAAACATTTCGCCAACCGGATATTTTGAACGAACATGTAAAATTAAAAATCAAAGTCGGAAAAGTGTGCTATAAAATTCCGTAATATGACTCAACAGAAAACGGCGTGGTTTGTGCAATATAAAGACAACAGAGAAATCATCGTTGTTAAAAGAATTATTTGTTACCTAAATCCCTTTACAACAACAACTAAATTCTTTATTTCAATCCTTAAATGACGCAAAATTAATGCAAAAATGGACATCCTTATACGGAAGTGTTAAATAGAACAGCCGTAAATCTCCTTAAGTGGAGATAAGATTCGCATACATCAAAATAAGCTGGTTCCCGGGCTACTACACTTCGTTACTCTAGTTCATAGAGCGAAGAGTAATATACGCGGATATCAGTTTAATATCAAAACAAAAAATCGGGGCTTAAAATCGATCAATGGAAATGTCAATATTTTTCGGATTTCGATCTTGGTGAATAGGAATTATTGCATATAGATTTACACTATTTTATTTTTTCTAATTTTCACTCGCCAAGTGGACGACTGAGATGAGACTTTTAAGGGCCCACACTAAAATTTATTCGCAAATGGCGAGTGGGCGACCGCTAATTTCAAACCCTGGAGGGGCTAACAATTTATATCGAAACTAGAGTTTACTGTCTTTACAGTGAAATTATTATATCCCCTAACGTCTTTGTATGCCTATTAAGTTGGTGTTTTTAGCATTTTTAGACATGTCATTGGGCACGTCCGATACTCTCATTTTCATATTAATATTTTAGTTTTCTTTGTAATGTGGGTCTGTCTTTAATTGTTCTGTGTTATTTGTGTGACTTGTTTTCTTGACTTTGTCACGTTCATTTACATGTTTTCACAATCATGATAATATTGTTCAAACATCATCGATTCACCTTCTGAAAGGAATCATTTCTTTACACTCTCAAAGGAATCGTTTTCAGAATAAATGTTATGTTCGACTGATTGGAAAAGAGGCGTTTCTTTGATTTTTATAAATCACCAATTTTTCGGAAATTTACTGAAAAAGTGAATTGACAAAATATGAATGTATAACAAGGACGGTACCAGATTACAAAATAAGGGTGGTTATTTAATTGTCTGTCTCATATTTTGAACATTAAAGTGATTTATGTACGACACACTCACCTCTCCATTTACAGTGTCACAGAAGATAGGTCAACTAACCATTTTCAAGCTATTTTGAGTTGCTATGATGATTGAAATGGTCCATGAACTGCTCAGAAAAGTCTTGCATACCTTTTGTTTTCATATCAATCAGCTTGAAATGCATGTTGTCTGAACATAGCTCGGAAAGGTTGCGTTTCCTGATTTGGAAAGGAGGCAAGAACGCCAATTTAATCGGAAAGGAGTCGTTATGAATATACACCGTGTCTAAGGGGCCATTGTGATCACATGGTAGTTGAATTTACTGCTACCGATGCAATCAGTGCCTATCACCACTGAAGCTGTGAGTTCGAATCCCGTTTGGAAGAGGTGTCGTCAATATAACATTATATGATTAAAGTTTGTCTGTGACTTGTGACAGGCCGGTGGTTTTCTCAGGGTACTCCGATTTCCTCCACCAATAAAACTGACTGCCACAATATAACTGAAGTTTTGTTGAAAGTGGCATTAAACACCATAACACTAACCCTTCAAATCAATCTTCAATTACAACAAGTAGGTCACAGTGTACTGTACAGCAACCTCTGTATACCTCTACCTTTTGGACTACCCCATCTTTTGGAAGTTTTCTATTACATGTAATATAAAATATTTTTTGTGATTTTTTAACATCATTGTTTCTGTATGATTGGTAAATTCTGCAAAGTTTCATATCAAATGACCTAGTGGTTTGAAAGAAGTTTATTTGAAACTGGCCTTGATACAGTAGCTTGGTACATGTAGTTAGAATAACATTTACTCCTATTATCAGTGTCTATCACCAGGATAGTCTACAGGTTTGACCTTAACAGTTGTAGAGGTTTATTTAGTACTATGGTGTGATGTTGTTTGTTACTGAATGTGAGAAGTTTCCTCCGAGTACTTTAGTACCAAAACCAAAACTTGAAGCCAATTGCTGAAAATAGGAATGGCTATATACCAGTCTAGATTCGATTTTATAATATAAGAATTTTAAGGGTTCACGAGTTAAAGCACAAAACTGAATTAAATTTTGAATGTCAAAAACACAATAGAATGATTGTACCTTTGAAGACAAATAATTTAAATTTGTGTTTAAATCATGAATATTTAAAATCTGTGCTTCAAAAAATTATTTAAAATGATAACAGAAAACTGCATACATTCTCACTTTTGTTTTATAAAAATTTCATCAAAATCGAGCAAGAATTGACTTTGGAATAATGTTTTTAAAAAATGTTGTTTTATATGAAAAATGTAGTAAAAAATTTAGACAGAATACTTTTTGCAGGTCTCTGTAGTAGAGTTAATCTATGTATTTAACTCTTTATTCTCATTTTATTTTTATTCATTGGCAATTACAAAGAATATTTTGCTGTCGATAAATTAAGGTCAAAAGAGAAATAAAGTTTGCATCCAGGTTTTCCAATGGAAAAATCCCATTATTGAATTGTATGTTGATCTCAGACGCTACTTGACACAACTGAATGAAACTTGAAGGTTATTTTTGTATCATAAGATTGTACTAGTTATCGAAAAAATGGCCAATCAAAAATTTGTGTCTAATACATGTATATGCAGTTCTGATTGGATGTTTGCAAAACTAACAATAATATGGACATCTGACCATGCAGACATAAAACATTTAAGTACCAGTTTTGGTACTTGTTATAAAAAAAAATGGCAGATCAATACATACAGCGTTCTGATTGGATAATTGTAGAGTACAAGTATGAAAATCGTGTTAAGACAGTCAGTTTTTGTTTCTGAAGACAGAATAATTAGTTGTACTTGTATGGTATAAAGGGCAAGCAAAAACTTTTCTGAAATTAACTTGGCAAAATCAAATGTAGTTGTAGCATTGTTGCATATGT
This sequence comes from Gigantidas platifrons, assembly GCA_002080005.1. Classification (NCBI taxonomy): domain Eukaryota; kingdom Metazoa; phylum Mollusca; class Bivalvia; order Mytilida; family Modiolidae; genus Gigantidas; species Gigantidas platifrons. Next base: position 258,952 of record MJUT01002668.1, read on the forward strand.
CAATGTGTACACAGATTCCACAGTTAAATCCTAATCTAGCACTTTTTGATCAGTTTACTGGGTTAGCAAACACAGACTAAAGAAACCCTTAGCCCTGATTCTTCTCGAAATTGTGAGTGATCACTATTTCAAAGGCTGGTCACATTCCAAGTGGAAACAAAAAGTAAATCTAGACTTCATTGTTGACAATTATTTTTGTTTTCGTTTTTTAGCTCACCTTACCCAAAGGGTCATGTGAGCTTTTGTCATCACTTTGCGTCCGTCAGCGTCGTTGTCGTCCGCGTCTGTAAACTTTTCATACTTTCTTCTTCTTCTTTGAAACCACTGAACTGATTTGGACCAAATTT
>MJUT01002668.1:293655-331461 GCA_002080005.1 Gigantidas platifrons
ACCAGAGTTACTCCCCTTTTTTTACTTCAAAATGGTCCTTGGATGGTCCCCTTTCAGAATTATGAGTAATACAGGCTCACCTGACCCTCTAGTTTACAGTAGTTTCAAAATTTAATCTTACGATATAACCTTGGCGTCGGGGGACCAGTGGCCAACAGCCTTTTATTTAAATAGTAATTTTTGTATTAATTTGTGTAGTGTGGACACATCATATACAGTCAAGCCTGTATATAAAGGGCACTCAAATGAACCTGAAAATGTACCCTTTATAAGCAGTTGTCCTTTATATACAGGTTAAAAATATATGTACTATTCATTAATGGGAAAAATGAGACTGTCCTTTATAGACAGTTATTTGCTATATAGAGGTGCTCTTTAAAGGCAGGTTTGACTAGTTTTCTGATTGAAGAGATATTTGACAAATTCAAATTCAAAATTTTATGATTTAGATGAGAATACATACTGCTCTAGACTGAAAAAGTACATGATTGATTCGTTTTTGGGTGAACCTCTGTTTGGAGATAAAAAAAAATTAAAAAAATAATAACACACTGTCATGATCATGATCAGGTTTAAATTATAGTATGTCTCTGCTGGGGATATTTACATTGTACTACTAAATATAAATCCAATTTATGGCCTTTTCAGGTGGTATACATGTAAGTTGAACTTGTCCTATTATTGTGATTTTAGCCTTAATATTTTGCGTGTAATGGTATAATCATCATCTTAGGAATATTGTAAGATTTTTACTCCGATAGTGAACTGACAATTATAATCTATCTGCTAGACTGTTTGCTAAAAGTTAAATAACCTTGTACAGGGTATATACATAGTAATGTATGCCAGATATTTAAATGAAAAGATTGTCTACAAAAGTACTTTGCATAGATAAAAATCTTAAGTTGTACAAAATAAGTTTATAAGACTTCTAACTGTTCTAACTCCTAGTCTTTAACCACAAGTAGACAGACACCTGAATGTATAAAAAATATATAATTTTTTGTGTACAGTCAAACCTGCCTTAAAGCAACCTCTATATAGTAAATCACTGTCTATAAAGGGCAGTCTCATTTTTCCCATTAATGAATAGTGCATATAATGTTAACCTGTATTTAAATGGCAACTGCTCGTAAAGGCCACATTTTCAGGTTCCCTTGATTGGCCTTTATATACAGGCTTGATTGTATATATCAAGCAGACATGTCTACCATATAAAGCCCCCTTCCCCTTCCCCTAAAAGCAAACCCAAAAAAAAATAATTAAGTTTAATATTTTTTATTTCTTGTGGATCAGGATGTGTTACATTTCATATCACAGGCCTTCCTGGAAGAAAAATAAGCTCTACACTTTTATTGAGATCTGGTGGTCCGAGTTCTACACTCTTATACTATAGAGATCTGGTGCATCTGTACATGATAAACAATATTCATTTTCACTCTTTTATTTAAAAACAAAAACCTATTTATATGTCTGTGGTCTTTTAAATAACAGATGGTTCTTGTATGTCTGGTTTAACATATAATTCCAGAATAACACACAATCCATCAAACTGTTGTAAAAGTCGTGCAGCCTAGGGGCACAATTTTCTTTTAATTTATTAGCTATTTATTTACTAAATGATACATTGTGTAACTTAAATATAATAAAACTTTGTATGAATATTGTTGATTGAGCAAAAATAAACTTAGACTAGTAGTATTTTACTATATCTCAGTGCATCTGAAATCTGGCCTGATAAGAGGGGTGTCCTTTGATGGGAGGGGTACCACTGTAATTTCAAATATCATATTGAGAATCCAACTCAGAATCTGGACTTTTAACTGACCATGTTTTCATGTCTCTACGATCGGGACTAGAACTATTTATGTTTCTTGAATTTCAGAAATTTTAAGAAATAGTATGATTGTTGAACTTGTTATGGTGATATAAATTTTAGACAGCAGAATTCTCTAATTGTAAATTGTAGATGCATGTAGAATATTCAGTTGTTTTTAAGTGAGATTGTAATATGACACATCTGTCTGTTGGTAGTGAAGGAACTGCATATATAACAATAACATATCTGTAAATCTGTTGAGCAAAAAAAAATAAAGAGACACAAAGCCATGTAGGCTACATGGGACTGCAAGAAGAAAGTCTGTAATATCTTAAACAGTCAAACCTGCCTTAAAGAGTACCTCTAACAAATCACTGTCTATTAAGGACAGTCTCATTTTTCACATTAGTGAATAGTGCTTACAATTTTAACCTGCATATAAAGGGCAATTGCTCATAAAGGTCACATTTTCAGGTTCCCTTGAGTGGCCTTTATAGACAGGTTTGACTGTATTTGCAAAGGACCTGTGGTCGATTTCACAAAAAGTCGTAAGTCAAAGATTAATCATAAGTGTGATTTCCAAGCTCTTGATTGGTTGAAATTCACACTTAGGACTGATCTTAGACTTATGACTTTTTGTGAAATCGACCCCTGGTTTAAAGCATTCTAGGTTTACTTAATATTCTTTTCATCATCATCCTAAAAGAAATCAAAAGTTGTCTAACAACTACTGGTAACTTACAACATAATCTTATAGAAGGATACATGGGTTAACATTCCAAACTTTATGGTTTTTCTATAAGTGTTGGTTCCAATATAAGTATAGAGAGGGTCATATCTTAATTATTAAACTACAAAGGTTCTTCTTTCCTCTATCACTTACTCCTATAAAGCAAATTTTTGGCTTGAGCTTTCAATAAGGGAGATCAAAATAATATTTTCATGCTGTTTGTTGATAATTACATAGAGAATATGATAATAGGGTGTAGTACAAAAATTATACCAATATTATATATATATACATGTATACAGACAGAAAGTGGGACAGTCAACAGGAAAATTGTAATTGATGTTTCCTTCTATATTATATAACTGTTTTAAAACTCTCAAGTACTGTCTGCTTGTGTAGGCGGCCATCATGGAAAATCATATTTGTTTTGAGGTTTGTGGTTGACCATGAGATTTAAAAACAGATTAAAATCTGACCTAATTAACGGACACAGGTAGGACAGGTGTTATATTCTTTGATCTTTCTTCTGTTGACTTTTTATTTTAAAGTATTCTACTGAAAGGATCAAAAACATATAATATATCATACACATTAAAACATGGACAGATATAAATAGATCACTGTGTGTTAAAGTCTATTGGTGATTTTTTCAGACCAATTTTTTTAGCTAAAACCTACTAGAATAGATATACTAGAGATAAAATTGGGTTTTTTATCATCAGTTTCCAAAAATGTTTAAACATAGAGTGTCTATGATATTGGTTATTTTTTTAACCTAAATATTTCAACAAGGAATATATTAAAAACATAAATTAACACCATACAGACAGTTTTGAAAATATAAAGTCGACCTTAGGTCTTTCGCATTTTATTGGGAAGATGTACAGCTATTATTGGTATAGAAAATGAGGAAAGTGGTGATGAATGAAAAAGGCTACTCTGTGGGATCCCACAAGAATTTTAACAGATTTGCTAGAAAAAGAACAGAAAAGAAGTTTTGTTAAAGAGTGCCAGCATGAGAAAGACATGAATTTTTATGGTTCTCAGTCAGATCATGAGTTATAAACAAATATTCCCATTCTGTACCTCTTTCTAGTTAAGCATTTTTTCAGAGTTTACAAATTTAAACATAGTGATATTTTAGAATCATATTCCATTGAAATATACTTATATTTGAAATAAATAGACATAGACATTCATCAAGTTTTTGTATCTATTAATATGTACATGTGATCACCCCTTCATCCATATTTGGTCATCAGTATTTATCATGGTCATGCTTTATTAAATTTGACCTCTGCCATACTTTTGTACCTGTTCCAAGCAAGTGCTTGTATGTCCACCATCATATTTCCTGGTCTTTTATACTGTTTAGTGAGTTATTGCGAAAGGTGGTTGTTCGTTTTGTTGATATTGGTGGAATTTTTAACCAGCACTGTTTAAACTTTTTCTTCATAATTAAAAAAATATCCCCCCTCCTCCCCCAAATGAAAAAAGGTTATAAAATACAAAACCTAACCAAATGTATGTCCTTAAATTGTTACAAAAAAAGAAATTTTGAGACTAACAGTGAAGTAAAATGTTTACTATTATGTGAATATTTGTAACCCTGCATAAATACTTTTAAAAATGGATACAAAATCCTCATTGTTAGAGCTTTCAAACCATGGTCCTTTTTTTCCAGTATAATAATAAATATGCAACCAGCTGTAAAATGTAAATGATTAAAACCATGTATATAGTGTGTAACATATGATTTGTTCTCATTATATGGTCTGATGTCTCACAAATTTTAACATTGTAAACAGATGAAGTCAAGCTGTTGCATAGCTGTCAACATACATATATATCTCTAGATTATCCAAAAAAAGTGAGAGAAAAAATAAGAGATTTTTCCTTTTTTTTTTTTTCTTTTTTTTTTTTTACAAGACATCATGTATATTTTCAAAAGAAAACCTGGCAAAAATTGTGAACCATAAATTTGTTGAAGAGTTGTCCACAGTTATATTAGTATCCCTTTCAAAACATATCCTTGCTCATGGCGAGGTGTACTCGATACAACATTATATGATAAAATTTGTCAGTGACTTGGGACCACTCCGGTTTCCTCCACCAATAAAACTGATCACCATGATATTACTGAAATTGTGTTGAAAGTGGCATTAAATACCATAACCCTAACCCAAAAATGTATCTCTTATGATCAAAGTCTATCATTTTTATGACCACATTTTGTTGACATTATTTATGGGTCTGTCGTCACTGTGGATAACTGAAATTGTGTTGAAAGTGGCTTAAATACTATAACCCTAATCCAAAAATGTATCCTAATGTATCCTAATACTAGTAGTGATTCTTATGATTAAAGTCTATCATTTTTACATGACCAAATTTTGTTGACATATTATTTTATGGGTCTGTCGTCGCTGTGGTCCAACTGTAGACAATTGTTTCTGTGTAATAATGTTTGTTCTAATAAACCAATCCCTGTGACATTTTAATACAATGATCCTTGGTACTGAGTAAAGGTTAGGATTGACATTGGGAATTTTAGTAATACAATTGATTTTGAAAAAGGTCCAAATTCCATTAATTTCACATAGTATATCAAAGGTATATAGAATTTTTATTTTTCTACTGATTTTGGTGTATTTTTTCTATTCTTTGAATTAAGAACTTTCGGTAGTATGATGATATGTATGATGATCAATTTCCTCCATCTCATACATTTTCTTGGATAAAGTCAGCAGAAAACTTTCTTAGTTTTCATAAAATTTTATTGGTTTTTTCCATTTTTTTTTCTCAAAATGCTGATTTTTATGAGTTATTAATGAGGCCATGAAGAAAATGAGCTACCAGTAATTTTATTTGAAAAGGGGCTCAAATTCTGAAATTTCACATGTTTGGAAGGTATGCACAATTTTTATGATTAGTATACAATTGATTTGACTTACTTTAATTGGGGTAGAGGTGGAGACAATTTGGGACTTAACATACACACATACTACAATTCTTCCTGCACTACAAATAAAATCTTGCACTACAAATAAAATCTTGCATGTTCGCTCAATCTTTATACTTTTTAATCGACTATGATGTACATGTGTAAATATTTTTATTTTGTTTCCAATATTACTCTAAAGGAAGAAACCACACGACCGAATGAAAAACTCCTTCACAAATATACAAACATGAGATTGTCCTAAAACCGCACTATAGTAGATTCTATCAAAAGATTCTGAATTTTTCAGATTGGATTAACCACAAAATTCATTTAAAAAAAATTGGTTAACCACAAAATTCATAAGAAAGTAGGTTAAATATAATATGAACAGCTTAAACCAATCATTGTTTTCTAAATATTTTAGCGAAAATTTATATAAATTATACGGCCATATACCATTTTGAAAATCATCAGCAAACCAAAGCAATTGAAAAAGTCTGTGTTTACTTATGTCATACGTTTTTATTTAAGCCTTAATTTTTGTCAAATATATTCTCGAAATACAATTATTAGAGCAATCATAGTCAGAAAAATACATTTTATTAGTGATTGTAACGGATTGGTTGATGTTGGTTTAAATATCATCAATCCTGCTAATTTGACCGGTTTCCACCGCTTGTTGTGTCAGACATTTTTTGAGACACTGACGAATGATGTGGATTCACCATTTAGCACCTGTTTATATATTTAGCACCTTGTACAAACTATCATAATTTACATCATACAGTAGCTATTGGTCAGAATTGAAGAGGAGAGATATTTCTTGTCTTTGCACACTTGCATTTGAAAGTGGTACATGTTTTTTTTCTTCTTCCTGAAGATAGATATTTAAACTACAAAACTACACAGGTCTGCTTTATTTCTTATTAATTTCTTCTTTTGTAGCATTAATTAATTTCAATTAGAACTGCATCGGTGATGGAATGTTTGGTGTGCTCGCCTCCAGTGCGGTAGATCGTGGTTCTGAGTTCCGCTAGGATCAAACCAAAGACTATAGTAAATTTGTTATTTGCTTCTTCTTTCCTAAGCAAACCATATTGAGGAGTATGAGCAAAGACGGGTTGGCTCAGAATCTGGATAATGTGTCTGAGTGGGGAAACATGTCTACCAACAGACTGTTGTTTCAGTAAACTAGCACTATAAAAATCAAACATAAGCATGATGGTTTAGAACAAAGCAGACATAATCATCATTTCATTGAAATGTAATTTGACAGTTCTTCGATAACAAAATAGTAAGCCTGTATTGAAGTTTAAAATCTTGTTTTTTCAGATGAGTGCTCAAGTGAAAAAATCTGAGGCATTTCCGCCAAGGACTTTTGCTTGGGTCATATCCAGAAATTAGAGGCCATTTTTGCAAGAGCACTGCCGGGGTACAAGTTGGCTCAGAGTAATCTAAACATTTTTTTATTTCTTTACAGCTATATCAAAGATAGTTGTGATCATAGTGATTGTAATTTTGATGCCCGTACTGGCTGTGTTTATCTGTGTTGTGTGTCCGTGTCGATCTACAGCTCGTATGTTACGTAGGTGGCGCAGCCGTGATAGAGGAGTGGAACATCGACAATTAAGACCTCAGCCCCAAGGATCAGAGGTTTGTAATATTAATCATGGATGGAGTTGAACATTTTCAATAAGTAACTATTTATGTAATAGTTCCCACCACCAGGCTTCTGGGGAATTAAGTTTAACCCATGTCTGTACGTTCGTCCCTATGTCCCCCCCCCCCTTTGTTCCCCTTAAGCAAATAATTTGGAAATTTTACACAAGATCAAGGACTATAAAAGGAAGGCCAGATTTGATGTCGGCCTTAATCACATTTTCCGTTGTGTTCCTGTTTACTTTATCTGGAAGCAGACTCATCCGTATCCTCAAACAATTAATTACCAGATGTCCATGGTATAGCTTAGTGTGGCAAAACAATCAGTCAATCAACCAACTACAAAATATCTCTATCATTTAGCTGAAAGTGGTGTTAAAATAAGCATACAGCAGTGTGGGAAACCTTTTTTTTCAAACATTTGGCGAGTGGACTGAAACAAGTACTCGCCAAAATGAAATAGAGCTCACCATGTTTGGCAAGTGACATTTTTTTTAAACTCGCCAACAAATACCAAATAAACAATACAGTAATGTTCAACAAGTTATTTTGCAGATTTTGACAAGTCATTAACTTGGTCAAAAAGGATCAACACTCTCTTAAGAGCTGCGTTGATCTGCCTCAATTTCGTTGTCCTCGTCTTCATCAACTGAAGTACGGAAGCACAGACTTATAAGTTTTAATGCGTGGTATAAAACATATATGTCAAACCCGGTTCCGACACATATTTAACTTTATGTTTTCACGTGGGTTTTCGCTACGAATTCGTTTGAAATATTTCAAAACTAAATTATTTTATTTGCATTAATTTTAAAAGTCATCACATTTATTTGTAATGAAACAATATTTCATTTAATCGTGAAATCGACCTTGGCAAAATTATGTGGGATCGGGATTGTATACTTATTTTTTCTGTTGACAGAAATGAAGAAAAGTGTCATGACGGAATGTTTTCTTATCGAGTACAATGATTAATAAAATGTTGGATAAATAACACAGTTAACAGAAAAATTTAACAATTTGGGAGCTATGATATTTTAAAGCTGTAATCAGTTATCGTGGCGACTGTTTTCAAGTTCCTATTCGCCTTACAACTGTTACTCGCCAGACCGGCGAGTATAAAGTAGATCTTACTCGCCACCCGAAATTTTCACTTGCATTTGGCGAGTTGGCGAGCGGTCGTTTCCCACACTGTACAGATATTGTCATATTTATATCAAAAGATCATCTGAGCCAAAGTCACAGGCTCCATTTAGGTTTTTTTTTTTAATGGAAAAGTGTCCATCTTATCTTTTCATATTTTTTGCTTCTTCCTCAGAACCACTGCATGCTCTCTCACTGACCTTATTACAAATTTTCCTCTATGGGTCCTTAATGAGTGTGGTATTTTTTCAGAGGGATTCAAATTCTAACAGAGGACCCGGATGGCTCAATGAGTTAGGTAGTTGGATTACCTAGCAACTCATACAAGCCTATCGCCAATACGGCATGGGTTTGCGCCCGGCTTTGTAAATTACAAAAAAGGGTGCACTCGATTCACAACCGCAAGTGATAAAGTTTACCAGTTGCTTGCCCATGGTCGGTGGTTCTTTCCAAGTACTCTGGCTTCTTCCACCACTAAAACTGGTCGACATGATATAACTGAAATATTGCTGAAAGTGGCATTAAACACCAAAAATCAAATCAAAATCCAACATGGCCACCATGGACTCTTAATGGTTGTAACATTTTCAACTTGTTTTCCAAAACTAATGTGTGCCAAGTCACATTAAAATTAAAGAAGTTAATTGAATTAGAAAATGAAAGTACAGGAATGTGATAGAGGTCAATATTATATACACCGGAATGAACAGAAATGGCTATATTTCTCAATGGTGCATTGTATGTAGTCTAAAGGCTCTTCATGGCCAGGGGCTGTCGCGGTTGTGATCATATGGTAGTTGAATTTACAATTATCTATGCAATCAGTGGCTATCACAATTGACATTGTGAGTTCAAATTCTGCTTTGGCAAAGTGTACATGATACAACATTATATGATAAAGTTTGTCTATGACATGTGGAAGTACGGTGGTTTTCTACGGTTACTCCCGATTTCCTCAACCAATAAAACTGACTGCCATGATATAACTGAAATATTGTTAAAAGTAGCGTTAAACACCATAAACCAAACCAAATCGCCATCTTCATGACCAAGTTGTCCTTCCATTAAAAGGGCTGTTTTTCATGCTTCATACTTATTTATGTATGAATTTATTTTGTAGTTGATTGTTTTAGGATTTCAAAATAGTTTTTAAATTATATAAAGAACAACAAAATGGAGATGATGCTAATTTTCTTCTCTTTTTTTTTTTCAAATCTGTTTTTGATAATAGTGCACTGCCAAATATTATCAAGTGAAGTATTTACCATACATAAGTCAAATTAAAAGAGATTAATATAAATTTTGAAAGCATGCCATTACAGACTGTCTGTCTTCATTTATTTTTACAAACATAAAGGGTTAATCTGTTATTGATTCTAAGGTAGAAATGTCAGGTTAGAACTTTCACTTTCACCTTTGTCTTAATGTCAACCAACATTTGTCATATTGCACCATTGCTGTTTTTGTTTTTGTTTTTTTCATTTACCTACGCTTACTGACGTCACAACTCCTTCAATGGTTAATATCTGTCACTTTCTAATTTGACATTTTTAATTCATTGTCTTTAATGTTTGTTGTAGATTTACCAGATCTACTAGATCTCCGCTGTATAGCTCAGTGCTGCAAAACAATCACTCAATCAACCATTAACCAACTACAAAATATCTATCAATTTACGTTGCATCTTATCTACAGTTTAAAATCCAATAAGTTTATATTTTAGCTGAAGGTACAGGATCTAGGAGGCCTTACCACCTAGTGATCTATCCATAGTCTTTAAGTAGCATAAAATTGAGGAAATATCATCTTTTTAATAACCAATAATAGAAATACAGTTGTATTTGGTATTAAGCCTCATTGTGGTATGAAGATTCAACCTGGTACCAATGGATGTCTCATAGTTTTTGGGGTCTAAATCTTGGTAAAAGGGGTGGTGGTTGAAATTTTTATAATTTTGATCACATCATATTTTTTTTTCAGAGATAGATCATTTTTAGACATACTGAATAGGAATTTTGTTGATCACAAATCCTCTTACAGCTTAAATCAAATGACTTTTCTAATTTGTCCTGTTTAATTGCCATTGCTTGGTGATTCACATATACATTGTTTTCACCAATGAAATATTTTTGCCCAGAGTTACATCCCTTTATTTTTTTTCTGGTTATATGGAGACCCAATGCTGAATGTTATCTGCATCACTACAATAATATAAATCTTATAACTTGTTTTTTTATTAGGCATGCTTTAATTACACAACATGGAGATGTGTATATCAAAATATTTTACAAAACTTTATAAATACGCTTGTCCTTACAGTATAACTTTAAGTTTTACATAAACTTATAATTTGAAATTTTTACAAGTCTGTTCTGTAGTAATGCCCCTTGAATAATTTGAAATTAAAAAAAAGTATGTTCTATAGTAATTCCCCTTGATTTGCACAAAAATACAAACTTCTCAGGTGCCCATTTAATAACTTTAGTTCCCTGCAAATCATTTGAAATTTATACACAAGGTTGGGGGCCACAAAAATCAGGCCAACTTCGATTTAACACTTCCAGATTTCCACTCTGGAGTTATGCCCTTTGTTTTAACTTCATATCTCCTTCAGGAAATCATTTGAAATTTATACACAAGGACAAGCACCATAAAAGGCAGACCAAGCTCAATTTCTGACTGTCAAACTGAATACAGCAGTCTTTCCGAAGGATCGTCGGACATGGCCGGTAAAAAGCGGCAAGGTCCGATAATGTTTACCGGAAATCCGACGACCGATTCAGTAATTATCTACAACTGTATTTCTCATCTGAATACAGAGGGGAGAAGGATATCATTCTATTTGCTCACAGTAACTGTAGTTTATTTTGGTTTTTTTTCTTCTTCATGAAATAAATACATGTGTACTAATTCTTTATTTCACTTGGCTGTTTCCTTTCAGGCAAATTGCCATTTTGTAATCAACATTTTTTTAATGAAATAAACATACTCATTCTCATATTTCAAATGGCTATGTCCTTTTAGGCAACAGGTTTTCTCTCCAAATTACTGATTATATCTTTTGAAAAAGAAAAATAATGTTTAACAGTGGGTATTAAATTCTGATATGTAATTTATTATATCCACTTCAGTGGCTATTTTAAACATTTTTCTGTCTATAACAATATTATGTAACACTCAAGGTCAATATATTGATTTTACTGTTCATATGATAGGGGGTTTATGGAATTGAAAGACTGGGTATAAAGGAGTTTTTTTCTGCTGTTTGCCTTGGAGATTTTTTTATTTTAAAAAAAAGGGGGGGATTGTATTAAGTAATGCTACCTAGCTGCTTTTTGCCTTGGAGATTTTTTTATTAAAAAAAAAAGGGGTGTTGTATTAAGTATTGTTACCTAGCAATCTGAATAAACTTGTATTGAAATGTTGGTGAAAATGTCCTAAATCGGTGTTTTTACCTTTCTATTTAAAACTTAAAAATGTATTTAAAAAAAAAATATTAATAATTTTAATAATAAAAACCAAGGGTTAGTGTAACAATATTTCAGTTATATCGTGGCAGTTTCTAAAAGCCAGGGGGACACCATTATATGAAACAAACTATAATATAACAGTTTCTGAAATCTTGGCCCATTTAGTACACAAATATGGCTTGTCTCTTTTTAAATCACTTTCTACTAGAATTCGGTTAATAAAGGTTAAGATTTAATCATGATTTGTCATTTCTAATGGGGGAAAAAATCAAAGGCAACTTCTATCAGATTATATGGTTCTTATTGTCCTGAGATTTAGGGAGGGGGAGGGGGTCTTTTATCCAGGGGTTTTATGTCCTGTACCTTCATTTCCCATGGTACATATTTGTAAATAAATTGAGACAATTCTTTTGGCATTAATGTTCTATAATTGTAGAATTTCCAACTAATACTGGGTTTCTCCCCCTTTGGAGAAAAAAATCCCCATGTTTATTGATCTGACATTATTTGGCACATTTTTGTCTGAAAAATCAAGTGTCTGTGTCATTCTCATTAAGATAATGGGGAGATTGAACAAAGGCTTTATTTATTATATTAAAAAAAAACCACTTTTTCAAGCCTGTTTTTAATGTTTGAAGTTGAGATAATTTGACCCATCAATCTTTTCTTTTTATTTACCATGTAAATAAAGGTTATTGCCATGACTTGAACTTTTCTCCTTGATTAGAAATACAATTTTCAACTAATTCAATGCAATTTAAAACTGATTCAGAGAAAAATTGATCTTTTGAAGAGTTTGATTTTCTGCTTCAGCAGATAATGTGATGTTTGTCTCCTGTTTTGTCAAGATATATTATTCAATTTATACCATAAAACTGTATATCAATGCAATTCTTGGCCACAGCTGTTTTAAACAGGAGACTTTCAATAATATAATTTTCAGTCTATGCAAAATTTGATCTCTCTTGTCCATGTATGATTTTTTGTATTAAAATTATGTTGAGGTTCAAATAAGGGTGACACGTTCTTTTAATTTTGACAGAGAGAAAACAATTGCAATAGCATTGATTAAATTCAACAACCTTAAAAGGTAAATGTAGGTGTAAGCCCTGCCCCAAATTTTTTTTTTGCTTTATTGAAAAGGAAGAGGGGGTTCATTAAACAAATATACAATTGAATGACTAAAATCTATCAAATTTGGTATTTTCTTGTCAAATGAACCATTTGCTTCTGTTGAAAAAAAGGGCCAGATTTTTAGCTCACCTGACCCTTTGGGTCAGGTGAGCTTTTGTCATCACTTTGCGTCCGTCGTCGTCATCCACAAACTTTTCATACTTTCTTCTTCTTCTTTGAAAATACTGAACAGATTTGGACCAAACTTGGCAGACATGTTCATTGGGAGGTCCGCTACCAAATTTGTTATTTTGGTGCAGATCGGAAATCCAACATGGCCACCAGGACCAATAATGTGTTCTGATTGGTTGAAACTTTGAAAATCTTCTTGTCAGAAACTACTCAGCCGATGGAATTGTAACATTATAGAAATGATGACTAGATGGTCTTCTACTAAATTTGTTATTTTTGTGCCGATCGCATATCCAAGATGGCCACCATGACTCGACTTAGTTTTAACATAGGACCCTATGGGAAAAATGTTTAAAATATTTTTCCTCTGAAACCAGTAAGTCAATTTAAAGCAAACATGGCTTGAATGGTCCTTAGGTGGTCAACTTTCAAAAGAATGTCATGTGACCCTGACCTCCATCCAAGATGATGGCCATCAGCGAACATAGTTTTAACATAGGACCCTATGGGGAAAATGTTTAAAAAAATTTCCTCTGAAACCAGTAAGTAAATTTAAAGCAAACATGGCATGAATGGTCCTTAGGTGGTCAACTTTCAAAATAATGTCATGTGACCCTGACCTCCATCCAAGATGGCCGCCATCAGTGAACATAGTTTTAACATAGGACCCTATGGGAAAAATGTTTAATTTTTTTCCCCTGTGAAACCAGTAAGCCAATTTAAAGCAAACATGGCATGAATGGTCCTTAAATGGTCAACTTTCAAAATTATATCCAGTGACCCAGACCTCCATCCAAGATGGCCACCATCAGAAGACATAATTTTACCATAGGACCCTATGGGAAAGAATGTTTTAAAAATCTTCTCCTCTGAAACCAGTAAACCAATATAGCAAACATGTCATCGATGGTCCTTAGATGGTCAACTTCCAAAATTGTGTTCAGTGACCCCAATCTCGGTTCTAAAATGGCTGCCGTCAGTGGACATAGTTTTAACATAGGACCCAATGGGAAAATTGTTTAAAAGTCTTCTCATTTGAAACCAGTCAGTCAGTTTAAAGCAAACATGGCATGGATGTTCCTTGGGTAGTACAGTGATTGGGATTAAAAAAAAATTCAATGGGACTATGGCCCCCTTCCCTTCCTTGTCAATGGGACATTTTTGATATGAATGGGCCATAATGATAGAACCTATGCACCAAAATCCAGTGTGAAAAATAATGTAGAATAAAAACATTTAACAAACTTTAATACATGGGTGGAGGAGATATATAAACTATCTGACAACTCACACCCTTCTGTTTGAATAAATATGATGAAGGACATACGAGCTTGAACTTAACACTTTTTTTTTAATTCTGGGCTTAAACCTTGATCTGGACAAAAAAATCCATCTGATATGCATGATAAACGCTGTGCAATGCATGAAAATTCCCATTTCACGTTTCCCGGGGAAAGTAAAAAAAAACCACGGGAAAGTGACATGCTGATCGGTATCCGATACTTCCCGCCGGGAAAGTGTTAAGTCCGTTGTTGCTCGTTGTTGTACTTTGCGGTTATCAGATATATCAGTTTTTGAAACTGGTTTACGATTTATTTAAGCCTGAATTCCGTATGTAAAGGTATAAAATTGTATGTATACAAGGTACCAGATATCGATGTTGATTTGCAGTCGAACTTTCACAGATCATTTTGAAATAAAAACTAAATTATAAATTAGATACAGTGATTGGGATTAAAAAAATTTCAATGGGACTATGTCCGTACAGTCTTGACAGAACGGTTCGGCTGTATGTACGTCTGACTTCATCAGAAAACGAATGCGCGCATATGACGCGGAGTTTTTATGTGGAAATGCGCCATTTCGTCGGGTAATGCGACTATGGTGCGGGGCGCGGGGTAATCCCAATCACTGGTAGTATATACTTTCAAAATTGTGTCCGGTGACCACAACCTTCATCCAAGATGGCTGCCATGAGCAGACATAGTTTTAACATAAAACCCTATGGGATTTGAATAGTAACTTAGATGTATTCGGCATGCAGACATTCTTAAGAGGACTTATTTATATCAGGTGAGCGATACAGGCTCACCTGAGCCTCTAGTTATATATTTCATAAGCATCTTTGCTTACCTTTATACAAATGTACTTGTCTTATTTGGTATGCTGGTGTTATGTGACATGAACACACTCGTAGTATGTCAGCTTTAAGACTAATTATGGTGTACTTTTCGTTTGCAATTCATTAGCAGCTGCTATGGATGTCTGATCAGATAAAATCAGGGTTTATCTGACTTGTCCCTGATAAGTCTAAATTGGATTCAGACAAGTAAAAAATACAAAGAAAGTGATATTTTTTTATTGACCAGAAAAGTTAAAATTCATACTATTTGTCCCTGGTTAAGTTTATAAAAAAAAAAAAAGGCCTAAAAAATGAGCAATCTTCTATGGGGAAGATAGATTTTTAGTGGGGTTCATGTTACGTGATCTTTAGTTTTATGTGTAGTGTTTTGTAGATCGTTGTTTGTTCTTTTTTTCTTTTGGCCATTGTGGTATCTGTCCTTCGATTTACAGATTCTCATTACCCCTTCGGTATCTTCAAACTCTTCTTAGTATTATAAAATATTGAGTTCAAATTTCCCAGTGGTTTCTGTGAAGAACATTTTTATCCTCCCTCCCTTTTGCACAACTAATAAAAGTCTGTTTATCTGTAGCCACGATATAAATGAAATATTGTTGAAAGTGGCATTAAACACCATAACCTCTAATCCCTGTTTATCTGTTACAATTTCTTGTTTAAGCAGTAACTGAATTTGGAACATTTATTATCTGATTTCAATCCTATTTTTACAGGATGAATTACCAATGTAAAACCTTGATTCAGTTCAATCGTGGAGACAATTAGACAAATATTTACTGGATAAGAACATGACAGATTCTTTGAATTGTACATTGTTTATACAATAACATAAACATTTCTTATTACGTTTTAATCACATTTGGCTGGAAGAATTACAAGGGAAAAAACCTTGACTCAATTCAAGGATATCAGAAATATCAGTTTTCGTCACAATCTTGGGGATTTGATTGAAAGACGGGGATTTTGGGAATTGATTTTAGGCTTATGACATAACATGATTATCATTGGGTTTTGAATATTATAACGTTTTAGGAAAGAATATTTGTACAGTGTACTTTTAGTAAATATACCACATAAAAGAAAATCTTCCCTCTCTCTACAACAAGAAACACTAGACAGTCGGATATAGTGGGTGGACACCTGGCTCATTTCTAATACTTTCTTTATTACATTATTTATGCTAAAATCCTCTATGATGACCATATTGAAGTTTCAATCCTTCAAATTGTTTTGACTTGCACATCACTTTGTAGTACCGTAATCGAATATGCAAAATTTTAAATCCGTCTAGTTCAAAACATAGGAATCGTTTTGATTACAATATTTCATCTACTCTGAGCTCGGAAAACAGAATATTTCTTTCTCCAATATTTACATGTATTTCACAAAGTAAACATTTCAGCACTTTGTTTATTGACAGAGATTGCGCAATGCCAATTTTTTTTTACCTTGTAAGTTTACGGCCGTCGTGATCATGATCGTATGGTAGTTGGATTTTTTTATAACTACATGCAATCATTTCCTATCACCACTAAAGTCATGAGTTCCAAACCTGTTCATGGCGAGGTGTACTCGATACAGTTTTATGTGATAAAGCGTGTTAGTAACTTGAGACAGATCTGTGGTTTTCTCTGGGTACTCCGATTTCCTCCACCAATAGAACTGACCGCCATGATATAGCTGAAATATTTTTGAATGTGGCATTAAACACCATAAGCATAAAACCCTAAAGGGGGAAATGATTGGAAGGAACAGTATAAATTCAATGTGATATGACTGACTTGTGCAAGCAGACACTACACAGTTTTTATGGATTTATTCAAATATTTTAATCATAATGCACATTATAGTACAATTCAAATTAGTTTCCTTTTTTTTAACGAGTAAATTCATTAATTATTTAATTACAATGTAATCAATTTTGATCTTCACTGAAGGTGTCTGTCAAATGCAATATGTCAAGTTGCTTATGGTAATCAAATGATTTATCGCATGTATGTTCAAGGGAAAAAGAGAAAATTTGAAAATAATTTCCAGACCAATATTACACCATCTGACTTTGGAAAAAGGATCAGGGTTGCTTTTTTCCATTTTAATTGACAGCCAAATGTACACAATTTATGGATCTTGTTCAAGAAAAACACCTGAACAAATAATCTTGTCCAAGAAATCAAAAAAATGAATGTCTGTTTGGCATTATTTTATCATGGTCAAATATCAAGTTAAATGGTCATGAAAGGATTATTTAACTGATCTGGGGGACCTTGCATCCACCTTTTAAACCAATAAGCAATTATTAAGTCTATAAGTCTAAGGGTACATGCTTTATAATTGGATAGTCCATTTTAAGATAATGGAGAAAATAGTCTCCGATTGGCTGAACAGTTTATGTTAATTGAAGATCCATAAAAAAGAAGTTGAATCATTGCATGACGTAGGTTTTTATTTTAGATTCTAGCAATATATGTTAAATACACTTTGCTCCATCAATATGAATATTAGATCAACTTGGAAAACGTTGCTGTGCAAATCTTGCCAATGAGTTGGTTTATAGGCAGAACGTCAATCACAACTCATTGCAACCTGCAATCCGAATGAATATTAAATAATCTAGGAAAGCATGGCTGTGATAAATTTGCCAGTGAGTTCGGTTACAGGCAGTAAGGTAAAGCTAGAGAGACTTGAACAAGTAAACTACTAGCATTTGCCAGGATGATAGGTTAGATCGTACGTCAGATGATCAGCCTATTAAACATAAGATTGTAAGAATCTAACATAATCTACCTATTATGAGCTGACCTGATCAAAAGACAATGTTGGTCTTTATCAGGAGACGGCATCTTCCATGTCGTATTTAGGTTTACATATACATTATAATCTGCTCCTCCAAAATCACTGGGATATACAGTATTAAACCAAATTTGGCTGGGAAATATATATCCAATAGTCCTGCTCTTCATTCAAGATGGCCACTATTATTATAAATATATATTTCTTCAAATAGGCTATCTTGTATTCATTGTGATTGAATAAGATGAAATTTGAAATGTACAAAAATGTAGCTATATGATAATTAATTGTTGAACATATATTCTGTGATATATTGTTAATTTTCTGCGATTATGCAATATATTTGGACATGCCTAAAAGCAATTATGGCTGCTCTGCTAAGTGCAAGGGGCATTATAGTTTTACCCATGTGCAAGTCTGTATGTCCACTTATAAATCTGTCCTGCTTTTGGTTTCTGTTTAATAACTTGTTATAAAGCTTAGTAAATGGCATTTTATATTTTTATTTAAATTGTTATGTAAAATATCTCAAAACTGATGACGCTTCCAACAGTGAACAAGTTGTAGGCAACTGTTAGAGCAGGTGAGTTACTATAAACTCCGTGGAGACTTTGGCGATGTTTATTGACTTGCATATAATATTGAAGTTTCAACTATTCACCTTAATAATGCAAATATTCCTCTTGATTTATAACTTAATTTTCTGTCTTTCAGGTTGTCTATGTGCCATCTACATCATCAACAGCTTCAACTAATCAGGATAATATTGAGCATCAAACCGCTTTATTACGTGAACGCAATATCATAATGCAATCAGCGCAGACTGCTGTTCAATTTCCACCCCATATCCATTTATCCAAGGACGGGGAGGAAGGTTATGTAGAGAGTCAAAACAAATTAGCTTGTCATCGAAAGAGTGATTATCAAACGATCATTCAACCACCACCAAACAAGACAGTGTATGATAAAGACAGTCCTCCTCCCTATAGTTCTAGGTCAACCTCTTCTATAGATAGTCTTGGCCAAGCCAAATCTAGTAGTGTAGTTACAGACATTAATGGATGCCCTGTTTTGCGATGCTACAGTATGTCTGACAATAACAATCATTCGTGCTTTCAACAACCGCAGCAGTTTTCAAGAACTTCTGTGTCATGCAGACAACTTAGGCAAACACATAGTAATACTGGAATTAATATGGACCGACCACCTGATTACCCAGGAGTCTTAGGAACAAATAACAGTGTTTATCATAACAGTGCAGCGCCAGCAAAAAATTCTGTATGATCAGAGGTTGGCAGCCATATTAACTCCTTCCATGTGCTTTTTAAATTATTTTGAATGGAGACGAAGCTATTGTGATATTCTTTTGGTTAGGTCTATTGTTTGACAAAGGGCATGTCATTTTTTTGTGATACATATCTTTGTAAGAGAGAGCTGTAAAATTGGATTGTCACTGCTCCAAATCGTGCATTGTATTAACATAAACTCATCATTATATAGGTTTATAGCTTACATGGACCAAAGATCTATGTGAGGTACTGTCATCACTTTGTCTTTGTCGTCAGTGTCATCGTCTGTTAGCCAATATCTTTTAACATTTCAGTCTTGTTCTCACAAACCACTGGACCAATTAAAGCCAATCTTTACAGAAAAGATCATAAATAGAAAGTTTAAACAGTCAATGGTCAATAATCCAACAATATCAAAACAAATCAACACCTCTCACCTCTAAATCATTTAACACATAGAAAAGACCACAACATATGGCATTTTAGAAATTTAGGTCCTAGTTTGGGACAGGCACAAAAATGTGATTTTCATTTCATTCTTAAAAAAAAGATTGTTATTTTGCCATTTATGTTTCCTGATTGGCTGAATTTTCAAAAATCTCAGAAACCACATTTGTGATGAATTGTTGCCATGGTAGAAATATTTGTTATGTGACCCCCAATAAGATTGGTGTTCTTCTTTTTGAAGGGGGGGGGGAAATTAATTTTCTTTCTTTTTTTTTTGTTGATCAGAAAACTCAGATGGTCACCACTGCAGGAGAAAGTTTAATCATAGGAACCGTAACCACAGAACCATTTTAAGTGTTTCTTTATTAGCCCTTTACACAATGTATGCTTTTGTATCGATCGGAAATCCAAGATTACCATCGTATGATCAGGAATTAGTTTTAGCATAGGACCAATTGGTAAAATGCCCCCAAAAAAATGCTCGGATACTAGGAAATAGATTAAATCCAAATTGTGAATAAATAGTCATTTGATGGTCCTTTACAAAGTTTTAATTTTTTTGTGAAGATCACAAATCCCAGTTGGCATACACCATAGGACACTGTGTAACTATGGGAATAGAAATAATTATAAAGCTATTTTTAGAGAAACAAAAAAAAACTTTGTACAAATACAGTGCTTGAAAAACCAGGTGAGCAATGCAAGTTCAGATAAGTCTCTAGTAAGCACATTTGTGTATCCTAGATGATGAACAGTTTTTTTTCCTCTTTAGGCCAGTACAAATCAGTTAATTATTTGATTTATTCCACTTGATTGGGTGGGGATTCACTTCTATACCTTTTTAACTCGACTGGCAATAGGCCTAGTGAACCTCTGTTTTCTGTTTCCTTTTCATGTTGTAATCTTCTCCTCTGAACCCTCTCTGACAGCCAAACTAAATAAAACTTTGCAGGAATGGTCTCCTTAAAAAATAACATCCAGCAGCTATACCCTTTATCAAAGATGACTGCTGTTATTAAAAATTGATTTTTTTTTAACCAGGTACCCCAACCCCAATTTTAGAGTCAACTGAATGAAGCTTGCCTGCCCTTTTAGAAAAGTCTGGATCTGCTTTTGATGACTGAAATTGATTAAGGGTTAGCAGTCTTCAAAATTAGAATCAATTTCCGCTGGCTGTGGGCCACCGGACCACTGCTTAAGTCGATGACTGGGTTAGCATTATGGGTGTTTAGAGCCTATCTTCAATAATATGTCAGTTTTATTGTGGTGGTGGGGGAAGCCTGATGAAAACCACAGACCTGTGACAAGTCACAGACAAACTATCATATCACTATATATCAGTTACAACTCAGTAGACATTGGTTATAGACACTGTTTGTTCAGGTATATGTAAATACAACTACAATGCAATCAATGGCACCTGACTTTGTTCCATTTATTTCCTCTTTTGAACAGGGGGCATGTGTGGCAGAGTGGTTTAAGTCATTGACCTCTGACCTCAAGGTTAACACTCTAGACATGGATTCGTGTCCTTGATGCCAATCTCAAGTGTTTAGGTTTCCTGACACTTATCCTTGACCGGAGGTTTCACTGTGTAATTCATTATAACTCTTCTGTCTATCCTTTCCTGACACTTATCCTTGACTGGAGGTTTCACTGTGTAATTCATTATAACTCTTCTGTCTATCCTCTCCCAATCATGAAATAGCAGAGGAAAAATTGCTGACAGTGACCATAAGCACTAATAACCCTATACATGTACAACCTTTTTGAACATGGGTTTACATACATGCCCATGTGATTTTTATTTTCAAAAGAATATATCTGCAAATTATATTTTTGACGAGGGAAAAGTAATGCTGTGTAAATATTGACCTATTCTATGTTATTAAAATTTAATGAAATGATGACTAGGCAAAATGACAGGAAATTAAACCTTCAACAGAATGTCTTCAAATGACAACTAAAAAAATAACCAGAAGTGTAGTATTCTCTGTGTGATAATGATTTATTGGTTTATCAATTAGAAAATGGAAAGGAATTGAAAGGAAACAAGAAATTGCAACACGACTAATTACGTTTTATAAAAATTAGAATAAACTGATACAGGATATAAAGTGAAAAGAACTTTTAGGCCCATGTTATGTTCAGCTAACTGTAACTTTCGCTATGCTTGGATGATTTTATTTTATTTTTGTTTGCATAAAACAAATCTCAAGTTCTTTTTACATGCCAAAATGTCAAGTTATGCATGTACATCAATATTATTCTGTTGGAAATTAATTTGTTCAGAAAATAAAGAATTATTAAAACAAAATTCATTTTATTTGTTTTCTTGAATAAAATTTCATGATAATTATTTTGAAGAAATATTTTTTAAGATGTAAAATATAAATTTTTCTTTGAAAGTTTTTCACAAGAAACTACATTGTAAACCAATATATGATGCCCCTTAAAAATCTAGCTCTTTTTATACTGTGGAAATTCAACAGATAATATAAAATACTGAGATTTTTACTATGTCCTCATGTCCCTCTACACAATTGATCCATGATAACAGTACACATAGATAGGTTTATTATTCTGAACAACAAGATAGATATTTTATAAAAATAATATATATTTGTCACTAACAAATACATATGACTATTTGTATTTTTTTGTTGTTATTGATCTCAATGGAGCATACAATCCTTTTCTAGTTCCTCTTGATTTTACAAATGTATGGAAGCAAAACTATTTTTTATCTAATTCTATGACAAATTTATGCCAGAAAAAAAAGAAATTATTTGAATATATATAATTTCTTGTTGGAGTTTATATATATTTTTTTTGTGACACTTATGTATATCCTGTTTATGAGGGAATCATGCAAATTTAGTGAACAAATATACAGCCCATTGGTAGACATCTATTAAATCCTTTCAAATATTTTGCACCTTTTTAAATATTAGCATATTTAATGTGAAAACCGAATTCTAGCACAATATTCATTTATGCAGATTTTACACTTTCAACAAAATCTTATTTCAGACAGTCAAGGGGAAGCAACTCAGAAATGTTGAAATAATTGGGTAAGATGGAATATTAACAAATTTTCTTTTTTTCAATGCATAAAATGCATTTATTCTGTGATGATTCCAAACACCTTCGAATTCTCGTATTGAGGGATTCTAATATGCAAAAAGATAAAAATATGAAATATGTGATCAGTCTTAATAGATATTGCAGTTATATTACTTTAATTTTAGTAAGAAATAGAGTTAGGGATAGTGTTAAAGTTGTCTAGATCACTTAGAATGAATGAGAATCTATCTCTATGTTAAATGTGGATTTCAAAACTATATCTATAGCTTTGGCTTTTACAAATGGATTTTTTTAGGGGATGTTTTGAAAATGAAATATATTTACCTGGTTTTTTTTGGGGGGGAGGGGGGATATTTTCAAAATGAAATATCTTTACCTGAATTATGGAGCACAATATAATAATGCCTGTTCTACCTTGTCCCTGAAATATTTTTTATCGTACTATACAAAAATTACACTTAATCTGTAAAGGCACGACAAAACTGTTAAAAGTGACGTTAAACACTATAACTCTGTAAAGGGCAATGTTTTTTTCCTCTCATTGCTTCCAAACTTCGTCTTTGTATATTTGACATTGTATAATGATTCAATTTTTTAAATTCTAATTCTAATATTGGAACATTGATCTTATTCAGAAAAAAGTTAAAAGTATTCTCGATCATGTAAAATATCAATTTGTTTGGAAATCAAGAACAACAAAAACTTAAATTGATAAAATAAAATTGTTTTTACCTTTACCAAATTGACATAAACAGTACATGTATTTCTTTCTAAAAAAAAAAAAAAATTTGTTCATCATGAAAATGTTTGTATCCTTTCGTTATATGGCTGGTTTTTTTGAAGGTTCATACAAACTTAAATGCACAGAAATGTTCTATGTTATTATTGTCTACTTTTATCCTGAATTAATAGCCTTTACTGGTAATGTTATTGCATTGTTCATAAATTTTATCAAAATGTTTTAGTCTTAAGAGTTGACAGACAGACATACTCAAAGTATGTCTTATCTATGTATATGTCTCTTATCGTGAGCACCTAAGGTGCTTTGTATAAAGATCTTCATTTTGTTTTTTGTTTTTTTCATCATTAGCAGAATAAGTTATTTTTTATTTGAGAGTTGATAGTTTTCATGCACAAATGGTTAATATTGTATGTTAACAATAGATATATTTGTTTGATATGATGAATTTAATACACACTGGTATTTGTTTATTTGTAAACAGGTTTGAATTTTTTTTTTTTTAAATAATGGAAATATTTAAATTAAATGTGATAATTCCTATAAAAAAAATTAAATTTGTTCTTTTGTTTTTGTTTTTTTTATTTCAAAGAAATATATGATATTATACAATTTGCATATAAATTATATAAATATTTGTTTATGATTAAGGTTAAAAAGACTTTTAGGTTGTATTATTTAACAGAATCTCAGTCCTCTCTATGAATATGAAATCATTCTATCTACAAATTCTTGTCATTATTTTAATTCAGTATTCATAAACAAATAAATTTAAAATGTTTTTGCGATATGCGTTTCCTTAAATATTTCATAATTCATTTAAAAAAACAAAAAAACAACAACAAAACAATACAGATTTTTTTATTAAGAAACAAGAATGAAGCAATGCAACTTCTTACGATTTCTGATGTTTTTTTTTATTTATGCTATCATTATTACATTATATTTTGTGTATTACTGTATGACAAGTTACAACACTGTAGTTCATGTCATAAATTGTTTCCTTTGTTTTACACATGTCATACAAGTGTATTGTATACTATAGTGAATTGAGTATCTGTGTTTGTATGTGTACATTTTAATGTTTCATAGAAAGTGTGCCCATTCATCAATACTATTACCAATAAAAAAAAGTTTAGATGTCTATTTGGTAGTAATTGAGTGTGTTGTATTTTTTTGTTGGTCTCTTTCATTTTTTATTCCCCCCCCCCCTCCTCGGATATTTTATTATTGATAAGGTATATGTTATCTGTCTTTAAAAGATGGATGTAAAATTTGACCACTGTGGTAGTGAATGACGACATATGCCTGTAAATATTTTCATACAATTGATAGATCATCGTAATAATGCTTCTTTCTTACACAGTTAAAATACAACTTGTCAATCTGCCTCGGCACTCTCGCCACTGGGTACTTCATAATGATAGTTTTATAATACGGAAGAAAACAAGAAGGCTGTCATCTATATTGTGGGAAATGTTGACCAAAAGCAATGGTCACCAAACAAATTATTGGTTAAATCAAGCACATGTGATTTTCTAGACCCATGTTCCAGTCTTGTTTGTATTTCGCATTACTTGACAACAGTAAAACTGCTGGATCTGTTAACCAATGCCAGCAGGAGTAAATATTTATACATACCATATTTATTCAATAGCTATGCCAGTTTTTGTGCTAACCCACTTGCCCTAAGCCAGGTACAAGTAACACTGGATTCGGACAAGTGAAAATTATGAAAGAATTTGTTTAAATAGATAGAAAAAAAATTCTAAATTTGGCTTTCGGGCAAGTAGGTGAAAATTAATTAGGCAAAGACTACCATATCTATACTAGGTAATTAAAATCTGAATTATGCAATTAAAGCAATCAAGTAATAGGTATTGAATCCACTCTGAATTAGATGAATAGACAACTTTATTTAAGGCAGGAGAAATAATTTAGGTATGGACAGAAACATCTTTCTTATAGTATACTAAAGAAACACTTGAGTTATTAGATGTAATGTCGTTCAAGATTAAAATAACTTTAAAATTTCAAGGTGGGAAGTGGTTTCAATAAATCTTACGAGACATACATCACATGTATAAAAGGTGAATTGAATGGAAATGAGATTAAGATGCTGTTTTTTAATTCAGTTCTACAAACAAAACTAATATTATACAACACTTACTGCTTTACTATACACAGTTAACTTTTCTGAGAAGTCTCCCTACTTCTCTTTGATTCTGCACACTTCAGCCCTTTTAAAAGTGTAGTACATAAATGTAGTTTCTTCTAAATTGAGAGTTGTGTGCCTCGAAATATGAAACGGGGATGATTTTAGACTTCAATGAGATGTAGGTCCATCTAGCTAATAGTAGGTTGTCATGCTTACTGCAGTTAAAATAGAATAGCAATGCTATGTACTAATGTGAAAAAACCCAAACAAGTGGATTCTTTGCAGCTGTGTTACTGGTATCAATAAACAAGCCGGCATCTAGTTTATGAGGTTGTGTTTTATAATACTGGCCAGTATCTATGAGTTATTGTGGCCTCTCTCTCTTTGGGGCTGTTGCTTGTATCAATAGACAGGCCAGTATCTATTTTAGTTTATTTGGTTTGGCCTTTTTGAGGATGCGTTATTCATATCAATAGACAGGCCAATATCTAATTTAGTTAATTTGCTCTGCCTCTTTGAGGCTGTGTTACTTGTATTGATAGACAGGCTAGTATGATCCTATCATCTCAAAACTCCAATCATAAAATCTTTAAAAAAAAAAAAAAATGGTTATTATTATTAACAAGACATTTTATTGCCGGCTTACCATTTTAGTTTTTCTAAAGCTTTGATGCTTAATTTTTCTCTTTTAATCTTGGCTTGAAAACAATAAATTTTTCATTATAACAGGTTTTTTTTTCACTTTTGTAGGATTGAAACCATAATAATGTTTTGAAAATTACAGATCCTTGACCTTGATCCCAGGTTTCTATATATATTATTTCATTTAATGAACCATCTAGATTCCAGTTTCAAAGTCTATTTGGAACACTGAATTTATCATGAAAGGAATTTTTTCTTTCTTTTTTTTCATTTTTGCAATGAAATATTATTGGAATTGTTAAATGGTGCATGAAAACTGTCAACACTTCATTTTTCAATGCAGTCTTTTATGTTTGTTTTTTGACAGTTCTAATGAATTGTTTATGGAAAGTATAAGAGATATTGCTTATTCTCATCTGTTTCACTTGTGTTGTATTTGAGAAAAAAGTGCTGAATATAAAAAGCTATTCATTATAACAAAACGTGTTGTTTTTCATTTTTGTTTTTTATTTATCCAATGGAAGCAGTTTAAATGTATCATTATTTTATTTGAAAATTCAATATGGCTGCTTGACCGATTATGTCATTTCAAATGTCTGATCAGAAAACACATGTGTGATGGTATTGTTACATTGTGGGAATGTTCCTTATACGACTTTCTAAAAACTTTGTTTCGGAAATCCAAGATGGTTGCCTCCACAGGAAAAAGTTTTAATATAAAACTATAGGAATATGAATGGTTTCTCTCAGAACCAAAACTGTACAGGGTCATGGTCCTGGCTGTGATCATATGGTAGTTGGGTTGAACTACCTATGCAATCAGTGCCTGTCACTGCTAACATTGTGAGTTCGATTCCCACTCAGGCGAGGTGGAATTGATACAACATTAAAATTATATGGTAAAAGTTTGTCTGTGACTTGCGACTGGTTGGTGGTTATCTTTTCTCCCTGTACCCTGGTTTCCTCCACCAGTAAAACTGACTGCCATGATATAACAGACATATTATTGAAAGTGGCTTTAAGCACCATAACCCCCTATACTAACCTAAAATTGTACATGACTAATCATTGGATGGTGTCTTATGAAGTTGTCATTTTATGTGTGCATGGGAAATCCAAGATGGCCTCCATCTCTGAACAAGATTATTCTTCTCAGAAAGCACAGAACCATTTGAAAGCAGACTTGGCATTTGAATGTTCTTTATATATGCCTCTACTAATGGTATGTTTTATATCTTGATCAGAAATAATCCAATATGGCTGCGCCAATGGAAAATGTTAAACATAGGACCAAGGATTTGTATAGTAGAACTTCTACTATTCAAATCCTTGATAGAACATATTGCTATTAAATACATCCTTGATCAAATGTATAGCAAGATATGTCAACAAACAACAGCTCTCCCTATGCTCCTGAATGTTGACAAAAACAATCCAAATTCTATGTCAAAATGGAATGTATATATTTATATCAAAATCATACACACTATAGGATCAAGTTACTGCTGTTACAAAACATTTCGCAAATGAAGTGTTATAAAGCTAGATCTGCATAAAAATTAAAACTGTTTTCTATCTACTCAACACAATGCAATCCTCAGTATAAAAGAGGGGGCGGACGGCAAAAAGGGGGAGGGAAGTGTGAGAGGAGAAAACTGACCCCTCCCCCCCAAATGTGAATAAAAAACTAGAGATTTAATTTTCCTTGTCAGGAGGAAGGGGAAAGGGACAAATGATGAAAATGATCATTTAAGAAAGTCGATCATAGATAATAAAAATACAAAAAAACGGATTTTTGTCTGGATTGTTTTTCATTTTATGTTTTCAAGCAAGCTTCCGGTGGGAGGTGGGAGAGAGTACCCCCCTGTCCACCCCCTCATAAAAAAGGCAATATATCCAAGAACAGACTTCAACAGTTAGAAGGCGATATAACAGTGTAAGGGAAATAACCCAAAAATTAAATTTGGTCCGTTGTTGATCTTGTGATTAAGCTGATCATATGATTAGCCATAATTACATGATTCATTCCTAATCGCATAATTAGCTAATTCGATGATTAAATATGATTAGTTGATGCATTGATTAAATTTGAGTTCAGCAACAAAATTTAATCATTGCATAAGACAAGTATGGGATTAGGAATTAATTGTGTAATTTTGGCTAATCATCTGATTAGTTTCATCACAAGTTCAACAACGGACCCGTGCACGTGGGCAATACATACAAATGTACATTGAACTTTAAACATCTTTGTTTAAATTAATGTTGGTTGAAATAACTGTCATTAATGTGTGGCATAGCATTATGGATGTTGTCTGAAAATTATGAATGAATTATGTATTATGGGTGTTGAACATCACCTTTATAAAAAAAAAATCAATTATATGTGATGGTGGTCAGTTTTATTGATGGAGGAAATTGGAGTACCCTGGGAAAAACACCACTATATTAGAGTCGGATCAGATCATAGGTCTTCAAATGTAGCTACCTCAACGAATCTATATATCACAATTGTTCTTTGTGCCAAATATCAGAGCAGCTCAGTTGCTTGCAGCAGGCAACCATCTTTCTCACAGGGATGGTTACATACTGTGTGTATAGGATATCTCGAATTCATAATACTTCCCATGAATAAAACATTAATAGGGGATTCATGCTTGAGAATGTTCAATACCTTGTACAAGAAAGTATACCTGCTGCAGTTGCCAATGATCTATGGCTTATCAGGAATGGTCGTTGGTAAATTTATGAGTCATGATTTTTCAGGCAGTCAACAGGGCGGATCCAGGATTTCAAGTTAGAGGGGGCGCACATAAAAAAAATCGCGCCGAGCGGAGGGAGGCGCGAAATTTTTTTGGGGTATTTCGTGTGAAAAAAAATCACGATTTTACGCAAAAAAATCATATTTTTTCCAGCTTTAGGGGGAGGGGGCACGCCCCTGGTCAACTTATGTAGTATGATTAAAATCAGATATCTTACTTGCTTCCCTTTACTGACATCTAGTGTCGTGGGAGATATGAGGAAACACCATAACGTACCGCATATAAGTGACTCCGTACCAACAAATGAAAATCACGTTTTGGAGACTGTAAGTTTTAAATATTTGCTAATCTGTTTTTCATATGAATGCTACGATCAATCCTATTGACCGAAAACGGTTATGCAAGTATTTATCATAAGGTCACTGGCATGTAACCCATAATGAGGGTTCCTCAGATCTCCAACGCCCCGACATATCAGTAAATAGGAACTAGTGAGTTTGTTTGATGGTGTTTAACGCCACTTTCAACAATATTTCAGTTTTATCATGGCGATCAGTTTTATTGGTGGAGGACCCGGAGAAAACCACCGACCTGTCGCATGTCACTGACAAACTTTATCACATAATGTTGTACACCTCGCCCTGATCGAGATTCGAACTCACATCAGTGGTGATAGGCACTGATTACATAGGTAGTTGTAAATCCACGGCCACGACGGCCCCTGTGATTAGTGATAGATATGAGTTTAATCCGATTGTCAAATTATAATTGTAACGAGTTCATTTTCCCAATATTGAATTTTCCTTCTTTTAAGTTTGTTTCTTGATTGATACTGTGTAGGTGAACATCTTTCGATTGATTGCAAATATCGTTCCAATACAAACTTATGAATCTCTGTTTCTTTAGCTGCCTTTCGGGATTGGAAAATAACGACAAGTCACGTGTCATTAATGAAACATGACATTCTTATCCTCCCAGAAACACTTTGTAGAAGAGTAAAACAACGGATGCCACATGTGGAGCAGGAACTGCTTATCCTTCCGCGGAACACCCGAGTTCACGCCCGATTTTTAGTGGGGTTCATGTTGCTTGTTGATTAGTTTTCTGTGTGTTGTTTTGCAGATCGTTGTTTGTCCTTTTGTCCCTTTTACTTTGACCATTGTGTTGTCTGTCCTTCGATTTATGACTTCTGATTACCCCTTTGGTATCTTAGATTTATGACTTCTGATTACCCCTTTGGTATCTTAGATTTATGACTTCTGATTACCCCTTTGGTATCTTAGATTTATGACTTCTGGTTACCCCTTTGGTATCTTAGATTTATGACTTCTGATTACCCCTTTGGTATCTTAGATTTATGACTTCTGATTACCCCTTTGGTATCTTCAAACTTTTCTTGCATCATTCCAAGGTTTATTTTGTGGAAAGTTTGTGTTGTCTCAGGTTAAATTGACTTTTGTGAAAATTGCTGGTCCATGCATTGTTTTGGGTATTGCTCATTACGATTTCTGTATAAAAACAGTATTCGTACTACTTATATATGACCCATGCTATAAATAGACCTAGATAATCTCGATACATCCGGAGCTCATATATGACCGATGCTATAAATAGACCTAGATAATCTGATACATCCGGAGCTCATATATGACCGATGCTATAAATAGACCTAGATAATCTGATACATCCGGAGCATCTCATCTTTCATTGCCGTTTTTTAAGGACGAAAGAGTTATCCCATCGTTTGATCTTTTGATTTGCTTTGCTTGTATGTACATGTTGATGTTTTGCATTCAGATCTTCCCTTTTCTCAATAATACCTTGTGACTTATATACTCTGTGTTCGTTCATTATATTAATTCTTATAGGAATATGGATGCACTCTCTTTCAATTAATTAAGTTATTATTTGGAACTTAGTACTTTTCCCTTTTGTCAGAAACAAAGTATTGTTGATAATAATCCATTTGATAAGAAGCGATGTTAAGACTGCATAGCTGTTGAATGTAGCATGTCAACATCTCATGGAGCTACTATTCTTGGGGTTATGTAATTTCCCACGGGGATATACTTGACATCACTTGAGTACCCAAATGCTTGTGGGCCAACAACCTTCAATGCCTCTGGTGTTTTCATAATGTCTGCTACTGGTAGGACTAAAACAGAAACCCTCAGACCGTACCGTACCATTTCTGTAGTAACTGGTTCACATGTGTCGTCATCAACAATAGTAATTAAATCTGGAGTACATGCCACAAGATTCCATACACATGGTTGTGTTGCTAAGCTTTCACGGGCAATCAAATTCTCATTTTGAAATTCTACTTGCAACAATTGGTCTGTACAGCTGTCAATTCCAGTTATGGTAACAAAACCTTTATTAAAACCTCCAGTTGTCTCGCGTCTAACATCTGTGATCTTTCCAGATATTAATCTTTTACCTTTTTCATGGTTCAAAACTGCTTGTACTGGGTCATCTTTGCGCTTTCTGGCTAAAAGAACTTCATTTCCAAGACACCAAGCTCTGCTAATAGAATATAAAACGGTTTTATTTAAAATTTGAGCTTTAGTAAGAGGGGATAATATTAATCCTGCACTACAGCCCATCTCGACGACAACACCACGGAAATAATCTTCCAACTGTTTAGCCGTATCTGCATGCAGTACAACAGCTCGTCTCCCCTTATCGTCAACCAGCGTGGCAGGATAAGGATTCACACCATATATTAAAGGACAAAACATTTGCAGCTCTGGGAATGCCCTCCCCATTCCATCGCAATCTAGAATGGGTAATTCTAGTTCTGCTCCAACAAGTAAAGGCTCCATGGCATTCATTCCTCCAATTTCAGCAGAAATGACGCCTCCAATGGCCTGATTACCCTCTAATTTAGTATTGTCAGTAAGACTTTGTGATGTTTGTTGCTTATAGTCGGATATGAATGTAACACCATTTTCCTTTTGTATTTCTACATTTTCTTTGAACCCAAGGTTTCCATCTTTATAATGACCAGTAGAGTACAAATCTTTCATGCATTGTAGTGCTGACATTGTTTCTCTATTAACTAACTTTTCAGAGATAACAGAAGGTGCACCCATGTACGCTATTTCAACAACCAAATCATTGGTATGATGTTTATTCACATAAAACCGATAAGGATTAACGACTTTCATAATTTTCCCATCTCTGATAGCTCGTTTTGCCAATATTTTACCAAGATGCGGTGATCCACCACCTCCGCAGCCAAATATTCCCGCTCCAATTTCTATGCAATCAATATCATATTCGGATAAAATCCATTCATGATTTTCATTTATAAAAGGTTTTTCTTGGACTTTCTGATAACTTTCGGCTGTTTCAGTATTTCCCTTTATGCCCTCTGTTCCAATTGGATCAGACTGATCACTTTCATTTACCAATAGAAAATCCTCCCCAATCAATACTGCACATTCATTTGAAGATTTAATATCTCCAACTGCCTTGCAATTTATTCTTGTAGCATTTCCAGGTAAATATGCTAAGGGTGTATCCGATTTGTCTAATATAGTCACTGTTTCCCTATCTGCCCCTGAATTAACAGTTTCTTGAATTGCAGACTGTACTGTCTTTTCCAAAGCTTCAAGTCTTGCTTCTTCGTATAATTGTTTTCGAATATTTTTCTTCGTTTTATCAAAGTCTTCTGAAATATCACTTCCGCAATCGGCAGCTGCAAGTTTGCTTAACATTTCCTCATTTACATTTTCTGCAAGATTTACAACGCATTCCACGGTTCCTGAAACCTGGCTAAGTGCCGCACCGACAGCATTTGCAACCTCGAAATGACTTGGGAAGAGAAGTTCCGATGATCCTTCTAATCCATTCTGAACATTCAGAATAATACACCCCCCACCAACCAAGATTACCGGAAGTGGGTTGGCAGAAAGTTTTACATTGTCAATTGCCAATTCGACCATGGATTTTATTTTCTGAATGCCTGCCTCCACTAACGTACCAGGTAGTGTGGATACATTATTTTTATTTCCAATAGTAGCGTGTCCTGCTGCTACTGCGAGATCCGTAGCTGTTAAACGATCCATTTGGCAGTAATCTGCATCGTCTTGAAATATAAAGGCCTCCTTCCTAATGTTGTATCCAGCGCTCCGTGGTCCTACTGTGACGGAATATGAACCAACATTCATTTCAGCTTTGACGTATGACCCTCCGCCTAATCCAATACTATAAACATCAGGCATGTGAAAATTTGTCCTCACTCCGCCAATCTTGATTTCTGTGGATGCCTCCCGTGGAAATCCGTTCCTTATTATTCCAACATCTGTTGATGTGCCTCCTATATCTACGACTATAGCGTTTCGTTGTCCTGACAAGAAGGCTGCTCCTCTCATGCTGTTTGTTGGGCCTGATGCAAAAGTACAAACTGGATGTTCTAAAGCGTACTGTTCACCGATGACCGTGCCGTCATTCTGTGTTAGGAATAATGGACAAGTGAGACTCATTCCTAGTAAAACTTGTTTGAAGCCTGCTATTGTTGTTCTACAAAGTGGTTTTAAACTTTCATTTAAAATTGCAGCGTTCTCTCTTTCTAAAAGACCCACTTGTCCAATCTCATGTGACAATGTGACACTTGCTTCAGGAAAGGCTGACTTGATGATATTCCTCACATTTAACTCCTGCTCTGTTCTAAAGGAGGAGTATATACCACAGATTACAAACTGCGATATGCTTTTGGTTTTTGACTCGGAAACAACTGTCAATATTTCTTCTTTTTCTACGGGTGTTATTTCACGACCATCTACTTGATACCCACCATTTACAAAATACGTACCACCATT
Organism: Gigantidas platifrons; assembly: GCA_002080005.1. Taxonomy (NCBI): domain Eukaryota; kingdom Metazoa; phylum Mollusca; class Bivalvia; order Mytilida; family Modiolidae; genus Gigantidas; species Gigantidas platifrons. Next base: position 327,606 of record MJUT01002668.1, read on the forward strand.
AATATAAGAAGCTAAATCCGCTGGAAAGTCAGAATATGGAGGTACCTGTCTGGATGCTGTTCCACATAGACGGATAACTACTACTTTTGTTAGTCCTTTTCTTTGTACTACCGCATTGACAAAATGTGTAGTTCCTATATTAATACGCTGTATTGCTAAACACTGACCTTTGCTCCTATTATTGATAGCAAGAGTGATGGCTGATTTGATACCGGAAGTAACATCACTTGTCGTACCTGATTTGGCAGATGACAACACACGTGGCGGTTGACAATTCGTTTGTAAAATAACAGCGTCTGTATTAGTTCCACCTACATCTATACCAATGACAGCTTCTATCGGTTGTTCCATTATCTGCAAAAAATTATACACACTTTATAATAAAAAATGATTAAAAATACTTGATTATTGTTTACGGATAAAAACATATAGTTTCCATAGTTACCATCAGATTTGAGGAACCATTATGTTATAGATTTGATTTGATTTTTGGTGCTTAACGCCACTTTCAACAATATTTCAGCTATATCATGGCGACCAGTTTTAGTGGTGGAGGAAGCCGGAGTACCCGGAGAGAACCACCGACCATGGGCAAGCAACTGGTAAACTTTATCACTTGCTTCGAGTAGAGTGCAACCTTTTTTTGTAATTTACAAATCCGGGCACGAACCCACGCCGTATTGGTGATAAGCTTGTACGAGTTGTTAGATCCAGCGACCTAACTCATTGAGCCACCCGGGCCCCATATTAGGCTATATCATTGTGCTCTATCAAAATACCACAAGCTTAGTTTTGATATGTAATCACAATTTTTTCCATTTTGATTGAATTACATAATGCATATATATAATTTTTTTTTCATCTAAGAAGTTGGATGTGGTGGAATAACGATATTTTTTTTTACAATTCTAATACAGCCATCTTCATCTAACAATGTATTGTATACGATTATATATCCCTCTGCATAACCAGGGATTTTGTTATAACCTGGACGCGACTAAGTTGTTGTCTAGCGCCAAGTGATTGATTGATTTTTTGGTGTTTAACGTCACTTTCAGCAATATTTCAGCTATATCACGGCGACCAGTTTTAGTGGTGGAAGAAGCCGGAGAGAACCACCGACCATGAGCAAGCAACTGGTAAATTTTATCACTTGCGGCTGCGAGTCGCGTGCACCCTTTTTTGTAATTTACAAAGCCGGGCGCGAACCCACGCCGTATTGGTGATAGGCTTGAATGAGTTGTTAGGTAATCCTACTACCTAACTCATAGAGCCACCCGGGCCCTTACCGCTAAGTGGGAAATTGTGTCAGCTACCATTATGTCACGACAAGAACAAGTTATATTGTAATTTTTATTTAGATAATGATGACTTTTTTGTATTAGACCAACGCTTTTCTACGATGGATATTTATAACGCTGGTTCACCGAAATAACAGTCCAAGATACACCTCGGATACACCCCGACTCAGTACCAACCAATCTTTGCTCTTACTCCTTATTACTACGTACATATAGAAGAAGCATCAACTACCGATTTATTAGTCTTTGATTTCAGACAATCGGCATAGAACCCACAATTTACCACACTCGATGCACAGTGGCTAGGTGCGTCCGAAAAAGAATATACTATATAATGCAACAAAGGGTGGGGGAACTAATCTCGTTGAGATTAGGATTCCGAAGAAATTTTCTGTGTGTATCTTCATCCTAATCTCGTTTCAAACCCTATCAAGGGTATTCTGGAAATTTAAAATTTGACCCCCGGTGCATTCCGATGGATATTTTGGCATGGACGGATTGTCATGTGTCAGATCAAATGCAGGTAAGATTTCATATATAGACATATTTTCTAGTTCAAATCTGCAAAAATATTGATATTTTCTTACCTTTTACAGCGTATATCCTATAAAATAATCCAAAATACACTTCGAACTGTCCGCCGTTTTAGTGAACTCATGAACTACACCACGTCATCAAAATCGTCACGGATTTTGTTAGTCTGTTTCTAGATTCAAGATTTCGATGTCAAATATTTTATTATAATTTAAAAATCCCATATACACGGCTTGAACATTTTATTAAAACCAATCAACAGACCATAAAGGATATGCTTGCATATACACAATAAATATTTGATTGGTTGATTGATTGATTGATTTTTGGTGTTTAACGCCACTTTCAACAATATTTCAGCTATATCATGGCGACCAGTTTTAGTGGTGGAGGAAGCCGGAGAGAACCACCGACCATGGGCAAGCAACTGGTAAACTTTATCACTTGCGGTTGCGAGTCGAGTGCACCCTTTTTGTAATTTACAAAGCCGGGCGCGAACCCACGCCGTATTGGTGATAGGCTTGTATGAGTTGTTAGATCCAGCGACCTAACTCATTGAGCCACCCGGGCCCCATAATAAATATTTGACATCGACCTTTAATTTAGAAACAGGCTGTAACAAAATCCGTGACGATTTTGATCACGTGGTGTAGTTCATGAGTTCACTAAAATGGTGGACAGTTTGAAGTGGATTTTGGATTATTTCATCGGATATACGCTGTAAAAGGTAAGGAAATATCAATATTTTTGCAGATTTGAACTAGAAAATATGTCTATATATGAAATCTTACGTGAAAATCGGAGGTAGAACAAATGCTGGGACAACCACTTCACATCTGTGTAAATACTTTCCCATGCGTAAACGAGTCATTTTGACTAGTTAAATACTTTCATCTATTCAAATTACGTTCTAATTTCTTACCTTTCGCAATTTATATGCCCTTTAAGTCTGTTTTTAACAGAAATTCCCTTTCCATACTTCCCAAACATCACAGACTTGAAAATATGAGAGTTCTAACGGGCAAAACGCTGAACAGATTGACGACCTTTACATTTTCATCAAAAGTCATGTAGAGTCTAGAGATGTTCCGAAAAAATTGTCCCAGCATTTGTCCTACCTCCGATTTTCACACCGTTTTGTGTTTGTTCGTGTAGGGTACCCCGGCAGTTCGGAGGCCTACACTAACAATTGGGGTCTCTTTGGAAAGGAAAATTACTTGGCTTGCGACTGGTGAAAACATTTTGTGTAACTATTAAGGCGTTCTGAAGTTACAATCAATTTAACACGACCACTTAAAAAAATGAAAGCAAGTCAGTTTCCCCCTTGTTGTATTATATAGTACAAGCTACCTTATTCGCTAACTTGTTTGCTTTAAACACTGGAAGGGTAATCAATTCATACAATTAAATATTTGGGCATGAGCTAACATCCTTTTAGCATCGTCCCCTGGTGTCTTCTGCTGAGGGGCAACCTATGTGCTTGCCTTTCTGCTTTAGACACAGTGAGGATATAAATGGCTCATGCCTCAAAATGAAGGGTTGACTATCATCCTTTTAGCACCGTCACCTGGGGTGTATTTCTTTCGACTGTTCCGAACATGTTCCGAACATTCCATGTGCCCTAGGTCAATGAAATGGTTTAGAACTTTTTGGACAAACAACATGGTGGATAAGTTAACTCTATTTCTGTCAGCAGTACTCGAAATGGACAACGATGATAGTGAGATGAATTTGGAAGAATCAGTAGTTACTGTAGCCATAGATGCTGCTTCCACGTGATTTAACCTTTAATTATAATATTACTGAATCCTAAAAATATGCAACTGAACAATAAATGACGGATACATGTAATCTTTATATTATATAATTTTCACAGTGTTTTAACGTATATACACGGGTGGTTTGCTACGTCACACGCACGGATACTTGAACATCGCCTCGAGGTAGGTTTATGCAGTTGTACAATTTAAAAAAAAGAAAACTAACAAAAATAAGTAGTTCACCGAAGGGCCCACATATCA
>MJUT01002668.1:352709-371914 GCA_002080005.1 Gigantidas platifrons
GGATAGTATAAACCAGCATGAAAAATCAGAATCCCACAAAGTTAATGTAATTAAGTTCAATGGTCAGAAAAACCCACAAAATTCTGAAGGAGCTAAAACTCAAGAGCCCTAAACTAACGAACAGTAAACAGAACCCCCCTTTAATATCGGTCCAGTGGAATTTTGAAGGGCAAATTCCCCTTTAAATACCTACCCTGTTTTTTTTAAGAATGTTGACAGAAACACAGGTACTTTTGACCTTGAAAATAATATTTATAAAGATAATAATTGATCATAATAAAAATCTCTGAATACTAAGAAAAGACAACTCTCATATGGATGCATGCTTTTTTTACAGCTGATATTAACTTGGCTGATTGGGGTAGAAAATGCATTGAAATAGCCGAAAATGAAATGCCTGGTCTGATGAAGATGAGGAAGACGTACGGTACATCACAGCCCTTAAAGGGAGCCCGCATCACTGGCTGTCTACACATGACCACACAAACTGCTGTGCTGATTGAGACACTAACAGCTCTAGGAGCTCAAGTTCAGTGGAGCAGTTGTAATATCTTTTCTACCCAAGATTTTGCAGCAGCAGCTATTGCTAAGACAGGTGTTCCTGTTTATGCATGGAAAGGTGAAACTGATGAAGAATACATCTGGTGTATTGAACAGGTATGGATTGGTTGGTTTTGTTTAATATATATAGTGTTTAATGCCACTTTCAACAATATTTCAGTTATTATTATATTGCAATGTGGATGTCAATTTTATTTGTGGAGGAAACCTATAGGCATAAAACACAATGTGCAGTGTTGTGCAGCATCATGTTATTTGTTAATTCAGATTTATATAAAGATCCCAGGGTCTATGGAGCCCAAATGAACTGCAATGTGGACAAATCAAGAACCAGTTGAGGAAATATGTATATTGTAAATGGCATGAATCATCATTGTGTATTTTAGATTCCAGATTGTACCAATATTATAGCAATTACTTATTATTAAATCTTGTGTTGCTTTTAATTTGAAAATATATTAAAACAACATTTATTTCCAAGTGTAATTTGAAAAAAGCAAGCTGATTTTGAAACAGTATTTTTTTTTTACCAAATAAATGAAACTTGAAATTTTGTAGACATTGGTGTTTCCAGATGGACAGCCATTAAACATGATCTTGGATGATGGCGGTGATTTAACAAACTTAGTCCATGAACGTTATCCACAATATTTAGCAGGTAACATTTATCTCCCTTTTAAATTTGTATTGATGTGCCATAGATTCATGCATTATTTTTTAGGACAAACTAATACATTAGTACATTTTGTATTATAAAATACGTTGCTAAAGAGAAAGTTGGCTTTGCAAAATTAATAATGATATTTCATTGAAAAGTAAATAATAATTAATGTACCAAACTGCATCAGTGGTGTAGTGGTTAGTGAAGACGGGTTGGCTAGGAATCTGAATAAAGTGTCCCAATTGGAGCAACATGTTCAACGGTCGACTTGTTTCAGTGAGCTAGCATTATAAGAATCCAATTAAGTATGTTGGTCTAGCACAATGCGGACATCATTATCATTTCATTGAGTGTAACTAATTCTTCTCATGTTATAGATGAACAATTGCTCATTTGGCATGATCACTCGGTTAATTTACCAATTTTAAGGGGCAAAACTTGTTGCAGTCTGCTGTCGTAGAATAAAACATAGTAATGGATTATAATGGCATGTGAATATTGAACTTGTGGACTGATATTTATCGTTTTAATTTAGGAATTGCTGGTTTATCAGAAGAAACAACGACAGGTGTACACAACTTACACAAGATGTTGAAAGACGGCAAACTTAAAGTCCCAGCCATTAATGTCAACGATTCCGTCACAAAGGTATTTGTAGTAATATGTATTAGTTACTTGAGAGGTATTCTGTTTTAACTGCTGTGTGATTGAACATTAATTGTCAACAGTATGACAGTGACAGTAGAAAGAAACTGTTGTAGTAAACAATGTATTTCTATTTGCTGTCCAGACTGTAGCTTAATCTTATTCTCGTGAACTGCATCGGTGGTGTAATGGTTAGCACCCATTGCGGTAGATCATGGGTTCGAGCCCCAATCAGGTCAAACCACGGACTTGTAAAATGGTATTTACTACTGCTCAACTAAGCACACAGCATTAAGGAGTAAGAGCAAAGACTGCTTGGCATTGACTCAAGTATATTGTGTCTGAGTGGAGCAACATGTCTTACCTGAAAACTTTTTCAGTGAGCTAGCAGGGTCTAGTGAAAGACGGACATCCTCATGTCCTTGAAATGTAACTTGTTTTTGGTATGATATGACTGAAAAATTGCTCATTTGGCACTAAATAGCAATCACTCACTCATTAATTCATGCCTGTGATGAGGTATCCTCTAGTACTGGTTTTCCTGTGTGTTCTGGTTTCCTTTTAAAGCTACATTTGTCTTCTCAGTTTTACATAATCTTCTAAAAGAACAACAGTTCAATTTAACAAATAGCAAAATTAATGACATGGATTAAGCTGGATGAAGGGAAGCAAATTTATAATATTACTAGACAATAATTCACTCTATTGTTCATTGTTTATTGTGATCTAGAGCTTCTTGTAAATCTAAGAAACGGTGAAAAAAAGTTTTAATGGCATTTTTAAATGGAAAGAAATGAATGGCACTTTTGAAATTAAATCATTAGTTTTTTATATTTCATTTCAGAGTAAATTTGATAATTTATATGGATGTAGAGAATCTTTAGTTGATGGTATTAAGAGAGCCACAGATGTGATGTTGGCTGGTAAAGTTGCCATGGTTGCTGGTTACGGAGATGTCGGCAAAGGTTGTGCACATGCTCTGAGGGCATTTGGTGCTCGTGTCATGATCACAGAAATCGATCCCATCATTGCTCTCCAAGCAGCCATGGAAGGTTTGTAGACACCTATATATGCAAAATTCGCTTCATTGTATTTTTGGTTTTGTTCAGAGATGAAATAAGTCAGCTGTAGAGTAAAACCGTAAATTATCTGATGTTTAAGCCCTCCTTATAGTACTTGTTTTTATGAAAACATATCTGTGGTGGAATTCATGAACCTAAATAAAAGTACAATACAGTACATGAGGTGGATAACCAACACATAGAAGTAATGAACAGATGCTTTACACAAATGTTCGACAAAATTAAGATAACTTTTGTCGCATAAAAAATGACCAGCAGTAGATTCAAAGGGAAACAAACAAAATTATGACCAAACTAAAAGACACTGATCACTTATTTTCTTCTCCCCAAAGCTTCTTGTCCACCACGTTTCTCAAAGATTTGCTTCAGTGATACTTCACAGGAATATTGCCCATTATCTATCTAACTTATGGTTATCAATAGCAATTACTATCCAACATGAACCACAAATATGTTTGATCAGAACTGCCATTGATAGTACAGGCTATAAACTTTACATTTAACACTACAGGAGCTCCAGTGCTATCTCTTTTTGTGCATTCAGGTATTATTTACTTTTTAAATGGCTGCCTTTACCAATTTCGCAAATCAAAGGCGAAAACTCATATTCAGTTTATTAAAATACATTTAGATCATTTGAATTGAATTGTCTATCTTTCATATTAACAAAATATATTTTTCAGGTTTTGAAGTAACAACAGTTGCAGAATGTTTACCTAAAGCTAGAATATTTGTAACTGCTACAGGCTGTAAATCTATAATTCATGGAAATATGTTCGAACAGATGTTAGAAGATTCTATTGTGTGTAATATTGGACATTTTGACTGTGAACTTGATGTTAAATGGTTAAATGACAACTGTGCTAAAAAAGAACAAATCAAGCCACAGGTAATCTACCTAATAAATTTGTTTAATATTGTGATTTCTGTTTACAAACTCGATTGTAGCAATGTAAAAAAAAAAACCCAACATTTTCTTACATGAACAAGTTTTCTGGTGAATTCTGATACTGAAAGAAACTGTTTAGTGTCCATTTTCGGTTGAAATCCTGGGTTTATCTTGTATTGACATTTTGATGATTTGATGAATGTGACAAATACTTAGTAATACATTTTTTGCAGTGATATATACATTTCACCTTTGAAAGAAACATTCCAAACTGTGATATCACATTGCATGCTTGTGCAAATGATAAATTTTGTCTCTTCTCCTTACCATGATGCAACTGAATAATTGCTCACTGAACGTTTAAGCAACATTCACTAACTCACTCGCTGTAATTTTTCGACAGATGAAGACTATTTACTGTTATTTTATATAATTCCATTGTTATACCTCCGCTCCACTGGAGGGGGGTATACTGTTTTTCCTCTGTCCGTCTGTGTCCTTCCGTCCATCCAAGATATTTTTCGTCACATTTTTCTCAGCAACTATTGATGGCAGAAATCTGATATTTGGTCACAAGCTTCATATAGGTATGCCATATTGTGGGAAGCGTTTTTGGATCTGTCAGATTCCTACTTCCTGTTTGCCGACTTAGTTGGTTTTTATACAGATTGAACATATATGCAGGGGTATCATAAGTGAGCATTAGCTCACAGTTCATCTTGTTTAAATTGTCTTGTGACTTTGAACCCCATTCATGGCAAGGTGTACTCAATTCAACATTATGTGATAAAGTTTGTCAGTGACTTTCGATAGGTCTGTGGTTTTCTCCAGGTACATTGTAGTACGGTTTTTTCCACCTATAAAACTGACTGCCACAAAACACTGAAAAAGTTGCGTTAATCACCATAAACCAAACATAACCGTCAAATTCAATGTCATTTTCTGTTTACAGGTTGATAGATACACATTAAAAAATGGAAGACATGTAATTTTACTAGCAGAAGGTCGTCTAGTTAATCTTGGTTGTGCCCATGGTCATCCAAGTTTTGTCATGAGCAACTCTTTCACAAATCAAGTTCTCGCACAAATTGAGCTGTGGACCAAGAAAGGACAGTATGGAGTTGGTGTAACTGTATTACCTAAGAAGGTTAGTAAAATTCATTTTCTGACATGTTAAACTGTCACTACATTTTTGTGTCTGTTCCCAGATTTCTATTGGCTTCCGTTGTCTTCGTATCTGTGTTTAATAGATTCAACTATTATTTCTTGTGTTTGTGATTGTATGGTAGGTGGATTTACAACTACCTATGCCGTCATTGCCTATCACCATTAATGTTGTGAGTTCGAATCCCACTAATGCGAGATGTTCTTGATGCAACATTGTGTGATAAAGTCTGACATTTGAAGAAAGGATTTTCCCTGGGATGAGGGGGGGTTGCACATTCTATTATCTTTATCTTTTACTTGGTGCTTATTAGTCCCCTACCGGCAAAAGCCGAAGGGGACTATAGTTTTAGGGTCCGTCCGTCCGTCACATTAAAATTTTAAGTTGTCCGAACTATTTTTTGACGTCCTTTGATATATTGACTTGATATTTGGTATGTGGCTATATCTAGATGAGTTACAGTTTAAGTTCGAATGATTTTTGGCTGAGTTTTGGCCCTTGAACTTGTATTTTTTGTTCAAACTTTTAGTTGTCCGAACTATTTTTTGACATCCTATGAGATATAGATTTGATATTTGGTATATAGCTATATCTAGATGAGTTACAGTTTAAGTTCGAATTTCGTTCTTGTCGAATGATTTTTGGATGAGTTATGGCCCTTGAACTTGTATTTTTTGTTGTCTATTTTAAGTTGTCCGGACTTTTTTTTTTTACATCCTTCGAGATATTGACTTCACTGCAAGGTGATACTTCTAATATTTTAGGTCCTCTGATTTTTGCGGCCCGTAGGGGACAATGTATTGCTATGTGCAATACTCTCAGAATTCTTGTTTATTTAAACATACATGACATCCAGAGATGACCCTTATTAAAATGGGTTCAACCATTGTAGCAATTTTTGCATTTTCTGTTGTCTTCATTGATATAAAATGTTTTAGAAACCCATTATTTAAAAGTGTCATCCATGGGTGTCATGTATAAAACAAACTACAGTCAAACCTGCCGTAACGGTCACCTTTATATAATGGTCACCTGCTCATAACGGTCACTTTCGTGCTCTCCCTCTGCATTTTACTATATATTTTAATTCGATATAGCGATCACCTGTTCAATGCGGTCAGCGGTCACCATAAGTAATTTTCAGTGTAAAACCCTATGTATTACGGTAAATTTTATTTTAAAAATAATACCGGAAGTGATTTCGGAAGATCAGTATTTTTCTCAAATGTACCAAAAATCCTGAGGTGTTACAAAATATATTGACTAATTTAATTAATTAAATAAACAAACACCATTTTGTTTTGTGAATCGTAAATGACATAAAGGACAGTTTATCCCCGGGCGATATTGGGGATTTTTATTCATTACGACAAGAATAGAAATTCACTCGCCAAAAATATTTTGTATCTAGTACATCATGTCAAAATCATCAACATCCGTAAATAGGAAAGCTTTGAAATTTGACAACAAAGTGAAAGCGATAAATCATTGTGATGTTGGGAAAAGTTGTCGGACTGTGGGCGAGGAGATGGGTGTTGGTCATACTCAGATAATGAACATTCTTTAAAGAAAATGCGAGATTCTTTACGATTTTGAAAACAACGTTCCCAGTTCAACCTTGTGTTACTGGAAATTTACGATTTTGAAAAACAATGCTTCCAGTTTAGTATACTTTTGTTTATTAAATATCTTTATTTATTTATTTGTATGTTTTATTCAAATCATATCATATTGAGATAATTTCATCAACAATAAATGTAAACCAGAGTAAAATTACGACAGGAACAAAATAACCAGTAAAACATTATTAAAAACATAAGATGTAATGAAAAATGTTTATTTACAACTAACGTGCAATATTTTGTCAAAAAATCAAAACCCTTCACATAAAGGTCACCTGTATATAGCGGTCATTTTCTCAATCTCCCCCAGGTGACCACTATAGACAGGTTTGACTGTATGTGTATTATATGTTAAATATATTTGCATTCATTGATTTGGGTTAGTTTCAGTTAAAATCTACAATTTTTTTTTTTTTTTTCTACAGTTGGATGAAGCTGTTGCTGAAGCTCATTTAGATCATCTAGGAGTCAAGTTGACCAAGTTATCAGATGACCAGGCTGACTATTTAGGTCTACCTATAGAGGGACCATTCAAACCTGAAATCTACAGATACTAAAAATAGAATACAAATGACATTGGGACTATTTTTATATCATATCACTTTCATTTTGTACTGCTGTAGTAACACGTATCACGGGGCATAGTCTGAATAAAGTGGGATTATAGTATAACTTGAAGATTTTTCTATATTTTTGATATTTGTTGTTCAATGTTAAAGTCTTGTCTGAATTTTGTTATAGTATAGATCATGTCAAGTATTTGACTTGTGGCTTTTTTGATGCATACATTTATTAAATACCTTGGTTACCAAAAAAAAGTGCTATACAAAAAAAAACACATTTTAATCATTCATCTTTCATTGGATATACAAGTTGATGAGATTCTCATTTTTATTTCATACCTTAGTCCCACATTTTTCATTTTGAAATTTGAATTTATACATGAGAATGCTACCCCTCATATTGAAAATTATTATTCACTGTTATTATTTGAATGTGGTATCAGATTTTGATATTTAAACAGCAAAATCTTATTATTTTTGTTATATAAACAGCAAAATATTTTTTTCTGTTATTTATTTAAAAAGCAAAATATTCATTATGACTATCATATACATTTCATTTTAAAAACACAAAAATAAAGAAAAATCAGTGGATGTGTATTTATTTTCTTGTGCCCTGTATAGCATTGTTAATGTTTCATAATGTCTATTATCATTGAAATACATCAGTGATGTTGTCTTTAGCATGCTTGCATTGAGTGCAGTAGATTGTGGGTTCAAACACTGGTATGGTCAAGACTCAAAATTGGTATTGATTGCTTCTCTGTTAAGAATGCAGCATCAAGGAGAAAGCAAAGACTGGTTGACTTGGAATCAGAATAATGTGTCTCAACATGTCTACCCTGGGACTGTGAGATAGCACTATAAAAAAAGTGTGTTGGTCTAGTACAAGGCAGATATCCTTATCATCTCTACCTGTTCTCCCCATGATATAGTTGAAAAATTGCTCATTTGGCATTAAACAGCAGTCACTCACTACATTGTCATTGTCCAGATTTCACAAAGACATCTGACAGGCTTACCAGAATTTTCACTCACAAATACACATCTTTGTCCATGAACTTTAAATATCCATCTATACAACACATTTAATGGTAGAAAAATCATGGTCATTTTTATATCTGAAGGGTCACATGAGCTATTGCCTCTCAAATAGCTGAACCATTTGAAAAGTGATTTGCTTGGAACATTGTATGGTCCTATTCAAATTTTACTTCTATTGTATTTATTTGAGTTCATATAGCTAAAACAACAGGATATAGTTTAGCATGGGACCCTGTGAAAATCTGTAAAGATTCTTATAATTTACAAACTTAGATGATTGAACCCAAATTGTACATGAATGGTTCTTTGCAGAGTTTATAAATTCTTTATGGGTGGTGGTCACTGTTATTGATGCAGGATTGAAGAAATCCAAGATGACCAGTATTACAGGGCATAGTTTAAACTTGAGGGGTTGTGTAGATTCTGAAGAACTCTAAAAGATCTGTTGAGAGTACATACAATCTAGGTCCCTCTTTCTGCAATAACAATAAACCATTTGACTTCTTTACCCTCGACACAACTATTCCTCACTCTTAAGCTGAAGGACAGATTAAGGAAGTTGGTCCAACTGTGTTTCATAAAAAAAAGAATGGCCAACGTAGATATAAATACTTTGTGCTAGGAAGAGACAGATCTTATTTTGTAAAAAAAAAAAACAACAAAAAATGCACTGATTCTTCCAAAAGGTTCTCTAAAACATATCAATATGCTTGACTTTTTTTTATTGACAACATATTTCTTTTCCTTTAGTGAGATGTTTTTCAACAGACAGTCGGCATACTGTGCTCCTCTTCTGGTCGAGTTGTTCCTTTATTTCACGTTCGCTATATAAATGATATCCTGTCACTAAGTTTTGATCGCATCTATCCCATTGAGTTTGAAATAAAGGATACCACAGATACAGATAGGTCTGCTTCATTCTTTGACCTACACCTCGAAATCGACAACGAGGGTCGAAACTTTACAACAAAAGATTATTTAAATTTTTCTATTGTGAACTTTCCATTTATATGTAGCAACATTCCAGCAGCACCTGCATATGGAGTATTTATATATCTCAGTTGATACGATATTCCAATCTAATTAAAATTAAATCTCGGAACTTGCTCCCTATTTTTGTCCCCCGACGCTTCGTCGAAGGGGACTATAGAAATGGGTGTCGTCCGTCCGTCCGTGTACTTGGTTTCCCGATGATAACTTGTGAATGAAAAGTCAGATTGAAGCTAGGTGTGGCATGTAAGTGTAACTGATGAATATCTAGGTCAAGTTTGATATTGACAATTTTTCAACAATTTTTACTAGAGTTGTGCCCCTTTTTATGCCTCAAAATTGCTAAATATTTGGTTTCCAGATGATAACTTGGGAACAAATAGTCAGATTGAAACTATGTTTGGTATGTAAGTGTATCTCATGAATATTGAGGTCGAGTATCGATAGCTATCATTTTTCAACAAATCTTACCAGAGTTATATCCCTTTTTATACTTCATCCGTGTGTCCCGAATTGGTTTCCAGATGATAACTTGTGAATAAAAAGTCAGATTGAAGCTAGGTGTGGCATGTAAGTGCATCTTATGAATATCTAGGTCAAGTTCGATAATGACAATTTTTACTAGAGTTGTGCCCCTTTTAATACCTTTAAATTGCTAAATATTTGGTTTCCAGATGATAACTTAGGAACAAAGTCAGATTGAAACTAGGTTTGGTATGTAAGTGTATCTCATGAATATCTAGGTCAAGTTTGATAGCGATTATTTACATCCCTTTTTATTCTTCAAAATTGCTAATTTTTTGGTTTCCAAATTATAACTTCTGAACAAAAAGTCATATTGAAACTAGGTTTGGTATGCAAGTGTAACTCATGAATATCTAGGTCAAGTTCGATAATGATGATTTTCCAACAAATCTAACCAGAGTTACTCCCCTTTTTTTTAACATCAAAATGGTCCTTGGGTGGTCCCTTTTCAGAATTATTTAAGTCGGGCGAGTGATACCAGCTCACCTGAACCTCTAGTTTACAGTATTTTCAAAATTTAATCTTACCATATAACCTTGGCGTCGGGGAACCAGTGGCCAACGGCCTTTTATCATTTTGTTGTTTACATGTCGCGCGACGTGTAAACAACAAAATGAAAATAGGGAGCAAGTTCTGAGATTTGATTTTAATTAGATTGTACAATATTCCAGACCTTGTGGTTCCTATCAGGATCTCCTTGATAGAGCATTGTTGCAAGATACTGAACCAAGGGTTCCTCTAGCTTGGCTAAGTTAAGTCATCACTTCGGAAGTTTTACCATCGCCAGTCGCCACCATGACTTGGTTGACCGTTATGGTATATCTGTGTCACAAATGACCACGGATATGTTCCACTTGTCGTAAACACTTCCCGTCCATTCCTCATTCATGACTTATCACCGGGTTTGTAACTAAATTAACACGCTAGTGGAGCAGGAACTGTTTACCCTTCTGGAACACCCGAGTTCATCCCGGTTTTTAGTGTGGCTCGTGTTACTCGATCTTTAGTTTTATGTGTATGTTTTGTTGATCGTTGTCTGTCCTTTTGTCCTTTTTCTTTTGGCCATTGTTATTGTCTGTCCTTTGATTTAAGGATTCTGATTACCCTCTTTGGTACCTTCAAATTCTTCTTTGATCAGATCATGGAGATATAAATAATACCTCCATGGTAAACGTTTGATTGGATTGCTGGTCGTTGTTTGTATGACAAAAAAAAACCTATAATTTCACTAGTGGAGCAGAAACTGGTTACCCTTCCTGAACACCTGAGTTGACCCCTGATTTTTAGTGGGTTTCATGTTGCTCTGTCTTTAGTTTTGTAGATAGTTGTTTGTACATTTGTACTTTTTTTTTTGCCATTGTGTTGTCTGTTCTTTAATATACAGATTCTTATTACCCCTTTTGGTATCTTCAAACTCTTCTTAACATGACCTCGAGGCCATATTGGAATATTAATAATACCAGTAATCTTCCTCGGAAACTAAAACCTTTAATGCAATTTGTGCATAAATTTGAGGCAGAGGCGTGTGATATTGACACATTCCCCCCTTTTTTGTGTGAAACAGAAATCCAAGATGACCACCATGGGAGGACAAAGTTATCATGGAACCAAATTGGGGGTGGGGGGTGGGTCTTATTTTAATTCGTGAAACCATTTGAAAACAAACTTTGATTGTTCCTTGTACGACACTGCAAAGTTGATATTTTGTGTTGATATGAAATTCAATGTGATTCTCACCAATGTGTTCGTCTCGATCCTATCGGGGAAATAATCTTGGCTTGAATATTCTATAGTCCAACACTATAGGAAATGTTTAACAGGATTAGGAGGGAATGTTAATATACATGTATCATAATATGGAATTTGAAACAGCAAACTGGGTATTAATAATGGTGTGATAATAAGATAATCTATATCCGAATGGACCTGTTGGTGTTTTAATATGATTTTGCTGGAGTTGTGCACTTTGAAAATAACAAAATGGTATTGCAATCTCCCTAGAATTTGTATTTTTCAGTAGGTTTTAATAAATTATATAGAGCTTGGTATTTACATTGTACATGTACTACTGTACAATCAGCACCAGCACCTTCGAATATTTTACCGTCCTTCAGGACAACCTCACTGAGTGTAGGATAGAGCCATCACCAGTTACTAAAACTTTTATCATCTGCCCTCCACCATTGGGTAATCAGTACCATTTTCATGCAGAGTTTGTCTATGTACATCCTAGGAATCCATCACCGTGAACATATATGTGGATATGTATCTACATTCATGGAAATGTCATTTACACTACATATTTCCAATAATACTGAGTCAATATTCCCCCCTCACTATCCATGATTTTAGAATAGTTACTATTTCCTCTTGTCTGACTTTCTCCTGTGGCCGGTGATCGACCTTGATCTTATACAGTGCAAGGCATAGCACATTATTCAAATTAAAGCTTGTCGGAATTATGTCGTCCAAAAAACTATAAATGGGTGGGGGTTGTATTGTCAGAACTCCAGAACTTTTTTTCAGACCATATTGAATCTTTGTATTTAATTTCTCTTTCTGGAATTTGAAAAAAAGACCATTAAAAAACTCTGCTGTTGTCAGTTCGTTGGTTTAAAGTTTACAGTAGATTAAGAAAATCTAGTGTGTGCTTGAACCCTCTAAAGTTTAATTACACTACATATAAGATTGGGTAAATTGTAATGTTG
This sequence comes from Gigantidas platifrons, assembly GCA_002080005.1. Lineage (NCBI taxonomy): Eukaryota > Metazoa > Mollusca > Bivalvia > Mytilida > Modiolidae > Gigantidas > Gigantidas platifrons. The sequence goes on from MJUT01002668.1 coordinate 365,165, forward strand.
TTCAGTTTTGTCCAACCCATGGTTAAATGTACACAGATCTACGGCTGCCAGGAATTATTTCTTTTCTAATATGACAAATACGGTAATTTTTATGACCCTCAAAATGGGTTGGTAATGGCCAATCAGATGAGCAAAAACGTGCAAATACAATGATTTGATATTGAGTATGTGTGGAATGATTTTTAATATACAAGTAATACTAGTGGTCAAAATACAATTTATGTTTCATCTTTCAAATGTAAAATATAGTCTCAACTTTCAGCTCTTTCATATTTTGTCTTTGAGTTATCTCTCTTTGAACTTATATTTGTTCATTCAAAATTGCAGTAATAATATTCTGCGATACAACCAGGCCAGTTAGGCTAAATAATTGCAAGTGATGTTCTATTCTTTCATTAAACATCTCCATTGTATTTTGGATATAAACTTTGTACCTTTACCATATGTAAATTATACATAAATAGTTTAATTTGATGTGAATACTGCAATCCGATTGGCTGATCCGCCTGGAGCAACATTGGTTATACTCGATAACCTGGGTTGGTATTGTGACGTCACCAACGTGTTCATCCACCAACGACAAGTTCAAATAGTCACATGTAATAATCGTAATTAAAATCGAGGAATCATTAAATTGTGTTGTAAAAATTAAATTATAAGGAATATTTGAAATTGTTGAACAGGTTATACTTGCATAACCTGGTTTGGGTCAGTTTACGCTTAATAAATCGCGGTTTATTAAGCGTAAACTGACCCAAACCAGGTTATATCGTATAACCTGTTCAACAATTTCAAATATTCCTTAAATGAACAAACTATCCTTTAAAATCTTATCTCCAGGAACTTGATAAATACTTCTCATTTAGTTGTTCTTTATCCAATCAGTGATTAGAAATAAGCTTTTCACATGAGCAATACAGTTTCAGCTTTGGAAGCCGGCAGCGATCATTTCACATTTTAATTTGTACAAAACGAAAACGCGAAGAAGTAAGTATTTTCACTTTTCATCCTTCCATATTCTGCCCTTTGAACCTTAGTTTTTATTTAAGGATTGATCTCAATTTTTTTTACGGTTCATGAAGAAATAAACTCAAAAATGTGGTACACACTGTGCAACCCGCGAACAAGAGTGTGTACCACATTTTTGAGTTTATTTCGAATGAACCAAACACAAAATTGTGATCAATCCTTATAAATCAATTCCTACGGATAATAATTGCCTAAAAAGAATTAAAATTAAAAATATACCCAATTGAGACCCCAACATGTGACTTCCGGTTAAACATTTTGTTTATGGAAAACAACATCAATTTTTTATCCAATCAAAATCTCATAAGCACACCAAACTAATTTATATGTTTTTAAATGTAGATTAAAATCGTGTTCCCAGTTTTTCGTTTACAAATGATATTTAAGAATAGTGCTGTCTAGGGATTTTCGTATACTAATAATGTATATTGCCTAACCCGTATTAAGTGTTGATCTTCTGAAGCATCAAAAAAGTCTAAAATTTCTGGACAATTTGGACAAACATCCAGTATGGCCGTCATGGGCTATAGTAGTTTAGGATGGATTGATGCTTGATTTTTAAAACTAGCATTATAAGAACAGAAAACATCAATTCTTGACAAAGATACTCTTAGTCTACATATACCTTGATCTGTGGATAATTTGAATATGCAAGACAACAAAACAATATGTATTATAACCCACGAAAAAGACTCAGCTGCATCCTATTGCTGGTGTACAACAAGCTTTATAGTTCGATCTGCCATCAATCTAATTTTAGTTATATTGATCTGCCAAACTAATTTTACTGCAATACTAGTATGTCATCGCCTTATATTTGATCATATAACACAGGGAGTGCCCAAGTAAACCAAGTGACCAAAATTAGCTAACGTCACATAATAATGCCAGAGCGGAGGAGAACCTTAGTTTTACCAATAATAACATGATTTAGAAACTGGAAATTGCAATAACAAATATGTTTAATAAACCATGTCAGTGCCGAAACATTGACTACTGGGCGTGTTACTCCAACTTAACCACCAACAACCCGGTAGTTATCTTGTAAGCAGCAAATCTCTATCAAGAAAACCTGACAGGAACCATACGCTCTAGAATATCGGATTGTTGTAGCATATAAATGGGAAGTAGACAATGTGAAAATTGAAATCATCTTTTGTGGTGCATTATCCTTCTTGCACTAAAACTTAAATGAGACAAGGAAATTTCGTAATGGCTTACAAGTTCCTGGTAATCACCATAAACATTCTGGTGTAAAGATAATATTTTAGGTTTGTGTGGTCGTATTTCAGTAACTGCATCAGTTTTAAACTTGAAACACGCAGCATTAGGGAGTAAGAATAAAGGTTTTGATGATCTCGGGCTTTCTCCCTCGAAAAGTTTGGTACTCACGACAAAGCTGAAAGTGATGAAAAATACCAATAAACATAACCATTGAATATATCAAAAAGTAAGTCGCTACTAAGACTAGCTTGCTTAGAGAAAATATATGAGTTTTGATAGGTGTGTGGCCCATGCACAATCTGATAAATATTGTGTCTGGATGTGTTCAAATTCTGTGGTTGAATTTAGTAAATTATGTAAATTCATTAAAATAGTTAACAGTAAAGTATGTCCTTAGGTAGCTATTGAGTTGATATTGATTTGTTTACTTCCTTTCTGTAAATATGTTTGTATTTTTGATATTTATCTCTTTACCATGTAATTTGGTTATGAAAAATAAAGATATATATATGAACTAGGTGTGCCATTAAACAGACTCCATTGACAGTCTGGCTGATTGGTTCAATGACTGGATTTTAACATACATTTCTGTCAAGTATGACCTCATTTAAGTAATCGACAAATATCCCTTATTACTACATACATTCCGTGTTGCTATAGATACAACTCTTGAAGTGTCTGTATGTGTAATTTTATTTTGTGTAAAAACAGAAAAACCCCGAGAAAATTACTCTTTGGGAATAGAAAACGAAACTTATTTGTTTCACATCAGCTTGTTTTCTAATGCATTGTGACATATTGTTGGCAATGTAATTTTATTATCATATTTGCATTCTCTGACCTGAAATATGGAAATTATTTGAAAAATATTAAGCTCCAAATGGGGTGCTCAAGAATGAACATAAGTCATAAGATCCTCAATTATATATAAAATACTGATTCAGTCTTCATCTATATATATAGCAGCAGTGCAGTCATTTTTATACATTGTACCTTATTGCGGACGTTCTAGAACAGCGTGATTGATTAAGTCTGGACAATATTAAAGTCTCCCATCAACATGATGTTTGTGTTTCTTGGTAGAGATCATCTTCAATTATGTCTTAAGCTCTTCCACCTATTCAATGAAGCATGTAAAATTATCCAATAAATATTTCTATTTTGCCATTAAGTTTGATGTTTATCCATTTGGATTCGCAGTTAGTGAATAGTTCTGCCTTTTCCACTACTATTATATCATGTTGGGCAAATATAAGGACTCAGCCTGTCATTTCTATAAACTAGTGTATAAACAAAATGCTGAAAATGCTTCGCTAGATTTGATTGCATCGATGGTATTGTTTTCCCTGTAGATTGTTCAGATACCGTTCCGCATGCAAAGTCGGTATTGATGAAGTTTAATGTTGTTGTAAACGCTGATGTTTTATCGTTTATGCTTCTGCAGATTACAGTGAGAATTCTCAAATTTCGTTTGGCTTGTAGATCAAATATGTTACTGCTGTGATGTTCACGGACTTGGGACTACTGGCTTTCAGTGGGGGTGACAATATTGATTCCATTGTAATGTTGTGTGTAAAGGGTTGTATTTGGAGACATTCAGTTCATAACTGTGAAATGTAAAGGATGACATATATTTACGCTTTAGCATTTACTGCTTGACTATCTTGTATTTGATTGATGAAGGAGTTCATAGTCGTGTGTGAATAATTCAATACATGATATGTCAAACCATATACCACAGTCATCATTCCAAACGCATTCGCATTTCCTTGTTACGAGATGATCACATAAAGCACATGGGAATACACTTTGTATGTTCACCCTTGAACTAGGTTTCTGCTCTAAATCTTCTGCCAGTAATAGTAGAAGTCAAGTCAGTTCTAACATTTTTGTTGGGTTTAACAGGTAGATCTTCTACCAACTGATGTGATTTTATTGTTTATTTTAGAATTTACCATTAGTCGATGTTCCCGTGATTTGCTGGTGGTCGGGTTGGCTCCAGTGTTGTATAGAAAGCACGTTAGGATTGTTATAGTTATATAATTCACGATTCCTTATATTTGCATTTTAACTTGACCATTCTTGTCTTAGTCGTTGTTAGAGTGTATGTCTGTCTTTATTTAGAACGACAGTTTCCGTACTGACTTATACATGTAAATATATACCACCAATAATTGCACTGTGCTTGAATAGCCTCACCCATGTCATCATGACCAGTGCTAGAACACTTGCAGGATGGATTCGTCTGTTTACAGTTCAAGATTGTAGTGGTTCATGTCTGTTGCTACTCAGTCATGATCAAACACAAAAAGACTCACACTCATGACTCATGAGTGTGAGTCTTTTTGTGCTTGATTTTACTTGTTAGTAGATATTTGTGGTAGTATTCAAATATCTTTGTTAATTCTATGCGGGTTTGTTTAGCTGTTTAAAACATAGATTGTTCTTGGCTTTCCGCAATACTTATGGTATATATCTCTTAAATCCTACTTTATGATAAATAATAAAAACATAGGTATCTAATTCAGTGTACATGACCCGTTTCTTAAATATCCTTCATCAGGTATCCTCAGAGTCAAAGATTGGACAGTCAAATAATACAATATTCTTTAGGAGCAAGCAAACCAAATGTCTTAAAACAGCCAAACTCCACAAAGTTAGATTGGACAGTCAAATGATACAATATTCTTTAGGAGCAAGCAAACCAAATGTCTTAAACAAAACAGCCAAACTCCACAAAGTTACGTATGAATCTATCCGATTATTTTTGGCTGTCTTATTTCGGAATGGATACTTGTAGTATGACTTACTTTATATACACGTCAGAGAATACCGATGAAGCAATCACAAATGGACAATCAAGAGAAACTGGCAACGTGGGGCACACAAGACGAAAAAAAACCCACACACAACACAAACACAAACAACGTAAACAAGACACGAATCCTCCTACATGTACAAACAACTGGAGGAACTGCACGCTGTCCTGTTACTGGTGATTTGCAGATTGCCCTGTTGTTTTGCTAATAATTAAAATTATATTGTTGAATATATGAGTCTTAGTAAATTATTAATGTCTGCAACATGTCTCGAGTATATATTGAGCTACAATGGTTAAGACGTAGACGTAGTTTGTCTGAATCTAACATACATGTATAGTGTGGTCTGGTATTTTGATTAATATGTAGGGTGTATATACTTGTTGAACTTGTTGTTTTGAGGTTTTATTTTTAACGGTTTTGCGCATAAGTCAGGGTAGATTTATGCAGAGTCATGACGTGTACTTTTGTATTTGGTATTATTTAGTGTATTCATTCCCTGTTACCATGACAGTCGACTTTACACAGAGTACGTAACGATATACTGGTACGTGTTTTTATGAACATATATTGTTGTCCCGGAACATATATTTGTTTGACTTTTTTTTTATGAATTAGTAATAAAAGATATGGATGTAAATGAATATGGAAGACTATCCAACTTTACACTTGGGAACAAATCAAAGTAAAGGAACGGCTTGTAGTAAGAAAGGACATGGATGTAAATGAACATGGAAGAATACCCAACTTTACACTTAAGACATAAATTAAAATAAAGGAACGGCGCTTTATGTTGCTGTTACATTTCACAGCCACATATATTTCTTTAATTGATATACTAGTATTAGGAAAAGAAGGTTTAAACAGTGATGGTAATCAATTCCACCAATATCAAGAAAACGAACAATCACCTCTCATCTTAACTGAACTCACTGCATAAACACTAAAAGACCATGACATATGAATTGCAAATCTAGGTCCTGGCTTGGGACAGACACAAACCTCTGGCGTGCTAAACCGGTCAATGATACATGCATTTTTTCTTAACATATATTCAGTTTTATAAATATTTATTAATTTTTTGTGGATAAATATTTGTTTATATTAACATATATTTTTTTTATGCGACCAAATATGAATTTTACGAACATATACAATGTATATATATATCGTTTTTGTTGACATAATATTTCCTTTTATTAAGATATATGAATTAATTAATAAATGGTTTAGTAAAGTGTGACCTGAATAAATTTACTAGAGAGATAACTGTTCAGCCAGTTTATTATGTATAATAACAAACCAAATTATCCTTTGATATGTATCATATTTAATTTTCCATGTATAATCAACATACATGCATAAATAATCTACTTTTATTTTATTACTATAAAAAAAAATTAAAAAAATCATGGACACAGAGGTCCTGCATTTTTTTTTAATAAAAAACTATTATGTTGCTGACATTAAGTTTCCGGAAATTGGGTTGCCGTATGTCCATATAATAACTTCAAATATACGTGATATCCATACTCGACGTAGCGATAATTTGTTGTTGACATTTTGCTATATTCAAATAATCCTAGATTATTATTTTTGTTTAAAGTCCGGTCCTGTGTTTTTATTTCAAACTCCTCTCATTTACAAAACCACTGATATTTGTTCAATTTTTAACGCT
>MJUT01002668.1:388367-438889 GCA_002080005.1 Gigantidas platifrons
CACCACACTGTCGGAACACTACCAAAATAAAAAAAACACTACAATGTCGGAACACTACCAAAATACAAAAAAAACACCACACTGTTGGAACACTACCAAAATACAAAAAACACCACACTGTTGGAACACTACCAAAATACAAAAAAAAACAACACCACACTGTTCGAACACAACGAAAAATTCAATAGGAAGAAGCAAAATCGATAGCCCTAACACACATACATACATGATCCCCCACAAACAAAGCATATGATAATATGTCGTTAATGAGATATCATTTATTGTTTATAAGGCAAGTCATAGACTTGTGAGATATTTGAAATACATGTGTATGATATGTCATATGTACGTTCTATTCATTTCAGTTATTTGGGAATCAGTTTTGTCGATATTTTAGTATATAACCTCTATTTGATATTTAGTTATTCAGACACCAACAGTGGAATATCAGAATGTGGTACGAAACGTGCCTACTATCGAATACCAGAATGTTCCACAAGTACAGTACCAAACACAAACAGTGCCAAGACAAATACCAATCTACTCTCAGACTTATCCTAACGGTGGTCCGTCTGCAGAAACAGGCTGGTTGTCCGGTAATGCACCAGTTTATTCCGGTGGAAGTCAACCAATTTATTCTGGAGGTTCACCAGGCTATCCTGGAGGTTCTCCAGGTTACCCTGGTGGTTCACCAATATACCAGCCAGGCAGTGCACCAGTTTATTCTAGCGGAGGTAGTATTAACACATATCCAGGTGGAGGTGGAGGTAGTTCACCAATTGTTAGAGGAGATGGAACCTTTGTACCATCATCAAACACGTACCTACAGGGCTAATTCAAACCTGTAAGTTGTCAAATTAATTTAATTTTACTTATGAAAAGAAAGTCTAATCAGTGATGGTCAACTATATCACCATGCTTGTAACTAGATTAACACGACTATAGGCGACGGGTGCCACTAGTGGAGCAGGAACTGTTTACCCTTCCGAAGCATCTGAGTTCACCCCCGGTTTTTAGTGGGCTCGTGTTACTCGATATTTAGTTTTTTTGTGTATGTTTTGTAGATCGTTATTTGTCCCTTTGTACTTTTTCTTTTGGCCATTGTGTTGTCTCTTCTTCTTCCATATACGGATTCTGATTATCCCTGTGGTATTTTCAAATTCTTTTTCCACCAATATCAGCAAAACGAACAATCATATGTCACCTTAACTCACCACACACACACAAACACACACCACGATACCTGACGTTGGAAATCCCGGTTCTGGTTTGGAACAGGCACAAACATGTGAGGTGGTAAAGGCGGTTGGACCTTTACCCACGGAACAAAATGACCACGAATTCATATATTTTGTCAAATATAATATAGCTACTATAATATTGAATTTAAAACACAATACAAATATACTTAAAACTTGACCAATCAATTCATTTACCATGATATCTAAACATAAAAATATTAATTATAGTTGTTGTTAATTAGTATGTTTCTATTTCAGTGTATATTCAAGCTGAGAAGCCGCAGAACGCCGTACACGAATCCTCTCTAAATAAATCCATAAACATCCTTTGAAATCTTTATTAACAGGAGGAAACTATTTATTGATTGTATTAAAAGGCATACTGCTCTTCGTTAATCTGCCCTCCTCACTTATCGCCAACAAATTTCCAAATTTCCAAAAAGTCAGGTAGTTTATAAGTCAATTTTTCTCTCGCTACATATTTTTTTATTGTCATCACCAAAACATAACTTGGTCCAATATATATATTAATACATTCTTATTAATCTCTAGACGTTTTACAAATGAATTTATAAGTACACTTTTGTAGAATATTATAAACAGAAACAACGTAGCAATCACATGACTAATAATTGACCAAAGAAACATGACGGAGAGACAAATCTTGCTTTGATTTTGTTTTAAGGAGGTACAAGAACACATCTTCTATTGCAAAACATAAAAAGAAAACACGGATAATCAAAATATATGTTTTCCAGCAGACCGTCGACATCCCTATGGGTTCCAACTGTACTCCTATTCACTCTCCTAGACGACATGTTTCTTTGTTTGTTTAAATAAGACTTCTAAAGATAAAACAACTGGAAACTTTCAATTTCACGTTGAATGTCCATTCACTGAATTATTAAGTTTGGTGATCATATCTCACTGAATTATTAAGTTTGGTGATCATATCTCACTGAATTATTAAGTTTGGTGATCATATCTCACTGAATTATTAAGTTTGGTGATCATATCTCCCTGAATTATTAAGTTTGGTGATCATATCTCACTGAATTATTAAGTTGGGTGATCATATCTCACTCAATTATTAAGTTTGGTGATCATATCTCCCTGAATTAGAAATAGAGGATTCTAAAGATGCTGCAAGATATACTTCTAAACATGCACCTAACAAATTAACAGTGAGGGCGGACTGAGAATGAACCTTTATGATAAGAGAGATTAATTCAACTCTCCCGTTGTCAACTGTATCTTAATATGTCATCCGTTGATGTAACTGACAATAGCATGTGCTAGAAAACCACTTTATCAAATGAAAATGAGTAACACAATATTAGCCCACTAAAACCAATCCTTTTAACTATGAATTAAAATTAATCCTGGATAAAAAATCAAATGAAAACAAAAAATAGCACACCGTCGGAACATTTCCAAAAACCTTATAGAAGAATAGTAGAAAGAGGCACCATCGATATTCCTAATACAAACACATGACAGCTCACTTTCCTGACTTTGTACAGACACTTAAATAAAAAGTGGCGGGGTGAAACTAGTTTTATGGGCTCAAGCCTCCCTTCTTAGTGAAATATGTGCTATTGCAAGTGCTTTATACATGTAAGCATGTCTCCGTGAATCCAGGAATGTTGCTCACGGTTTATTAATTTGGTCCAGAGAATTACATTAAAGTTTGAAATCTTTAATATAGTCTATATATTGAATATATATATATTCAATATTATTATCAATGACCCAAGTTTGAACTTAAATGGTTGTCAAGGTAAGCTGTGGTATTACGGGTGTAGTACATCTATGTGATGACAGATAAAACTGCAACATTTCATAACACAGTGTTGCCTTTAGGCCTTTAGGGATCACACAGTGTCATTACATTTGTGAACGGGTCATTATTGTAAGATATCAAGACAGACATAACGGAGCATACCAACCTCTTTTAAGGTATTTGTCCTCATTGTAGCCAGGAGAACTACAATATTCCTGCAATGTTTTTATCAGTGATTAAAAAGCTGAACATAGTCGCAACAATTGGTTGAGTTGAGGAGTTCACGGAGGATTTGAGGGGTGATGTCGAGTGAGCAGGAGTCTCGAATCAAGGATACTAACAAACAAGAGTGAACATAGAAAAATTGCAGAACAAAAAAAAGCATAATGGAGACAGAAGATCCGGGAGTCATGAGGGTGGGGAGCGGGAACCATTTTCCACTTCAATATATCAGTTGATGAACATGTTTTAACTACGACATACCAATGAGTCCTGTTTCTCGTGACATGCCCAATTTCTAAGTTGCAAAGACATTTCTTTTCTATATTCACTACAGAACATTTCTATTATAAACACGACTCTTTCTGATCGCTTTGCTATGTGAATCGTGTATAATTAAATCATCATCATATGTTATTATTTTGAATTTTTATCTAAAATATAAATGGGTCACCAAAAAACGGCAAAATTATGAATGATATGATTTTCGCTTGTTTATAGGCTGTGTTTTCATGCCAAACTGCATCCTTGTTCCAAATTTCAGCAATGATCCCCAACTTATGATTCCAGCATGTTTCAACAATGATGGCCAACAATTCCACTAAAGCCATCAACACACACCTCGAATCATTGAACACATACAAATAAAAAACACGACATGCGTTGATGGAAATTCAGGCTGCGACAGGCACCAATAATGTGCCGGCTAAACCGGTTAATGGGATCCCAACCCCTCTTAGTAAATAGATCTCCTAATAGCCTATGGCGCTCTTATATTTTGGAAATATCTCAAGAAAAGTGTGAAAATACCAAAGGGGTAATCAAAGGACAGACAATACAATGGTCAAAAGGACAAACACTTGTCTACAAAACACTACACAGAAAACAAAAGATTGAGCCATACAAACTCCACTAAAAACAGGAAGTAAACTCATGTGCTCCGGAAGGGTAAGCAGTTCTTGCTCCTCTTGTTACAAAAGTTGGTGACCAGTCATGAATGAGGTAAGGACCTGGTTGTGATTACAACAAAAGGAACATATCTGTGTTCATTTGTGACAAAGATATCCACCAACAGTAACCAAGTCATGATTACCGTGAAACTTTCGAAGCGATGACTTCAGTTTCTTAGCAGCAATTAGCCATCAAGAAAATAATGAAAGAAACCACAAGCCCTAGAATATCGTATCAACTGAGAGATATACATTGTATTCCATATGTAGGTGCTATATATTAATGGAAAGTTTATAATGGGAAATTGAAATCCTCTCATTTGTCATACAGTTTCGTTCTTAACCGATCCTCACTGTCAATTCCTAGATAAAGGTAAAGGTATGAAGCAGACCTAATAGTATCTGTGGTGTCCTTAATTTCAAGATTAATGGGATAGATGTGATCAACACAATCACAAAATTTTAAATAATTTAGAGAAAGGACTGGGCAGGTTCTTTTCCTTTTTCTAGAGAAGCTATTTTTGATGTCTGCCTCATACAAGTCAGTTAGAAGAGGAGTAGAGTTGGTACCCATAGGAATGTTAACTGTCTTAAAAAACAAAAACACTGTCAATCAAAAACTCTAGCATTTTTATGATATCAAATTCAGAGAATATTTTGGTAGAATTGGAGATTTTTTATTTAAATTAAGATTTTCCCTTTACCAAAGCAAGGTATCTGTATCTACCTTGGCCATTCTAATTCTTTTAATCTGTCTTTTAGTTTTGAATGAGGAAATAGTTGTGTAGTGGGTTGAGAATCAAATGTTGAAATGGTACATTACTGTATGATGCAAATTTTGCATATTAACAAACTATTTTTGCCTGAGTGATGATGAAATCGTGAATCATTGTAGAAGCTATCAAATTTAGTGATAGAAAAACACATAAGGTAAGGATTAAAACAGTATTAGAAGCCAACATCCCACTCATGGTGATGTGTACTCCATACAACTTTATGTGATAAAGTGTGTCAGTGCCTTGCAGCAAGTCACTGGTTTTTTCCAGGTTCTCCGGTTTCCTCCACCAATAAAACTGACTGCCACGATATAACTGAAATATTGTTGGAAGTGGCATTAAACACCATACACCATATTCAACATTTTTTTTACTAATACAATAAATGCACTAACAACAATTTTTGCATTTTACTTTATTAAATTACATTGCACCATTCCATAGTTACTGATACTGTACAACAACATTAAAAAAAGTTTAGAAAAAATACAATATAAAATTATACATTGTTTATAATTTATGTCTGTTGTGATTAAAGTTTAATGAGGTTTTAATTAAAATCTGTTAGTAGAATTTTCATATTTAAAAAAAATATAACTGTACTAATTAGTGAAATAATAACCATTATCTAGTAAAGAACCATACTACATGTACAAACAAATGATACACAGTTAAACATCCTTATTTTGATCTCAGATCGGTCATTGCGCTAACCCACTTGCCCGAAGCCTGGGACAAGTAAAACTGGATTCAGACAAGCGAAAATTATGAAAGAATTTGTTTGAATAAATATTTTTTTTTCTTCTAAATTTGGTTTTCGGGCAAGTAGGCGAAAAAAAATTAAGGCAAAGACTGTCGGATTCATGGTTTCCTCTGACAACTCAAAGAAAACATTTGTCAGTTCATAGTAGATTTAAATTTAATACTCTTCTATTTCAAAGCAAAATTTGAGAAAACCAGGTTTTTCTGTGTACCACCAATAAATTTATAACATAATTGTAACATTAATTACATTAATCAAGTTGTATTGATTGATTGATTGGTGTTTAATGTCAACTTTAGCAATATTTCAGCTATATCGTGGTGTGAACAAATTTATGGCACGATATAGCTGAAATATTGCTAACATTGGCATTCAACACCTAATCAAGTTGTATTTGTGGTGTATTCTACAATAATTTGATTAAATAACCTTTAATATAATACTGGTATTTGAAATTCATTGGAACCCTGGGGTATAGAAATGGGACAGAGAGCTTCTTCGGCTTGAAGGGGCATCCGTCGGTTGTGCGGGATGTATGAATTCACAACTAACCTGTCCTTCGGATAAGACATGAATAAAACCGAGGTCCCGTGTTGAGAGAATGCCACCCTCTTCGCACGTTAAAGAACCCAGTGTAACAGCCCATCATGAGCATTATGCTCATGATGAGTGGTCCATAGGAGACCTATTGCACTGGCTAAATTATCCGTCCCTACCCATCACCTTTCCTTGTTTCGAGTCCCTCGGCACTTAAATTTTTTAATGTTCTCGTCCTGAATATAGCTGAAAAATTGCTCGCTGGATGTTAAACACCAATCAATAATAATAATAATATTGAAATTCATAAACACACTATTTTCATCATTTAACTTTGGGAAAGTTTACCTGATAGTAAAATAACATTTCAAATAGAAATTGTTTTGACAATATTTTTCTGGACTGACTTAGATACCAGAACAAATACACATAATTTTTTTTATTATTATAATGTATTATGTCACTGTGGCACAACTCTCTATATTTCTATTATTTATGCTTTTGAAATCCTCTTGTCACTTTTAAATGCAAATTGATTGTACTGTTCTGAGCAAATTTTTATGTAACACTCATAAATATCAAGTATCAATAATAAATAAAAGTGCAGAATTGAACATTTTTAACAAGTCTGTACTCAAATTAGAAAATAAAAGATTTCAAACTGTCTTTCCAGATTATCTAAAATGTCTGTTAATTCAATTTCTAAAATAATCAAACTGACTGGCAAATGTATAAAAACCCAATAAGAACTGTTCCTTTACTTTAATTTGAAGTTTAAATTTGGATAGTCTCTCATGTTCATTTACATCCATATCCTTCCTTATTAATTGGTAAACAATAAATATTTTCATTTAGGAATGTAGACTGTACAGCTACTATGTTCCCAAGCTTCAATCTTAGGTGAAATATTTTCAGACCACGTCATTAGAAACATCAAAAGTTAAAAAATAATTTTAATAAAATACATACATAATATCAATCATTCACTTTGCATTTGAGGAAAATAAGAATACCCTATTTGATTTCAAAATCATAAAATTTTACACTTGCCAAATGCCATGTTATTTTAAAACATTTAAAAAAAATGAATTTAGGAACAACTCTTGAAAATAGCACTGTAAAATGGCACATTAATTAACCATCAAGCACTAATTACATGTTTCAAGGCAAATGTTGTATCTGTAAAAAATTTAAAAAATAAATAATAAATATTTTTCCACGTCAAGTTATTTTCATGTTTTTTTAAATATAAAATAAAAACTCATTTTGAATATTAAAATCATTTTCTACATGTACACAAAAAGATTTTTTATTAACATGCAAAAATATCTTAAAAAGGGAGGTAATTCTTCAAAAAATAAGTATTTAAGTTAAAATGCAAATAAAATAAAATGCTTATTAAGTTAAAAACTCAATAAAGAAACAACTTTTACATGAAATAATGCTTAAACAGGAAACATTGATACTACCTTTGTTACATTTCATTGAAATATAAAAATAAATAAATGGCTATTTCCACGTCTAAAATTCTACATACATCTAGTATTAAAATTTGCCAACCATTACCATCTGAGAAATTCATAAAACTTGCAAGCTTAACTACACTGTTAATCTTGTACTGAAGTACACATACACTGTAGAAATAAAGACATAATTTTAGCTTGGAGGTTATTCCTAAAGACATATTTTTAGCTTGGAGGTTATTCCTTAGACGACTTCCTTTATAGAACACAGATAAATCAATTACTTCAGATTATATTTATACTATAAAATATTATTGTGGATTTTATCATCACAGATAACAAGTTTTAATGATTATGATCATGTGCTAGCATAAGGATTAGGGTTATGGTGTTTAATGCCACTTTCAACAATATTTCAGTCAGTTTTATTGGAAGAGTCATATAGTATTAAAACTCGAAACACAACTTTTTGTTACATCAATAACAAGTACTTAATTAATATATAATTCTGTTATTGATAGTAAAAGAGTTTTTAATCATACATAACACATGTTAAAACTTGCATCGGAAAAGGACTATATTTAGGAAGGTAACACACAGGCAGTTACATTGTATAACAGCATACCATACCATAAAATGCAATAGCTCACTAATACTTCTGAGTTGGGACTATTTTATAGAGACCAAGCTATATTTTTTCCCCCCTAACAAAATGAAACACTATATGATAGAATGTGTTTACAGAGTGAAGAATATTTTCTCATAATTTTAAAATAAAATGCATTAAAAAAATAAAATTATGTAAAAGATGTATACCAGATTTACTGGTAAAACAAACAATGAACTGGTTTGATTTTTCTTATAAAACATGTAAGTTTCACTCACATTAAAATTATTTAAAAAAATAAGAAATAACATTCAGTAATACGAGTATCAAAACAATAATTTGACAGTGAAATATACATAATATACCATTACATCAATTATATGTCAAGCTACACAAAAAAAACCATACAGAGTTACAGTTGTCTCCCTTTTATAAGGCCATCCCTCATATCAGGCCATATTTCACATGTTACCGAGATAGTAAAATTTTACTCAATTTGCACCCCACAAGAGAGACCACCCATCTCATAAGCCTACCTTTTCACCACAGAAGGGGTGGCATTGTAAGATGGGGCTACAGTATAATACCAGAACAATTTTTTTTTACATTTAACTTGTTATACAGATACAACAACTTTCAATTATTCTCTATATGTTTTGTAGACAATATAATATACATAACAAACAATAATAACAATCTACACACAAAAGACCGTACTGACTTAGATACCAGAACAAATACACATCATTTTTGTTATTATTATAATGTATTATGTCACTGTGGCACAACTCTCTATATTTCTATTATTTATGCTTTTGAAATCCGCTTGTCACTTTTAAATGCAAATTAATTGTACTGTTCTGAGCAAATTTTTATGTAACACTCATAAATATCAAGTATCAATAATAAATAAATGTGTAGAATTTAACATTTTTAACAAGTTTGTACTCAAATTAGAAAATAAAAGATTTCAAACTGTCTTTCCAGATTATCTAAAATGTCTGTTAATTCAATTTCTAAAATAATCAAACTGACTGGCAAATGTATAAAAAACCCAATAAGAATACTGTTCCTTTACTTTAATTTTAAGTTTAAATTTGGATAGTCTCTCATGTTCATTTACATCCATATCCTTCCTTATTAATTGGTAAACAATAAATATTTTCATTTAGGAATGTAGACTGTACAGCTACTATGTTCCCAAGCTTCAATCTTAGGTGAAATATTTTCAGACCACGTCATTGTTTTCAAGTCTAAGACAAGCACTGTGTCTGCCTTCCTTTGGTAATCACCGTCAATCCAACCACCAATCATGTACACTTTCCTTTCAAAACATGTGTACGATGCATAAAGTCGTGGATTGGGAATAGTTCCGATCGTCTCCCATTGATTGGTGTCGCTGTTGTATCTATCGATAGTTTGTACCAAGACACGATCATCAGCCTCAGTACCGTGCCATCCACCAATGACATGGATCATATTATTGTAAATGAACATTGAGTGATCTGCACGTCTAACTTGCATCGGAAAAAGTTCAGACCAATAATCAAAATCTGGATAATATATGTAGAAATCTGAGATAGCACGATCGTCATGGATACCACCAGATATATATAAATGACCATTATGAGATACTCCAGCGTGCTGTGATCTGTTTTCCGGAATTGGGGTCACTGGGTCCCATCTGTCTTCTTCTGGATCATAGCACTCACATGCGGTTTCCGAATCTTGTGTAAAATCATCCGGGCCAAATCTACCACCAATGGCATATAATCTTCCTTCTACCGCACCAACGTATAACCGGCATCGTTCACTTGGCAATGGAGCAATACTCTGCCACTGGTTGTGATGGGGACTATATTTAAAACAATACTGATGAATAATTTCTTGCATAAGATCATTATAGCATCCTCCAACTAGGTAAAGGTCATTATTTAGGACAGTAAGCCCGAAATCACATTGCTCCACATGAGGAATTTTAGTCAAAACTTCCCATGAATTACTTTCTGTTTTGAAATACCGAAGGTCATTTGTCATACCTCTATCATGGCTAAATCCACCAACACATACCATGACTTCTTTAAAACCCCTGTTATTTAATAACCCAGAGTATTTGCAGATTGAATTGAACACTTCAGAGCGAAACCAAGTTCCCACTTCTGGTAGTTTTTCTAATATTTGGTATAATTGCACTTTATTATGCATTGAATCTATGTCTAACATAGAAATTTCACTAAATCTCAAACGAGAAAATAGCTGACGAGCATACATTATTCTTTCATCAAGTTTGTAAAATATCCATTCTACTATAGCAGACAATATATCTAACTCGGAACAATTCACTGGAAAGTCACTGTCTAATATAAGACATAATGTGTGTAAAGTCAGCATTGGCATTCTGTCGAGTAAAAAATGGTCGAGGTGTGAACACATAAATTTGGCAATGATATTCTTCAACTCTTTCAACGATAAAAGTTCAGCAAGATTAAACATTTCAAAACAATTGTCAAATGAGAGGTGAGATTCTAAGAACTTTGTGCATGCTGCTATGACTGGCAAAAGTTGTATATGGTTAGCTGCTAACAAAATATCTTCTACGTTATCTGAAAAAAAAAAAAAATAGATAATCAGTATGTACTAGTAGGATATATATAAAAAACTTTATGGTAAGTTAATCACTTAACTCTGCTGTTGGCATATAATCTGGTCTCTTTTGTATTAAAAAATTTGAGGTGAGACATAGTTGTATGCTTTGTTGATATTGGTGACATTGTTGACCTGCTCATAATTGCTTACTTGTTTTTTTTTTAAAGAAAATAGTTTCTACCAAAATTTGAATATTATTTTCTATTTATATTGATGTATTATTTTTTACAACAATATTGACTGTAAGTTAATCCTACCTAGATCATGGCCGTCATGGCCTTGATCAAATGGTAGCTGGATTAACAACAATTTATGCAATGAGTGCCTAATCACCACTTAAGTTGTGAGTTTGAACCCTGTTCATAGCGATGTGTACTCTATACAACATTATGTGAAAAATTTTGTCAGTGACTTGCGACAGATCGGTGTTTTTTTCTGAGTACTTCGGCTTCCTCCACCGCCATGATATAACTGAAATATTATTGAAAGTGGCATTAAATACCATAAACCAACCTACCTAGATCTAGATCCATTGAAGAGGAGTAGGCAAAGTCTATGATATTTCTGATTCCTTTAGCTGTTACTCCATTCATACAGATTATATCCTGTGTTGTTTCTTTTAAACCATCTGTAAACATGGCTCTACAATTAAAAGAAGAAGGAACAATAAATCAATCTGATATTTCTGCCAAAGGTTAAAAGGAAGTCTCCTTATTGTAATGTAAGTTCAATATTCAAACATACAATACATGTATATGTAAAACAATGGATGTTTCAATGCTTTGATATTTGTTTTTTGGCAGTCAAAAATCTTATATTCTTCCTTTTAAACTTGTGGCTACATAACACCATGATATACATGTAGCTAAAATACTGCTAAAGTTGGTGTTAAACAGCAATCAATCAATCAACATTCACTATTAGATCAAGAAAGAAATGAATTACTGACTTTAAACTTATTTTATTCAATGTTAAAAAAAAATCACATATTGACAAATTGATAAGACACAAGCATAAACTTATAAATCAATTGCTTATTCGATACATCATGTTGGTATAGCAAATATATATGAATTGGTCTTTTTAATAATATTTTAGGGTTACTGTGTTTTAACGCCACTTTCAACAATATTTTAGTTATATCATGGAGGTAATTTTTATTGGTGGAGGAAACTGGAGTACCCTGAGAAAACCACCGACCTGTCGCAAGTCACTGACAAACTATAACATTTTAGAAATTAAAGACTATCATATCTGCAAAATGAACACAACACTTTTTATAATGATGAATTATGCACATCTCTTTTCGTAAAAATATATCACAAGAATTTCCAGGTACATGTATACAATGGTATATATTCTAAGTAAACATACATGTATAGTACCGGTATACAAAATTCAATAACTTATCCTACAGTACAAAGTATTGTCACTACAAGATATACCTAAAATAGTCACAGCATGAGGCTAGAACAACTCTATGAGCTTTGAACTTCTGACCTTCAGCTACCAAGGTCACATCAAAGAGTTGTCTTTTCTTCCTTAATGACTGGAGCCCTGTCAGTACCTGGTTACCATGGTCTGTAGATATGTATGTAACCTTGGTTTCATTTTCTCTCCGTAATGGAGAGGATGACTGTATAACCATGGTAACGTGCCTACATTAACAATCTGGAAATAAAATTGACAACATTTATTGTAACACTATATCATAGTTGTAAAACTAGTCTAAATTGAAAAATCAGGAACAACATTGTTACAGGGAAAGTAATAGACAGGCTACCAGCTCAGGTGTATAAAAATTAATCATGTGTTTAGAAATTACTGGTATGTTATATCTTAATGAGCTTGGTGTTGATAGGTTTTTGATAGGCAACAATTTGTTTTCTGGAAAGGAAGACATACGTACGTATGTATGATCACTGGCTGGTAACGTACCCTGGTTAAGACATACGTATGTATGATCACTGGCTGGTAACGTACCCTGGTTAAGACATACGTATGTATGTATGATCACTGGCTGGTAACGTACCCTGGTTAAGACATACGTATGTATGATCACTGGCTGGTAACGTACCCTGGTTAAGACATACGTATGTATGATCACTGGCTGGTAACGTACCCTGGTTAAGACATACGTACGTATGATCACTGGCTGATTACGTACCCCTGTTATACTGAGATATAACATACAAATTTGCTGAACCTTAAGCATAGATCTACAAACAATTGCACAATGTAGCATCTTTGAGGGTTTCCTGGAAATATAATGTTAGCTAACTGTAACAACTTAAATGATAACTCTACATTGAAAACTGAAATAAGTCAGTGATGCACAAGATACAAGTCACAACAGGGTTTTTTTTTATGTGTGGTTGATGTATTATAATTTGAGATTTCCTCTATTTAAATACATATACAATTGTTGATTCAATTGTTAAAAGGGTTGTCGTGAACTAGTGGAAGTTGTATCTAAATCTGGATATGGCTGATGAAGTAAAGTGCTGTTCCCCTACATTTAATTATCACATGAGTAAGAGTTTCAAATAGATTTTCTTTCATTCACAATAAAAATAAGTTTAATCTGAATACAATTGAAGAAGGAAAGTGCTGTTCCTGAACCTTATTAAAATTGGCTGTTATATACGCTAGGCTACCCGTACCATCTGATAGAACCAGATAGAGGTCAAGTCCAGATGAAAATGCCACCGGCAAATTCTTGACAGTTCTTTTGAGCTTTTTTATTACTGTAATACAGCATCACAAACATAAATTTCTCTCATTGGTTGAATTTTTTTATTAAGTATTCACATACAAAAGTTCATCTGAATACGACCTCTAAATAATCAGATTGTGCTGTTCCCCAACAATACATCAATTTTATTTCTTGAGCTTTTTTATTAACGCACCACAAATATAAAGCTCTCTGATTAGGTGAATTTGTTTAATTAGTATTTTTAATTTGTATACAAACGTTCATCTGGATATGACCTCTAAATAATCTCTGTCAGATTATGGGGAGAGTACATGTATTAAAACAGCTAATATTAATCAGATTGTGCTGTTCCCTAACATTTAACTGTTACATCAGATTTCTTTCATGTTCATTTAATCCACATTATTTCTGTAACACTTTATACTTTAATAGGGTTAGGGTTATGGTGTTTAATGTCATTTTCAACAATATTTAAGTTATATCGTGGCGGTATACATGTATATATACTTTAATAAGAATCAACTAATGATCAATGGATTAATTACAAAGTCTTACGATCGTTTTCTAATCTGATTTAAAATATATTATAGAGATTTGATTTTGATATTTATTATCCTAAGTTACAAATCAAGACCACTTTCCTTTGAATATTAAATGACCACCTGGATATTTATACAATTTTGGCCCTAGATCATGTGTATATATATACAAGGTATTCCACAGCAGCCTGGCACAGGGGCAAATTGCCTGTCTAATTGCATTTTCCCTCCACTACTAAAAATGTTTGCATCAATGAAAAAGTCTAAGTGTTTGTAAAATACAGCTTTGTTTCGCTTACTGGTTTTACAGGATCTACTTTAAGATTGTCACCTCTTACTTGATAACGAGTGGAATCACCTGTATATATATATATACTAGCCAGGTGTCTTACATTTTTTAAAATTTTTGTTAACAAGTTTTCTTAAGGAAATTGTTAAAACATGCATATTAAACAAAGGTGAACATTTAATTATAGTTTTTAGATTTGAATTACTGGACATTATTCTCTAATCTTGACCCCATT
The DNA here is from genome assembly GCA_002080005.1 of Gigantidas platifrons. Lineage (NCBI taxonomy): Eukaryota > Metazoa > Mollusca > Bivalvia > Mytilida > Modiolidae > Gigantidas > Gigantidas platifrons. The sequence goes on from MJUT01002668.1 coordinate 403,132, forward strand.
TACCACAAGTGATAGGTCTTTATCTTAGAATTTATTTCAATCGCAATTTTTCAAATTCAGAAGAAGCCATTTAAGTTGGTGCTTACTAATTATCTTTTGCATTCTGTTTTAGACGGCCATCATGGTCATGTCGTGTGGTAGTTGGAGATTTACAACTACATGTACCTGTGCAATCTCGCTCATGGCAAGGTTTACTTGATACAACTTTATGTGATAAAGTTTGTCAGTCATTTGCGGCAGGTTGGTGGCTTTCTCTGGGTATTCTGATTTCCTCCACCAATAAAACTGACTGCCACGTTATAACTGAAATATTGTTGAAAGTGGCGTTAAACACCGTAACCCTAACCCCTATTGCTTTATTAACTTGTACACTGAAATATGTGATAATGTACGAGTGAAATAACAAAATGATCATGTGATCAATAATTAGAATAAAACCTATGCAAGGACCGTTTATTTCATGTCCTAAGCATGTCCAAAAGTAGTTAAAGTAATAATTTTTTGATTAGAAAACGGAAAATATGAGTTTTCTCGAAAACAATACATTTTTTTAAAACACAGTAAACGAGAGTTTTGTACAGAATTTTACTACCATTTTTAAAATATGCATTTCATCTAACCATAACCTTTCATTATTGCTGCACTCATCTGAAATTTGACATTTTCTCCGATTTTTCTGCCAAAATAGAAGTGGGAGTAAACTAACTAGAGGTAGCAGCCAGGTAAATCGTACCTTGATAGAGATAGACACGTGTACAGGCATAGTTTGCCACTCCATTTTTAAACTTTAAAATCTTTCTAAAAGTTCACATAAAATTTCTTCATAAACCTATTTTTTGACATCTTAACATATATAAACATCACAAGAATGGGTAAAACAAAGGACTTGTCAACAGATTGTAAAAACATTGTGTTAAATCTATTCAAGTTTTTTCAGCTTGAGAAGGCCAGGGGAAGACCACTTTATTCCCCAGATAATTTGATTAAAAGAACATGCAAGGTTGCTGGCATATCTTACAGTTCTGTGTATAGAGTTGTAAACGGTAAAAGTCCTCCTGAATCCAACAGACCGAAAGAAAGAAAATTCTTGATGGTTTTGACCGTTGCGTTATTAAACGGACCGTTCATGGCATGTACAACAGGAAAATTGCCCCATTAAACGGACCGTTCATGGCATGTACAACAGGAAAATTGCCCCAACAGTCTCAAAAATTAAGAAAGAAATTGAAGATGCAATTAAAATCTCGAAATCAACGCTTACTTTAACTTTATTAGATCTTGGTTATAAGTACAAAAAATCCGGCGATAATAGGAGGCTTTTATATGATCAGAGGTCATTAATAAATGATCGGTGTAATTACCTCCGAAAAATCAGGAAGTTTCGAGAGGATGGGTATGAAATTGTATATTTGGATGAGACCTGGGTTAATCAGAATCATGCCACTGACTACATGTGGTTACCAGTTGATGGTTCTGATGCCCCAAAGATCCCTTCAGGAAAAGGTAAAAGGTTGATAGTTTTGCATGCTGGTAATAATGAGGAGGGCTTGATTGATAGGTGTGATTTGGTTTTTCTTGCCAAAGCTAAAGATGGGGATTATCACCAAGAAATGAACGGGCCCACCTTTCTAAACTGGTTCGAAAATCAGCTTATGCCAGCATTAAAAAGTTAAAGTGTTATCGTTTTAGATAATGCCAGTTATCACAACATCAAGACTAACGAAACTGTTGTGCCAAACTTTAATCAGAGAAAAGCTGTCTTACAAGATTATCTTTCAAAACACAACATTCCTTTTCAGTCCCTTGAAACTAAAAAACAACTTTATGAAAAAATCAAATTTAAGAAACCCCTTTCCGTTTTTAAAACTGATAAAATTGCTAACCTACATACACGGTCACGAAGTTCTGAGAACCCCTGTTCGCCATTGCAAATTGAGCCCCATTGAACTTATTTGGGCACAGGTTAAAGGGTTTGTTGCAGAAAACAATACAACTTTTCGTTTGAAAGATGTGAAAGAACTTGTTTATGGGGGGTTTGGCAGAATTACAAAGGAAGTTTGGGCAAAAGCAGAAGACCGTGTATTAAAAATAGAAAAGGAGTATGGAAAAGAGAATTGCATTGATAGGAGTGAGATTCCTCCAATAATAATTGATTTTGATGACGACGAGTCCAGTGACGAGGAAAGCTGAATCCAGTCCAACATGATTACAGATTGAACGGGTACACCAGTTGTAAATGACAGATTGTACATAATGTTTTTACCTATAAAATTTTATTCATATCCAATAATTGTGTACTCTATGTCTAACGTCAGTGAATTTATTAGCAGAAAAGACCGTTCTTTTTCGAATTATTTCCGAAAGATTCAAATAATTTGGTCAAATTAAAAATCAGTAATTAAGGAAATTTATGATTTCACCTTTTTTCAAAATTTTCCAGGTAAATCTCAGGTAAGCCTGTCTATAAATGTTACGTAGTCAAATGCATTAACCATGAAGGGAACAATAGCCTTCTCCGGCACTTCGACGAGAGACAATAGACCAGCTGCGGGACCACCATCGTTCCTATTGTTATATGGGATTACGTCCGCAGTGAGTTGGCTGTCACATTTAACGAGCAAACTTGGCGTATTTTGAAGAACTTAGCCTGAAATAAAGACCAAAATAACGCTGAAAATTTGTAATTTTTCAGATGAGCAGGGCCTTCAGAATAATTTCAACCATAAATATTTATACAATTCCAAAATGGTAGTAAAATTGCTGACAAAACTCTCGTTGGATGCGTTAAAAAGAAATCTACGGTTTACGAAATATTTAGATTTTTCCGTTTTCTAATCAAAAAATTATTACTTTAGTACCCAATATGTATCTGATTTGTATCAATTAGAAACAATTATATGATTTATGAAAACATGCTACCAATTGTACAGGGGAAAAAAATAACAAAGATGTTATGAAAGATGCTTTCTTTTTATTCTATAGTGTTATATTTTATAAGACAATTAATTGAAAAAAAGTTATTTCATTGAGATTAAAAATAACCTGAAATTTTTTTTTCTAAATAGAAGATAAGTAAATTGTCCTAAATATACCAATAAAAAGCTTATCAATTGAATATACAAATGCATTGAATTTTATTTTTCAAATTTCTAAAATTATAATCTACACTTAACTCAAAGTATTTTATTTTTCTTACTTCTAAAATTATATAAAAAGAAAAAATCAATCTGTGCTTCAAAATACCTTAAAGTTTTTTTTATTTTTGAAATTTCTATAATTAATTTTTTTTTTAATCTATGCTCACTTACCTTAAAAGTATTTTATTTTTGAAATTTCTAAAATTATAAAAAATGTAATCTATGTCTTACCTTAATCTCTTATATATAACACTCTAACAAAATGAGATAAATTTATGAAAATGAGATGGACAATATAGTTTTATTTGCCTTAAAGCTGTTGATACAATGACAGATAAAGCAGGTAATAATTGTATATAATCAGGTGGTTACAGGTACTTCATCACTGTCATTATGGTTGTATTTGTTAATGTTATATTATATATACTTTATTTTGATTGACAATATGATCACCTGTAGGGTAGAACACAACAATGCATTTCACAATCTATGTCATTATATATCCTAGTTAAGTATAATATATCTGATGGTGGTGACAATAATATTATCTCTATATTAATACATTTCTCTGACGTCACACTATTGTTCGAACAGTGGATTATTTTTAAGAATCTAGTTCATTCTTTTGTTCTTGCATATATGAACTTTAACCTTTTGCTATTTTAGGCTTAAAAACGTGTTTTACTTATTTTGGGACTTTCGTGTCTCGAACCACTGCTGGGCTTTTTAAAGTCTATTTCGACTTTCAAAACTTCCATCTTACTACTCGGCTAAGTTGACCATATTAATCAATTCTATAATTAGTATATATAACTTTTGATAGTAAGCTTTGTTAAAAAAAATGTCAACAATTTGCTTAAAAAAAGCAATTGATCAATATATACAAGACACGATACAAAATATTTGAGTTCTGACACAATTTATGTTCAGAACTGACGAGTATTCTCGCAATACAAGAACAACCAACGAACCGACCGCAACTTAACAAATCAGACAGACCACAAGTGAATATTTGGGACACTTGAAAGACCTTGAAATATCTAAATATAAACGATTCTATTCACTTGAAAGACCTTGACATATCTAAATATAAACGAGAATCGAAAGCACGGATGCCGATAAAATTTTGTTGTTTATTTTTTGTTAATTGTGGCTTATTTAGCTTTCTGAACATTAAAACGGTAAAAATATAAAATGAAAAGACTGTTGCGGATAGAAATGTATTATGTGAGAGAATACACTCCAACTTGTAGATTCTCCACTACTTATATTTCACCAAGTGAGTCTGAACATTTCATTATTAGGACAACTGCATGCTCTCTTTCACAGAATTACACACAGTCTGAAAATTTTAGATTCTTCAGATTTTAAGCTCATGACCGTCGTATGCTCTATTTCACCTATGTGATAATTTTATTTTTGTTCGGTCAATTGTTTGACCTATTTCACAGAATTATAATAGTCTGATGATTTCAGTTTCTTAAATTTTTTAAATAATGACATCTAATTGCATGCTCTATTTCACATATTTCCTTCCACTGAACAGGCATTTAATAACAACTGCTAAATACCTTTTAAACCAATTCATATACTAGATTAATTTTTTTTAAATGTCAAAAGAAAATGGATTTCTAAATCAAAATACATGTAGTAAAACCTATATAAAGAGTAATACTAGTTCATGTAAATATGTGTCATATATTGCCAAAAATAAACCATATCCGGGTAGATATTATATTGAATCAAAGTTATTCAAACTATTAAATTTTATGTCTATATGACTGAACAAAACTAAAAAAATATCGACACTTAGTTAAATGTGTACTCGATTTAAGAAAACAAATATTTGTGACAACTACTTCAATGCATACTATTAATTTAAGTTCTCTGATTCTCCCCCAAATATTTTAATCTTTTATTATCCAATTTTCAATACTCTGCATTTATTTTATAATTAATTTAAACTTATTTTTATTGTATAAAAGGATCAGAGACAAATTTTTCAACTTAGTATTGTCTTCTCCATATACATACAATAGAATACGGCAAATAGTCAACGGCAAAAAAATCATTGCAATATTGAATATGTTCTAATCAAACAATATTTTTGGCAAATATAAAATTTATTTGTATGAGCTTTAGAAACAGAAAGAAAAGCCAGTCTTAATATACATATTTCCATATCAGCATAATCATGCATAGACATCCAATTAAAATTAAACGAAAAAGAAGATATATAATAATTATATTACAATAATTTTATTATTGCGAATAATCCTTCTTATTTTGTGAAGATTTGAAGAGCTAGTATCTCTTTTTACCCTTGTTCCTGACTTACATTAAATACAAGCCTTGTTATCGCATTACAATTTATAAAGAACCGCTGGAGAACCTTCTAAATATTGCCAAGTTACTTTTAAACAATTTTAGAAACATTGGCTTCTTTTTTTCTTAATCAAACACTTTAACAGTACAAATTATCATTGTATTCTTCTTCTTCCATCAATTTGCAAATCACCTCTAGTGTATTATTGCAAATGACTATCTACACATGTCCAATGGAAACATCTTTCAAACAATCTATTTACAAATATATATCCCCTACATATTATATGACTTATTTTTATTTACCCCTTCAATAGTTTCAGAAACTGTAGGTGTTGTGACAAGAAACTTTACTTTCAATGTTTATCTGCATTTTGATATAGCAGTTACACTGTCAAATGATGATGAAGATCTGCCAATGGAAACACAAGTGTGAGCATAGGGAACAGTTATCAATAGACAAAGATAATGGTAGACAATATACAAGCATGATATGATGGGATATTTGCCACATCTTTGTACAATAGTAAATTATTCTACTAGAATTTCTAGTCATACAAAAAGATTGCTGAATTTGACTTGCTCCCTGCCACTAAATTTGTCCCAGTGAATTTGTTTTTACTATCGATGCATTACCCACTGAAAAATCACAAAGGAAGATGCCATTGCAGGGCTCTACAATTCATTCCAGCTCCCACTAGCCCCTGGCTAGTAAGGAAACATTTTTTACTCGCCAACAAAAGTATGTTACGTATATAACTTCAATATGTATTTATTTGTACATAATTATTAATCCCCTGAATGAGACAGAACATGCTTAATTGCGGAATGGGCTTTTGCTGAAACTATATTGAAACATTTTTCATGTCTCAGACTTTCAGTTTTATAAAGAAAAACAAGACTTTCACATTTAGTGCCCAGGACTGCAAGAGACTGTCCCAATGGATACTTTTTGATGTTTGAATCGATAATTAAATTTGTTTTAAGGTGTGCAAAGGATAAATTGTGTGACAAATCAGATCTGTGCAAGCGATAAAGTAGGACATTGAAGAGATATCGTGTCGTGACATCTGCTCGGTCATGCAATAAAGTGTTTTGATTTACTACTCTTGTGCAGCACGAGGCCAATGATGTCATTCCGTATATTTATAACGTATATAGACGCCGAAGCAGTGTTTTAAAACTTGAAGATTATAAAATGCGATTAAAACAAGTAAGATTGAATTAAAAAAATTCCATGCAAGTAAAAAAGCACCTTTTTACTACAATGTAATGTCCTTTTTACCTGGTCATTCTGCCTGTGAAATCTATTTTAAGCGATGGTATTCCCCAAACAATTTTATATTTCCGGTTTGTTGACATAATTGTCATCACAATTCATGACCGTTTCTGGAATGTAGGCCATGCAAATTGTATTTTAAAATACTTTGAAAATATGATGATTTATCATTCACATTCTACCAAAATTGCTGATTGTTCTTTGTGAGTGAGTGATGTATTCTGAGATATTAAATGTGATTAAAATAATGAAATCAGTCATTAATTGTTTTACAAAAGTACGACAGAATGTAGTCAGTCTAATAGATTGTATTGACAAAAGCAAAAACACAAAATTCACTGGATTAAATACTTTATTTTATGGGTAAGCAAGTTTAATATTTGCATCATGAATTCATTTTTAATGCTTCAATTTCAAACTATTTAAAAAGACATCTTTTGAAATTTTTCAGACAAAACACCGAAAAAGCTAAAATACTGTACTTTCTTAATCTGGTTTTTTAACTTTTTAAGTTTAGTTGGCCTATGACAAAAACATGTGCTTTATTGACATTTGACCAGCCTTATGACAAGTTATGTGACGTAATAGGACGGTACCTCGAAAAACCGAAAACCTCGGTATTTTCCGAAAACAAGGTAGGTATACCCGAAAACCTGATTATATTACATGTTTTGCTAGTATAATCGATAGGTAAGTGACTTATACATGTTTTAAAAAAATATTCAGTTTTGACTTAGTTCTAATACTTTCCGCTTAGCCGTTGCAAAGTCTACACAAATCAATATGGCGTCGGAAAACACGTGACTATATCATGTAAATCAAAGTACTGTAATGCTGTCATTATGATTATATAAAACTATGATTAATAGGATGCCATTTGGAAAAAGGAGAGTAAACAAATATGGGTCAGTGTGTTATTATTATCAATCTTTTTTCCATGGAACTTTACACATGTGAGCAAGAATAGATGAGGAACATAATTGCAAAGAAAAAAATGTTTACTTTTCAAACATGAAAAAAATAACTAAACATTATCCAATGACTGGCCGACTTATTGTCACACGGGGATATAAAAATAGAAGAGTTGAAACTAGGAATGCAAACCTCCCTTGGCCCGTGTGCATTTTCAGCGGTTTATACATTGATAGTATAAAAAAAATCGGTGGTGCAAATATAGTGGACGGGAACAAGTCCCTGTGTTTAGATCACAGGCACTTGTTTCTATCAATGGGGTATCGACTATCAATGTATAATAAAAGAAGGTAGCCGACTCGGAAATATACCCCTCCGCTTCCAACACAATTTATACCATGTTCTTCGCGATTTCGTACGCTTTCTGCGTGTCTCGCGTTTCTACATATATTATTCTTTCAAAATATGTCAACAAAGTTTATCTCCTTACGATTCTCTCTCTAAAAATAGCAATCTTACCAGTAAAAATGTCATTTTTTCCAAGGTACCCTCGTCTCGATAGACACAACTTCCGGTTTTCTATCATGGTGATAACACAAAAAAAACCTGAGAAACACAAATGGACGTATAATCTTTCTCAGGTTTTTTCATTATCACCATGTTATTTTTGAAAATGTGAATTATTTAAAGTAGGAAAGTTCTTCCAAGTTTGAGGGTAAATTATTATCAAGAATATTTTTATGTAAGTGAGACAAGCAAGAATATATTTTTTAGACTGGGTTTTATTATTTTCCAGAAAATTAATTCACTATTTTAAGAAAACCGGAAGTTGTGTCTATCGAGACGAGGGTACCTTGGAAAAAATGACATTTTTACTGGTAAGATTGCTATTTTTAGAGAGAGAACCGTAAGGAGATAAACTTTGTTGACATATTTTGAAAGAATAATATATGTAGAAGCGCTAGACACGCGGAAAGCGTATGAAATCGCGAAGAAAATGGTATAAATTGTGTTTGAAGCGGAGGGGGTATATTTCCGAGTCGGCTACCTTCTTTTATTATACATTGATAGTCGATACCCCATTGATAGAAACAAGTGCCTGTGGTTTAGATTGAGTATCTGTGGATAGACCAAACAGCTTGATTTTTTTTTATTTGTAGTGGTAATAAATGCACAATTCGTGTCAAATGTGATACCGTTGATATTTGTTAATTACTTACACGTCAGGTCATAAGGCTATAGGCGTCCTTATTTCATTTTTCGGCGTTTATTACTGATGTCCTTGTTTACTAAATGAACATCCGGTTCGTGTCGTGACTAAATGAAAAGCAAATCAGATCATTATCCGGAAAGAGGTTCGGTCAAGCAATTCGGTATATACCAGACAAATGCATGTATATTTTTAAACACTGCATAACACGCGTTAGATCGGATAATCTTGTTATGTGTTAGTAGACAAGACGATAATGTTTTTGCAAAAAAAAAAAAGATTTGTGCCCCAAAGGAGCAGATAAAACAAACAACACACAAGACAACCATCAAATAGACATATTCAATACATATCATACATACAGTTAATAATACTACACTTTACACTCTACAACAGCAAGGGCAAAGAAAACCACAAATTCAATTATAAATAATTCAATTTTACACTTACTTTATAACAATAATAATAGAAGCAGTGGCAATGATTCTTGACTAATTAAATAAATCAAATCACCTTGATCTATATATTTTTTTTCCTTTCATCAAAAAGACTATTTAAAAGTTTACACAAATTGTCTAAAATTATGTTATCTTCAGATGACAGAAGCCAAATTAATTTATCCTTATCAGATAAAGATTCAAAATTTTTATTATAACTTTTTTATATTTTCAATAAAGGAAGATTTTGCTGTATCCAATGCACTGCATTTTAGTAAAAAATGAATTTCATCTTCTACTTCAGACGAACATACTTTACAGAATATATGGTGTGCTTTTACACCAGTATATCTACCCTTTTCTATCTCAAGATTATGAGCACTAAGGCGAAATCTGGTTATAATTTTTCTCTTTCTATAATCCCCCATGGCCACTCTAAATATTTTTTTAAAACAAAAATTTGACTTGAACAATCTATATGTTCTTAATTTATTTCCATGGTCACTGTTAGAGTTATCTCTAAATAATTCTTCTTGCCATTTCAAAACCCTATGATTAATTTACTCCAGATTTTCATCAGTATATTTATTTGTTAGTAGTCTTATAAATTATCTGCGCTACAAAATTCTGTTAGTCTAGTGGTAATAGAACAAATGGGAATACATTGTGTATATCTATTTTTCTCACGAAAAATATATCGTATTAACAAAATCTTTGCGTAATAAAAACACTACATAAAGTTCTACAAGGATTTAAATAGTATGCAAATCCTTGACAACTACAAGGTAAAATAATATACATAAATGTATGAATAAGTATTATCGGTGACATATAGCTAAATATATGTCTCTGGTATTATATAAGTTTATTTTCCTCTGAAATTTGAAATATATGAAAGGGAGAATGTATCATCGAAGTCCCTCTGAGCTGCACAACCCTACCAATAAAAAAATGAAGGGACACCCCCTCCACGATAGATCTATAGTGTTCAAACTAGTAAGAATTAAGGGATAACATTGCTAGTCTTTTCTGATATATCTTAGCATGGGACATTTCAGAAAAGAAGGAGCAATCAAGACTTAATTTTAATTAGATTGCGGAGTGTTAGTCTTGTGGTGAGAAGTCAATGACACGTTACTGAACCACTCAGGCACACAGGCCCCTCATCCCAAAAGCACGTCACGCTAAAATGCTGATAAAACCAGGAATTATAAAACAAGCAAACAATGCCATGGTAAAACCCACATTGCATAAACTCATAATGAGCAATTAACTTGTTGAAATTGACAGTGGTTATTATAAGAAAGGTCTTGAAAATACCTAAGGAGTAAAAAAAAAATCTGTGACAATTTAAACATTATATTCAAAACATTGACTGCGATATTGAATTAAATTCAGGTATTACGAAGAAAAACTATGATGTACATTGTATCTAAATATAGGTTTACCTCTCCTTCTATTGAATATAAATTGTTCCAATTATGGAACACCTCCTTTGTGAGTAGAATATTTGCTGATTATCTCCAAGTTGTAATATTAAAATGCGTCCATTTATATATACATGTAGTACACCAGTGCAAATCTTTCCTTTAAGTACAACTACTACACCTTGACGCACGTTTTTTTTAAATTATTTTTTTAAATATAAATTATAAAATATATACTCACTACTAACGTTCCAGTGAACATAATATTAAATATAATATCTTTAAATTTGAAATGTATTGTTTGAAATTACCCAATCGGATTAAGATCGTGACTCAAAATGCTGATGATTAATATCATAATAATATAGTATTGCCGTAATAAGAGAATAAGAATAAGAATAAGAATTTTTTATTGCCAATTAAGGTCCCACAAGGGGAAAACAATTTAATACAATGATTGGAATGATTGGAGACATATAAAGATACATGTAGATACAAAAAAAACAACAACAAAAAAAAACAACAGGAAAACATATTTATGTTCAGTGACTGCACGGCCAGATCAGAGCCTATCAAATACCACCATAAATCAATTCACATTTAATATAACATGTATAATAACTATAATAATTCACATTACAAATAAGTAATGATATCTATACGATCAGTTGTGTCCTCGCAGCAAAAAACATTCTTCAATAAAGCTACCTAATTTTTTTAAAACTTGTTCATTTTCATTGGTAAATAGCCAGACAAATTTTGATGATGTGTCCATGTATCTAAAATTTGGACACAATTCAATAACTTTATCAAAAAATTTTACTCTAATATTTTCATATAAGGGACAGTCTACAATAAAATGTTTCTCATCTTCAATATCTTCCTTAGAACAATTTGTGCATTTTCTCTCTGGTCTTATAATGTTCTTATATCTGCCAGTTTCAATATTTAATGAATGAGCACTGATTCTTATTTTACAGATTGACTGTCGAATTTTAAAATTATTAATTTCTAAATATTTCTCTTTCCCAAAATGGGTCTTTATGTAAAAGTATGTATCTAATTTACCTCTGTTGCTACCAATGGCATCTACCCTTTCTCCATTCCAAAAATCAAGAAAACTGTTACACATATTATCTTTTACTTGTTTACACAACTGACCTAATTTGATATTTAAACTCCTGATCTTCAATTCATCCATAATATATAATATACTTGAATACCATGTATTGATTTTACTAAAATGTAACTCTTTATTACATATATAAGCATCAAATAGTAAACCTTCCTGTTGACCTTCTAATCTGTGACAATATTTTAACATAGCTAAAATTACAGAGAAATATATAGGATAACGTCCAAGCTCAGACATAACTGCAATATTGGTAGTTTTCCTATTTACGCCAAGAATGTATTTTAAAATTTTTACATGTGATTGCTCTGTATGGCTGGTTGAGAAAAAAATTTCAAAACAATAATCACTTTTTTTCCTACAACTGGACGAATCAACAGAAAACATACCCCAAATTTCACTCCCATAAGTTAGAATTGGTTTAATGGTATGATCATAAAGATGTAAGAAGGTGTCTATACTAGGATTTGTTGAAGACAAACAATTTTGTAACTTAAAGTATGCCTTCATAGATTTCTTATACAGGTCAAGTTTACATTGATTGAATTTTCCGCTGCTTGAAATGGTGAATCCTAAATATTTATATAAGGAAGCTGATCTGATTAAAGTACCATTAAAATAAACAGGATGTTTCAAACATTTACCTGCTTTGTTAAAAATAACAACATTTGTTTTTGAAAGGTTTACACTTAAACACCAATTTGTACAATATGTGTGTAGCAAGTCCATTCTCTCTTGTAATCCTTCCTGTGTTTCAGAAAAGATAACAATGTCATCGGCATACATTAGACAGTCTACTCTATTATTATTAACATTCACTGAACCTGAAGCATTTTTGAAAATCTCTGGTAAGTCATTCAAAAATAATTTAAATAAATTTGGGCTAAGGACATCACCTTGTTTAACCCCAACAAATGATTTAACGGTTGGGGTTATTTTATTATTAATTCTGACACATGAATAACCTAGTATCAGATTTAGATAAATGTATGATTAAATATATAAATACAAGTACACGTATACCACTGAGTGTTAGCGGTGCTTAAAATGCGTAACGACCTTTTCAAATGTGTCTGAGTATAATAATAAATACATTTTATTCCAATTATGGGCCCTCGAGGGGCAAACAGAAATTATACATATCTGGAATTATAGAATACGTTCCCTTTAACTGCTTAACAAACAAACAAACAAACAAGCACAAGCAAAAACAAAAACACACAACAAAGCAGAAAAAAACAAACAAACAAAACAAACAAACAAACAAACAAGCAAACAAACAAAACAAACAAACAAATAACAAAAAAGGAGAGAGAAAAAAACCCAAACAAAACCATCAAAATCGAGTACTCGCTGGGTCAAAAACTAGTGGTATAGATTTGCGTACTACTCTTTTTAAGACCGTTTGTGTCATTTCTGTCGGTGCCATCACATTGGCAACGAAAACAAAACAAATTTGAGCAATTGATACTGATATCTAACAGAACAATGCTTTCCATTACCACGAGAGGCAATAAGTAACAGAATAGATGCGATATAGCTGCGAGCCAAGGGCAAAAACAGGGTATTTTAATGTGGTACAGCGAGGGGTGCACATTTATAATCGACAACTCTAAAAACTTAATACAAATAAGTCTAGTTGCTAGTGAAAAAAAGCAGACAGCACATGTCTTCCATTGCAGATTCACGACTAAGTTTAATAGCTGGACAATATGTAAACTCATAATTTATCTTAGCAATCTGATTATTCCCTCTCCAACGATTGAAGAGTTCAATAAGTTTTTTTTAAAGGGATACGGATTTATATAAGTATAACCACTTGTTTCCGAATCCTATTGATTAATTTAAATGTCTGTACAATGTATCATGTTTATATGTGCATTATCATAATGTGTAATATTGAATTAATTAATAAAATATGTTTAAACTAATAAGTTTTTTTGTACCACATAATTGTTTTAGCTCGTCAGAGCTGAAGGCTCAGGTGAGTTTTTCTCATCACTTGACGTCCTGTGTCTGTCGTCTGTTAACTTATATAATTACATTTAACAGCCAAAATCAGTTAAGTGGGACCAACAGACAAATACATGTCCAACGCATTTTCACACTCAAAATATATAATTTTTAGATAAGAAGCTGTTGATGAATTTGATAATTAAAGTAGCCGTATGTTTCCAATTAAAATACCAAATTTGGTGGGATTCTCTGGGAAAATAATTTTTTTATAAAATTTTAAGTAGCAGCTATACAGTAAAAATGCAGTGTCCTTTTGCAAATGTTTCCACGATATTATATGTTTTTTGCATGAAAACGATTATTTTTCGGGTATTTTTTTCTTTCTGTTTTAATACTTTTTTGCTTAAAAAAAGCAAGGTATGCGTATTTGTTATGTCAAGAATTTTGTTTATGTCTTGTAAAGTGTCCATTACTTCTTTGTGAATTACGTTACCACCGTTGAAAATGGGTTTTCCTAACCAGTATTGGTGTGTGCATGTAAGGCATGAAAAGAATTGAACCCCCCTAAAACGAAAATGCAACACAAAGTGCAATATAACATACAATTTCACATAGGCAAACCAAGAAAAGTGGGCTAAAAAATTATTTTTTTAAGAGCGTGAACTACGTGTCTCCTATTACTGATACTTAGGGTGTATTTCTTTCGTATGTTCGGGATGTGCCGAACATGTTCTAACGAATGGAGTGGTAAGGAACACTGTGCGCGAACAAACAGAACAGTGTGCTGAGTGTACCATGTTTTGAGGTGGTGCAGAAGGAATCAAGATGGCGGAACCGACTATCTTTGGTTTTACATATAATGTTTTAAACTTGACTCATTTTCGTAAAATTACGCAATACAAAAGAAATGCGTGAATTGTTTTTAGGGGGGGGGGGGGTAAGGGACTTTGTAAATTATGAATACAATCCCCTATGGTTTTATAAATCAATCATTTTGTTGCAAATTTGATTCCTGTGAGAACACAGGAGCTTCTTTACGTGAAGTTCCATTTCCCTTCTTCCTTATTCAATTACTTTTTAAGAAAACAAATATTTGGTTTGCAGCACCACTGTCCCTGATGGATTTATTGGTTTCAAATTAATTTAAAAAACATACAAAATATGTCAGATATATGTAAACTTACGCAAACATTTTTTTTCCTCGCTACGTTTGGTAATAATCTTTTGACTCACGCCCCTCAATTAAAATCTCAGATTTGCCCTTTTTAAGATCTGCTTGATCTCCTACCTTACCTCTCTATACGTTAAAACACTATATGAAAATTATATAATATAAAGATTACATGTATCCGTCATTTATTGTTCTGATTGCATATTTTTAGGATTCAGTAATATTATTATTAAAGGTTAAATTACGTGGAAGCAGCAACTATGGCTACAGTAACTTTTCCAAATTCATCTCATCATCGTCGTCGTACATGTCGAGTTCTGCTGACAGAAATAACGGAGTTAACTTATCCACCATATTGTTTGTCCAAAAAGTTCTAAACCACTTCATTGACCTAGGGCACTTGGAATGTTCGGAACATGTTCGGAACAGTCCAAAGAAATACACCCTTAGATCACAAGAATACTAAAATCTTCCCTATGACAGAAGTATGTTTATGTCCCGATTATTAGTACATAAACATATTCTTGTTATCTCATGCTTTTAACAAGACAAGTATTTACAATATTTAAAAGTGAATTACGTTACGTGAACTACGTTACTATGACAAATTAAACTTAATATTATTCATAAAATATTCTTAAAATCTTTCCTTTAACACTGTTTTTCTACTGGAAATATCCATTGCAGACAAACGTTAGTTGGAAATTGCATTTATTTTGATATTTAAGTGAAATATTAAAACCAGTGCGTTTTGGGGTAAGCATTTTAAATACCACGATTGGTATCTTAATAATGGTGTGTATGATAAAGGCGAATGAAAATAAAAGAGAACAAACATCCCTCAAATTATAAATAGAAAATCAAGAACTGTCATATCGAAAGTACCGTCAATTTCCTCAGTTACTCACGCGAACACAGATAACGTAATTCACATGAACATGAACTTACTCGTATTCACTTTTGTAAATTAAACTACATGTTTAGAATATGACAGTGAATTCACTATAAAGTATTAAGCTTCGTCGAATGTAGAAGAGTTTTTCGTTGGGAAAAGCAATAAATTAGTCCGTTTTAATGAAATGAAAGCACCAGAGCTTTCTTAAAAAAACATGCTGAATTTCAGAATCTGCATGAGTTACTATTGTAAATAATAAATGGAACTCCATATTTACATTATGGTGAAGCTAAAATGTACCCCACTTCCATATGTAGAAAGATAACAACACTGAGCTAAACATGGCCCTATACATTCCGTTGATTATTTAATTAATACCAGTAACGTATTTCACTGAATTTTTTTTTTTTAAACATTTATGCAATGTTCATGAATGTTCAATTATAAGAATAACGCTTAATTCCATGCATGATTTTGCAATATATTGATTGATTGATTGATTGATTGATTGATTGATTGATTGATTGATTGATTTATTGATTTATTGATTTATTTATGAAAAGGAAAGAATACACAATCATGTTAACAGTACCCGTCTATAAGAACTCATATATACACAACATCTTTTTATATAGGGTTATACACAACATCTTTTTTATATAGGGTTTATCATTTCTAACATATATATGTTGGAATAAAGTAACAGGGAGGAACATTGTCGTGAAATTTCATTAAGTTTTTACTGAAAATGTTATTTATATGTTGAATCTTCATCATTCTTTTAAGAGGAGACAGAAATCTTACCTTTTTGTAAACTATCTGATCTATGTGAAATACGTTACCGTTCAACTTGAGTCTTGTGTGGACTAAATTAATTTTCTTTATGTGTTTATTCAGCAATTTCTACATGTCTATAAACCTTAAACATTCTAAGTTTTTCACTAGAATTACATATTAGTTTATTTGTTGGTTTACTTTGAAATGATAAAAGTTTCATTTGCATGCAAATGAAGATAATTTTTTCAATCAAATTAAATTACGATTTTGCACAATTAGTATCTATTTAAGGCAGTTGTTTACAGTTTCAAGCATTGAAACTACATTTTCCTGCTATCAGAAAGTGTAGGTGTTATTCTCTCACTACTATTTCATATACTGCGAAAAACGTAAATTTCACGTGAACTACGTTACTTTTTATAGTAATTTTCCAAGACCTGAAATAATTTTCTATGCTTAGGTATCAAAATCGATCACTGAAAATAAAAAACAAGTGTGTTTTTGTAGTTCAAAATTCAGTGTTATTGTATTTGTTAAAATTATTATTTACAATTCATCAGTTAAGCATCTTAATCGGTTTTTTTATTGCTTAAAATTTTCAGAACATTATTTAAAGTTTGTCAAATGAAAGCTAGGAAGATCAACATAGAGTATATATATTAGGTCTGGAAATTTATAACGAATTTCCATTAATATAGTCATATAGTTCTTTAAAAATGACATTTTTCATAGGATTTACTGCTCCATTTAGTAGTTCTGGAAATATAAATCACAGGGTGTTGTATGTAACGTAATTCACAGCATAAAAATATGTGATTACTTTGATAGCAAAAAAAATATGTCAAACCTCAATATTTGGTGCTCTTGATTTATCAATGAAACATCAAGACATAGAGGTGTAATGCTTTAATGGAGATTTTGGTCTCAGTGAAAACTGATTTTTTGAAGATTTCATATCTATGTGGTCCCATTTAACTGATTTTGGCTGTTAAGGCGATATTCTTCTCAAGAACCATTGGGCCAAATTGGACCAAACTTGGATGTGATACTTCTTGGATGGTCCTCTTCCAAGATTGTGTCCGGTTACTTCAAACTGCCATATTTCCAAGATGGCCGCGATAGCTTCTGATTGGTTGAAAGAAAATCTTCTTCGTCAGAACTACTGGATGGAATTAATCAACTTTGATCCAAATATTCACTGAGTGGCCCCTTCTAAAATTGTGTCCGGTTTCCAGCATTATCATATGTTCTGAAATTCGATTTAACTGATACATTTTTATTATAAATTTCATTTAGATTGATAAAATAGACGGCAAGCGTGATTTTGCTGTATCTGTCTCATTTTATCTGTCCAGATTGAGTTACGTCCCCGTTAATTATGCGCACAAAAATATTGTTTAGGGGCATTAGCTTCAGTTTCTCAAATCCGATTTGACCAATATTTTATTATTACATTACGATTAATTAAATACAGACCATGCTTGATTTTGAGGTTTCTGACTTTTATCGTTACAGAGTTATGTCCCTTGATTATGCGTAAATGTTATTATTATTATTATTATTATATTTATTTTTTTGAGAGAGAGGGGGTAGTTATAACATTATTTCAAGTTCCTCAAATCTGAATTGACCCAAAATATTGTAATTACGTTTTTTTTATGATTGACAAAAACTACAGGTCAACCTTGGTTTTGAAGTATCATTTTTTGTAATCTCTACATTACCCTTGAGCAACTGAATGTAAATTTTATTTTGTCCTGGAACATTTTTTTTTCTTTCTCTCAATTAATTGTTTACGCTTTGAACATTGAAACCAATAATTTGATGATTCAGAACTTGATGGGAATTGAAACCACATGTGTCAAATACTGACATTTTGTACTGTGACGACTGTAATAATATACCGGTATGATGCATATTTTTTTTATATTTAAAAACAAAACAAAATGCCCCTTCCCAATATGCATGTAGGTGGTTTTATGTGCTTATGTCATTTTTGTGAGAAATCTCTGTTATATATTTTGCCATGATATCTTATTCCAAGAGTCTCAACCCGGAAAAACATAGAACAATACAACAAACCAAAACTAGAACAATACAACAAACCAAAAACTTGAAGGGTGGGTCGTATGTATTCCCTTAATAAAGGTCACTAACATCTAAAAAATCTCATATATTTTCTAATGTATTGTCCTAAATTTGATAACCGCAGAAGAGAACTATTTTCAAATGTCCTTAATGATAATGCTGCTATATTAAGTGAAGAGGATAAATTTGTTTGGATATTGAGCAACGAAGAACCATCTTGCGTCAGAGTACTCGCAAAATTTATTCACTCATGTTTTCAAATGGCACCATAGTTCTCTGCATGCATGTTTTATATTTGATCTTTTCCAAATACAGTTATCTCTCTTTCACTGCCCCCCAATGCAAACTATAACGCAAACTATAACCTATAATTTTATTTGTTATTTAATTATGTAATTCTTCTTTCATGTAGTATCTCATAATCTTTGTTCAATGATTGAGCTTTCTTTAATAAAGTATTTCGTTTCGTATTTCATATTACGGGGTCATGTAAGGTAACAGTCATTCATCTTTGACCGTCCAATTATATGCAAAACAGTTAACTACATGACAGCTAGTAACCGTTCATTCATCTTTCACCGTCCATATTACAAATGAAAATATATTTTGTATACTAGTATTAGTATCAGACAACAGCTCTCAGCTTGTGGGTGTTAATAAGGCTCGTCCCTGAAAATATTACCCCAATGATGACCCTATACTGGATCTCCTTAAATGTTAGCTATAGCTAACAAGTCCAACATGCTTCTAACTTTGATAAGATTGTTATTTATATGAACATGCTCAGGTCGAGATGTACAACAGAATTCCCTCACAAGGAACAGATATAGGATTTACTGCTTTAGAGTTTGGATGGGAATCTGATGATATGTATGTCTCCGGGTTATACCTATGTACCGTGTACCAGTCTGTTGATTCCAAAGATTTTGAGGATAGAAATGAAGTAGCCGAATATTAAGACTACCCAAAGAAACTACAACAGATAGTAAATTCAGAAGTGAAGGAAATTTCCCTTTTGGAGAAAGAAGACCCAAATATGTCTTTAAAAGTTCCAAATGGAAGGGGAAGTTGTGAGATGGGGTTATTTCTGATTCATAAGTTGAGAAATCTCCATTGTCATATATGAAGTATCAGCGTAAAGTAGACAATGATTAGATTCCTTGACCACGAAATCGTTTAAATAGGATTGATTGATTGATAGATTTTTGGTGTTTAACGCCACTTTCAGCTATATCATGGCGACCAGTTTTAGTGGTGGAAGAAGCCGGAATACCCGGAGAGAACCACCGACCATGGGCAAGCAAATGATAGACTTTATCACTTGCGGCTGCGAGTCGAGTGCACTTTTTTTGTAATGTACAAAGCCGGGCGCGAACCCACGCCGTATTGGTGATAGGCTTGTATGAAATGTTAGGTAATCCAACTGCCTAACTCATTGAGCCACCCGGGCCCTCGTTCAGATAGGAATGAAACTAGATATCAGATACATATAATGTAGGAAAGCTATTAGAGGTCACCGATTGTAAAATCTTGGACTGGGGTAGCACAAATCTCAATTAAAGTTAATACTAGTAGTCCATTAAAATCAACATGTTCTGTTGCACAAATGTGGAGAATTAACGTTCTATTGAACTGAACTGAATTGAATAAACAAGCACTATTAAATTTTTCATTGTATATTAAATATGGATACCATACCATGCAATCTTGTGGGTTGCTTCTGTCAATAATCAACCAACAACACTATGATAGGCATCTAACACTAACAATGGATAGTTTGACTGGATTTTTTTTGTATATTTCCTAGTGGACCATCCATGGAAGTTTATGCTGTTTTATATATTTTACAAATATTTTGCCATTAGAGTCAATCTTTATCTTGTGGTTGTGGCTACTTTACTGAACCTTATAAAGATACAAACTTTGCGATGGACCATCCAGTGATTATTCATGTACAATTCTGCACAATGTTGATTAAATAAAGTTACATTACTTTACTTTTTTTTTTTTAAAGAAAAGGAATTGTTTTGCCATTTTCCCATAGTGTCCTATACAGGTCCGGATTGAGATGAAGAGAGGCCATAGGCTATTCCACAAGCCAAGCCCCTCCCAAAGCCACCACCATTGCGACTAGAGGAAGATGGAAGAGCATTTTAAACAAAATTCAGTGAAGCCGATAATATACATACAAAGCGTGGGATCAGCAGGTATGACCAGTAGCGGCAATTAGGCCAGAGGCTCTCTTTACATCGGTTGGAAGAACATTTCTTGTGCCACGATGTCGAAACAAATGTGATGTCTGATAACACATCATTAGCTCACCTGATCCAAAGGGTCATGTGATGTATAACCATCATTCGCTGTCCGTATACATTTTACATACGTTACATTTTAATCTTCTTCTCTGAAACCACCACGCCAATTGGAACCAACTTGGTAAGAATGTTAAATAGATGGTCCACTACATAGTTCATGTTTAATGCTGATCAGAAGTACACAAAAGAAACAAGAGGCCCAAAAGAGTATAAATTATTTATTGTCCATTTGTTTTTGATGAGCCTGAGGATTTTTTTTAATGCATTCCTTAAGAAAATCCTTTTGAGAAACATGCATAACGTCATTATATACAACTACTACCGTCTTTGACATAAAAAAAAAAACTTAAAAGTTTTCATCCAATTTTAATGCATTTTATTTGCAAAGTGTTCATCTTTATGAGATATTGATGGACCATAGTTTTGCTTAACTATTTAATTTCAAAAAGAGGTCTAAAAGGGTCTCAAATTCGAAATTTCGCATATTTGAACGGTTTATGCTATTTTTCCTTTTCTTCCAATTTTGACTTGATTTTGTTGTTGAATGAATTGTATTGAGAACTTTATTCAATTTGTCGACAGATTTACGGTTTGCGAGATAAACTTGACCGAAAGAGACCGAAAAGTGCAAATTTACAAAATTTTAAAGGTTTTATTTTTCATCCAATTTGAATGTAGTTTTTGCAGTGTTCGTCTTAGTGTTATTGGTGGGCCATTAAAATATGCTATTTCATTCCAAAAAGGGACACAAATTCCGAAATATTGCACATTTGATAGTTATATAGAATTTTTATTTTTTATCCAATTTTGATATTTGTTTTGTTCCCTCTGTCTTTTACTGAAAAATACCTTTTTTTTTAAATTGAAATCCCATTTTAATGGGTTACAATTGAACCCCATGTAAAAATAAATATTTTTGTTCTTAAAATCTAGACTTTATTGAACATCTGAACACAAACTTGAACATGAATAATCATGCAGCCTCTAGTGTTTTCAGCTTATCTATCTTATTGCTTTCCTGGAAGGACATAATCATTACAGCAATCAATGCTAGCGTCAAGTTTTTGGCTTAAGATATTATTCTTAAAAATGGGGTGCAAGGAAAATGACAGAAGGGTTATTTAGAGACTACAATGTGTTATGACAGCATGTGTAAGGTCTATAACAAATTGACAATGTCAAAAAAATTATACACCTTGACCGGAGGATCCCCAGATGATGAGGCCCTAGGCTTCAGCCTATTAAAAATCCGGCACTCGTCCTATATGAAAATAAGTCTTGCGGTAACAGTGATCTTGGAATTTCTATTGAGACAATTTTTTTAGGACCATCCAGGGGAATATTCGAGCCAATTTTCCTTATAAAAATGGTTCAGTTGAAGCAGAAAAAGTTTCTTTAAAAACATTTTTGAACTCTTTACGTCCTTCAATTCATGATTTCTGATAACCATTGTTGTATCTTCAAACATATCTGTATCTAATACTCTCACAGTATGACAAAAAAACACAAGTATTTTAGCATAGTAAACGGTCTGGGTTGGGGTTATGGCGTCTAATGCCAGTGTCAACAATATTTCTGTTATATCTGGCGTGGCGGTCAGTTTTATTGGTGCAGGAGACCAGAGTACCTGGAGAAAACCACAGAACTGTCGCAAGTCACTGACAAACTTTATCCCATAATGTTGTATCGAGTAGACCTCACCATGAGCGGGATTCAAACTCACAACTTTAGTGGTGATAGGTACTGATTGCACAGGTAGTTATAAATCCAAACACCATACAATCATGAACAGGACGGCCCCATAAAAGGTCTGAATTTTGAGACATTAAAATACATGCACTATATATGACCACAATTACAACTGTTTACAAATAAATTCTGATGGTATAAAAATAATAAATCATGTCTATTAGTTTTTATTGGTTTTATTGTTCATAAACATAACATGACTAGATGAATCCAAGGTTCAAAGGTTAATGCTGTACACATGTGCTGAGATTTATATACAAGTTTAACCTCAAATCCCCCTATCTGGTCATGTGCTTTAACCATATCACATGTCATATCTGATAACAAAGAATAAATATGATATATTAAATAAAAATTAATAACAAAGTAAAAACAAATCTGGCTTACCTCCCCTTTCATACAAAAAACAAAATACACAACAAAGAATTCTACACATCTGGTTACACAATAAACACAATGATTATTCCGTATATATGTAATTTATATATGCTTACTTTGACAGGGATGGTTCTGATTAGAAAATAATATAAAATAAATTCAACAAAAATAGTTGAAGCCATCTACACACCCCCTTTCAAAAAGTCCTTTTTTTAAACTGTTCTGACCATGTCCTGCAACTTTCAGAATATCTTTGTCAGATGAAAATAGCTGAAATCAGTTAAATAACCGAAATAAACTGCTGGTCCCATTCAACTTCACTATGACTAGGTTTTACAATACTAAAAATACAGACATTCTAATGGCAATGTTATGAACAACAAATCGTCTTTACTTTTTAAATATTGCACCGTTTTTGCTTTGTTCTTATACAAGTACAGATAAGTAGTTGTTATGGCAATTCAACAAGAATAAATGTATCAAAATTTTATGTAACTACATATTTTGTACATTGTACATTTATATAGAGTTATTTGGCATCAAATATACATGATTCTAATGCAGTTGTTTATGTAATGCATAAAAAATGCAATTTATTAAAGGTTATTTAACAGAAATTGCATTAGAATGGTTTATAACTGTAAGGTATTTGAAGATTATCGTCATCAACTGTGATTAAATGGTAACAAATATCCATTTACTGGCTCAGCCAACAACTTCTCAGTAAACTCAATTTGCAACCTCAGAATCAACAACTGATGCCTGCAAATTTTCAAATACATGTACTATACAGTTATCTCCTAATTCTAACATGACATCCTTCATTGGCTATATAAATAATACCGTGATAAAACTATCAATATATTTTAGTTCACACACTTGATTTTACAGAAACACAAAGGAAAAATTGCTTTATTTCAATTCTATATCCCCCCCCCTCTACAATGTCATTATATTGTATATTTAGTCTCACTACCATCTAGAGTTAACAGTATCAGAGTTCTGTTGTCAATCCAGATAAGACGGACTAGCTTTAACATATTTGTGAGGTTGGTGATGGGTAGAGGTTGAGTAGCAAACTGCTTCATTAACTTTGTCTGTTGAGATCCAATACCAAATAATGATGACGAGGCAGTCTGAAAAGAAACAAAATGTGCAGCTAAATTCCAAATTATAAACAAACATTTTGAATATTCTTGATATTTTCGCCCCTTTACTTTAATATATATTGACAATAATAAACCTCTACCATACAAATTACTTATGAATCTTGCTTTAAAAAAAAAGACAAAATCACATTTCTGCACATACAACTTCTTTGTTTACATTAATACCCAGATACTGATGACATAAAAATAACTCCCCGATGAACACAATATTTTCAAATATTTTCACCATTTATTTTTTAACTACTGAACATAAAAATTTATTATCTACTTTCCTTTTTTTACTTATATTATTTGGACTATTTAGACTAAGGTACCGTGATAATTAAATTTAAACAATAGCGGCGAAAATTGGTTGAATTAGCATGTGAATACACGGTATCATAGAACCCACGATACTATATAGGATCAAACTATAAATAACCTATAAACTGATGTAAGAAAACCTTTATAGAAAATCTTTCCATAAATATATCACTAGTATAAGAATGAGATTTGCATTATGGGAAATGGGAAATATGAACTGAATGGTATTCAGCTATTGACAAATATATAATTACACTATAATATGGGGAAGTTGCCCAGAAATTGACAGCCCACGATTTACCACATTCCAGGTGAGTATGCTAGCTATTACACCACTAACGCTGTTTATTTACCTATCAGAATATACTCTTAAAAAACATAGGAATGCAGTTACTATGAATAGTTCACCTTTTTAATGTACTTAGTAAGATTAAAGAAGAAAACTATAGTGGTGGGGGTTCACAAAATCCAATAAATAACTAACCTGCCAGAATTTAAGTTTATTATCAGTATGACTGTACGTAGCTAGATGTTTACCATCAGCAGATATAGCAGTGGCTACTATGTGACCAGAATGGGCAGTTAACATCTGAAATAAATAGCAGAAATGGCATTTGGAATTAATTTACCAATAATTACATTACTTCCGTTTTTCATTGAAATGTTACAATATGATTGGTTATGAAGTGGTCACATGATTATAAAAGAGATGTTTCACATCCCAATGAAACTCAAACCTGAACTTGTACGTGCCTCCATGACAATGTCAGATGTAAACAATCAATGGCGTAGTAATTTCCAACAGCAAATAATCTAACACAAATAATATTCACAACGAAAAATTCAACTATATTAAATTTTGGTGTGATTTAAATATAATTATAAGAATTGAATGCATTCTTTTGAAGTTTCACTGGGGTATGAAAGCATTGATCGAAGCACATTTTCAACATGAAGTGCTACTGCGCTTCATTGAAAATGTACTTCGGTCAACGCTTTCATACCCCAATGAAACTTCAAAAGAATGCATTCAATTCTTAATAAATTCCTTTAATAAACTTTATTTTGTATTCATGACTTATTACAAGTATTTGTTCACTTTGAAATACTGTTGTACCAGCATGTTTAAACATGCAGACTTTGCCTTAATTCTTTTCACCTACTTGCATGAAAGCCAAATTTAGAACAATTTTCTATTTATTCAAACAAATTCTTTCATAGTTTTCACTTGTCCGAATCCAGTTTTACTTGTCCCAGGCTGCAGGCAAGTGGGTTAGCCCAAAGACTGAACATGTCAAGTCGAAAAGATACATAATTTTTGTACATATTAGACGTAATTATGTGGCTCAAATCAAGCAAATTGTGGACTTACCTGAAGCTTGGAATGCTGTTTTAAATCATAAAATGCTAGTCCACCATTCTTAGCACCAACCCAAATTCTTTTTGAGATAGGACACATACTAACCATGCTAAATCTACAATACATAAATATATATTAATCAAGCAGTTACTTATCATTTCAGATTAAAAGTAAAAAGAAAAATAAGAGATAAAGACCAATTTGGTATCAAATGATTTAGGATAGGGTTAACACAATGAGTGTTTAATGCCACTTTCAAGAGAGAGGAATCAATTTTACATGTGGAGAAAACCATTGACAGGTTATTAAATAAACTTTATTACTTTAAATTCTATTAAGTATACCTTGTCACGGATGGGAATCAAACTCATGTAATTAGCATTGATAGGCACTAATTTCATAGATAGCTGTAAATGAAAACTATCATAAATCAACTTTATGCCAATGAGTATATGGTAGTTGGATTTACAACTATCTGTGAAATATATGTGAGGCTATTTCTATATAATTTATCATCAATCACATTATGTATTTTCAATTTTTATTAAAAACAAATTAAGGTGGTCATCACAAGTAATAATCTGTGCTCTGTTATTTATTCATCCTAGATATTGGCGAAAATGATGTCAAGTCAAAATGTATTTGTTAAAATAATTCCTCATCATGTTCATAAATAGTATCTATTCAGTCCAAAAACTGTCTGTCCATAAGAGCAGTAACCACAACGTCAGTACAACTAGATATCATCGAGATGGAATCCATCTCTGTGGGCCCCGCCATAAATAACTTGTGGTAAGAAATTTGTAAGGACAGACTGATGTTAACCTCAGTAATAAAACACTTTTGGAGATAATTGATTAATTTCAAAAGTATAAAGTTCAAGATCAATAGTTGATTTTTTCCCTGTATTGCCTAGCTTTGCCCTGCTGGATTTAGTGTTGTATTTATGAATCAAGTAATACCAATCCATCAAGTGGTTTCAGAGAAGATGAAAATGTGAAAAGTTAACACAGTTTGTTACGGTAAAATCAATAATTTGACCTTGATGTCAAAGTTCAAGGTCAAAGATCACCAACAATGGTATGTGACACATCGTCTGGAGGTGGTCTACCTACATGCCAAATATGCAAAGCCTGTCTTGAACGACAAAAAAGTTACAGCCCGGACACGATTTGTTATGGATGCACGGACCAGTTTGACCTTGAGGTCAAAGTTCAAGGTCACAGTTCACCAACAATGGTATGCGACACATCGTCTGGAGGTGGTCTACCTACATGCCAAATATGCAAAGCCTGTCTTGAACGACAAAAAAGTTACAGCCCGGACATGATTTGTTACGGACGCACGGACGGACAGACTGATCCGCAACAAAGTGGCGGGTCCCTAAGAAAGAAATATACCGTATATCAGGTTTTTTTCGCGTGAGGCTAATTTTCGCTATGTTCGCGGCCGTTAAAAAATGCGGAAATTAAACTCCGCGGAAAATTCCCCGAAAATAATAAGAAAATAACATGGCAATTTAATTGACAGATGTATGTTACGGTTGAATGTGCTTATTGCAAGGTGTGATAAATGTCAGATTACCAACAGATAATTGTTTACTTAACAATTACAGGTAGAGGGATAAACTTGTCATAATTTGTGTTAATTAGTCATTAAATTCAGCAATGGCTTGATTATTAAACATTAATTACAATTAATAAAGAACAATTAAACATTGAACCTGAGATCTGTGTCGCTGATTTACAAAGCCGAGCCTACACTCGACAATAATTAAAACAATCAAATGTTTACAATCGTAAAGTTGATTAAAACAATATTTAAAATTGTTATTACATGAATTATCATTATTGAGTGTGTTATTTTAATTTAAAATTATTTTTTTATAGTTGCTGGGAGCGAATAATATCAAACTGTGTGGTCTCAAGGTTCATCTAAATACCGAAAACAAAAGAAATGTACTCGTTCTGAAATTCCGATTAACCTGAGTTTTTATGTGTATATATATATAATACCAAAAGAAACAAATATTCTTCAACTTGTTGTTATAATTATCTGTATCTAGTTAATAATCCTTTTGCCATAGGTTTATTTTTAGCAAGGATTTTGTCAATCAGCAGAAATAAAACACAGCGAAAAATTAACTTGCTGATTTTGACTGAATATCGCAAAAAAAAAACCAATATACAGTATGTAACCTTTGGCAAGGAATAATTTCAATTTTACATGCATAGTTAAAATGGACCTTAATCAGCGATGTCTTATTAGAGGAATAGATGTGGTACGAATGAATGAAGAACTTACCGACAAATAGCAGGGAACAAGTCCTGAAGACCTTTAGATTTCAGCTGTGATAAGTCCAAACAATGAATCGTTACATCCATAACCTGCAATCAAAACAATAATCAATCCATCTTCAATTTACATCTTACAAAAGTAAAAGCATTATAAACAAAAGAAATACAATGTAAACTTACCATCCCAAAAAGTTCATGTGAAATTTGTACAAATTAAGCTTATACACAAAAATGTTCTTAATAAATTCATTTAATTTGTAAAAAAAAAAACAGTTTACAAAGCAATTAATGATTTGAAAATTCATGTGAATTTCATGCTTTATTCAGATGTTATTCATGTGATAGTTCAATTCAAATGAAATTAAATTTTCATCTGAGAGAAATATGCCAGTGTATAAACTAGGAAGAACTGTTTTCGATACCTAAAACTTATGTCTCCCCTTAATGCGGCCATCTGTACAACAATAAGTTACACATTATGAGTTGAATGATACTATTTAAAAATCAATTATTTGACCTTAAGGTCAAAGGTCAAGGTATCACGAAGGTCATTACGATATGCGACACACCGCCTTATGGTCATGCACCCACATACCAAATATCATTGACCTATCTCGAAAGACAAAAATGTTATGGCCCGGACAAGAAAATACTATTTAAAAAACAATTATTTGACCTTGAGGTCAAAGGTCAAGGTCCCATGAAGGTCATTATGGTTTTCGACACACCGCCTTATGGTCATGCACCCACATACCAAATATAATTGACCTATCTGGAAAGACAAAAAAGTTATGGTACGGACAAGCTTCGCTGAGAAGAAGCAGAAGCAGAAGAAGAAAAAATCAGACTAAAACAATATGTCTCCCTTCGTTCGAAGGGGGGACAATTAATACATCAGAAAAGTATTTAAATATATCTGACCTCAACAAGGTGATCAGCTACATCATTAGGCATTTTCTCTACTAACAATTCTATGACTCTCAGGATTTCTAGTTTAGCTCTAATCAATACGGAATTCTGCATATGGGACTGTTGTGATTGTGTCGTCTGCTGCATGGCATTGAACCTAGCAACCTCTTTTGCCATGGTGATTATGAATGCTGGTGGACGGGCTGTTGCTATGAGTGACAAAGCATGTCTGGATGTCCGACAGGCATCTGCTGCAGGAGACAGAGGCAATCCAAAGGTCATGCTACAAGGAATTAATATTTTATATACACAGCAATCAGAAATTTACCAGTACATACATATATACAATGAGACAAGAAACATTTTAAAGTTTTTCAATCTTCTTTCAGAATTACCGAAACCTTCATTAGAATTCTACTTATTTTCTGTTTTCCTAACATTCAGATTATTAAATAGGTATTTGGGCAAAAACATATCAACAATAGTATGTTTATCTAAGAATTGACAAAACAGTAATAATATGTTTGTATCATGCACGCTACTTGAAAAGAAATATTATCATGTCTACAGATCAGAGGGTAAATTAACAAATCGTCGATGATGAATGTACTCAAACGAAGAATTTAGATTTTTACTGATCCTGATAATAAATTGAAATACAATGTACTGATGTATTCTATAACACACAACATACATTTACCACTGTAATATTCACTACCGGTGAAATGTATTGAAAAATAAGTGTGGATGCAAAAAGATGCTTCCTCTGTTTCTGCATTAATGATGAAAATATTACATAACTTGCACTGTAAAATGTGGAAACATGGTTAAACCAGAATGTCTAAATAAGGTTATGGTTTGTCAACAAACCAGTATGTCTGGTTGACATGTACACACAATGATAAATGTTTAAATCAAATAAGGTTACACATTTTTGATTATTGTTTAATGTCAACTTTACCAGTATTTCAGCTATATCTTCCCACAAAACAAAAGGATAATGAGAAATAAACCAAATCACCACCACACAACACTGATTGACTGACTGACAATAATTTCAACTTTACCAGTATTTCAGCTATATCTTCTCACAAAACAAACGGATAATGAGAAATAAACCAAATCACCACCACACAACACTGATTGACTGATTGACAATAATTTCAACTTTACCAGTATTTCAGCTACCAGTATATCTTCTCACAAAACAAAAGGATAATGAGAAATAAACCAAATCACCACCACACAACACTGATTGACTGACTGACAATAATTTCAACTTTACCAGTATTTCAGCTATATCTTCTCACAAAACAAACGGATAATGAGAAATAAACCAAATCACCACCACACAGCACTGATTGACTGATTGACAATAATTTCAACTTTACCAGTATTTCAGCTACCAGTATATCTTCTCACAAAACAAAAGGATAATGAGAAATAAACCAAATCACCACCACACAACACTGACTGACTGACTGACAATAATTTCAACTTTACCAGTATTTCAGCTATATCTTCTCACAAAACAAAAGGATAATGAGAAATAAACCAAATCACCACCACACAACACTGATTGACTGACTGACAATAATGTCAGTTTTGAAGGTCTTGACATACTTTATTTCAAAATCGATTATGTCTGTCTCGACCTTCATAACTGATGTTATTCTATTTATATTTGCATGAATAATATGTACTGCAGAACAAGACTATCACATACCTTGGTACGAGTTTGTCTGAGTCAACACAAAGTTCCAATAGACCCAGTAATACTGCCGATACATCTAAATAAGGTTCCCACACAGTAAATCCTCTCCCTATTAAGTCTATAGCAGCCCGTCTTATAGGTGTGTGGGCAGGTAATTTACGACTTGGAGGTTGTTGTAATAAAAATGTTAATGCTTTACCTGTAAAGCAAAATTTACTATAGTCAATCAAGTGAGTGTTCATGTAGATATATGTTAGAGATATCAATGTTTCGTCTGTTTCAACAATATTTCAATTAGATATGGGAAGTGCTTCAACTGTGTGGTATTTACAGTTTTCCATTTTATCAATGACAAATGAACATGAGAACAAAAAATGATATATGACAGTGTCTACATTTAGGAATCACAAAAAACTTAAAATTTAAACCCTAAAAACAAAGAGTGGTATAAGACTCTTATATGCCATCAAATGTGCAAAACATGATAATTATGGTAATTTGACTTTCTAAAGTTGATAACTAGACAAAGCAATGCTGTCACAATAGAAATATTTCAGTAGATAAATTTATATATAGAACATTACTTGTAATTGAACTTGTTTACTGTAAAATCAGTACAGTAGCCTCCCCTCTTAGCTTGTCAGGTCAGATTTCAGCTGCATCATGATAGTAATATACAACATGTACTACTATATTGTCCCCATCAAGGGAGGCCACCCTCTTTTATAATGTCACTATTCCATAGGACCATATAAGTGGGGGACTACTATACATCAAACGCCAATCAATGTTTTCTACTGTACATGGGAGGGGTGTGGGGTGTGGGTGGGGATAGGATGAACAAACAACTTTACTATTTGTCTGGAGATTGCACTTTGACTGTGCCCTTTTACTGTAAGACATACCTACATACATGTCATGTATACATTTGTCAGTCAGGGGGATTTGAAGCCATATATATGGGAAAGCATGGGAACATAGTAGAATTCCATCCAAAATAGGGGAAGAGAGGCAGGAAAATAGTAAGTCCATAGAAACAAAGGACTGAGAAGATATTTATCAAATGCTATCCTCCAATAAAAGGTTTCAATTCAAGTTGAGGTCTTCTACTAAAGCAAAGAGAGGTCCTAATTAAATAGCAGATATTTACTCAGCTGAAGACTCTTCAATACCCTAGGGTAGGAAAATGATTTGTTTTTACATACATGTACTAGCATTAAATTTAATATCACTGTCTGTCATGTTATCTATGTGTATGAAGCTACCTGTACCTGTAAGTTGACATAAAACTAATACTGTGCATAGACCTATTGCAAATTCCTGATTCAATTCAAAAATTATACACTTTTATATGAGTTATTTCCCTTACGACAGTCAAAATGGTCACCGGTTTAGCAAGAATAATGGAAAGGACAACGAATTTGAGTATAATTTTCTCAAAATTTGTAGATATTCGAACTTTGTAAAAAAAATAAAATCAGAGAATAATTTTATAGAAAATAGAATATTAACAAGTTTCAATTTCAATTATGGAGGAAAATATTTATTATGTTCATTGAACTTTGCATGAAAAGAGGACTCTTTGGCCTGCCATAAAGGGAAACAACTCTGGCAAAACATACAAATTTTTAATCAGAGCTGGAAATGTGCAAATAGGCTATTTGATGTACATGTATGTAGTACCCTAACTAGCATATAATAAAAGAACAAATATGATATATGATATGTAAAAATTTATACTAAGGCCATACAAAGTTAATTTCTTGGTTCTCAGGCCCGCCCGCATGTGGAAATTCGTCGCCGTATTGCCATTGCCGATTTTTTTGCAAAAATAGTAAAAAAAAAATTTTTAATGCGGTATCGCTGTCCGTACGGAAAAAACAACCGCATCCGTTTTTCTCTTATATCGCGTGGTCGGTGAAACACTTTAAAACGCATCATTCTTAAATGAGATTTAAAGCATCGTTATGACAATGTATAAATAAAAAACGTGTTTCCGTTTGACATTTAGACAAAATGTCAATCGTTTCTGTGCAAATTCGGCACAAATGTTTGCCAGTTTTACCAGGAAACATATTAGGGGGCTTCTCCGAAGCTTGTACCTTATTGGAATTGTTTACGGAGATAAAAAATGGTACGTTGGGACCAGCGGATTGGACGTTTCCATAAAAATTAACAACTTGTGATGTTTCTGCCACCATCGGAAGAAATAAAATTGAAATTTTCAATAAAGTAATGAAAAGATTTATACATTGCCATATTTTTCACAAAAAAAAGAAGAAAAAATGCCTCCCTCATCACTTTTTACTGCAGTAAAAGGATAAAAAAAAATGCCGCCCTCCCTCATCAATTTTGACAAAAAAGGGCCTGAGAACCAAGTAATTAACTTTGCATGGCCTAACACTTGACATTTTTCAAATTAACAGAATTAAACTAGAACTGTGAGTGACCTCACTGAGTGATCCCCCACTTGCAGTTTAGTAGGAGTTGCGCTTACAAGGTACATGCCCCCCCCCTCCCTTTTCGTGAAAGTATAAGTTGAATTATCTCCCCTTTTAAATTTTGGACAGCAACCATATTCCTTCATGCACATCTGCAGGTAGTGTACTACAAGTGTGTAAAGTTTCATAAAAATCCAATAAGCCGCTTAGGAGGAGTTGCGCTTACAAGGTACATGGACGGACATACGGACGGACAGGGTGATTCCTATATACCCCCCAAACTTTGTTTGCGGGGGGTATAAAAAAGTTATTGTTAGGGGATATGGGTTTCCACAAACAAATGGACAGAATCAGTCATTTTCAGTAGAAAAGTCAAATAATAATGAGGTAAAAGTTACAGCAATCTGTTTGTATGGCATATTAATTTTAAAACCTATTTAATATTTTCTATCAATTGAATGTCTGCTTTTATACATACATGTATCAACTTTCTGTCAAGAGATACAAAT
Organism: Gigantidas platifrons; assembly: GCA_002080005.1. Taxonomy (NCBI): domain Eukaryota; kingdom Metazoa; phylum Mollusca; class Bivalvia; order Mytilida; family Modiolidae; genus Gigantidas; species Gigantidas platifrons. The sequence goes on from MJUT01002668.1 coordinate 437,022, forward strand.
TACTAACTGCCCCTCAACCACTTTCCTACAGTAATAAATTGATTAGCCATTGCCATGTATGCCCTTTATGCGTTGTTTTAATATTTTAAAATTCCGTCAAAAAGTTGCTCAAATAGATGTTTTTTTGTTTGTTTAATGGTGTTTAATGCCACTTTCAACAATATTTCAGCTATATCGTGGCGGTCAGTTTTATTGGTGGAGGAAAGCAGAGGACACGGAGAAAACCACCAACCTATTGCAAGTCACTGACAAACTTTATCAGCACATAATGTTGTACACCTCACCCTGATCAAGATTTGAACTCACAACATCAGTGGTGATAGGCACTCATTGCACAGGTAGTTGTAAATCCAACTACCATACGATAACGGCCACAACGGCACAAATAGAAATACAATCATTATTTGTAAACAAAACTCACTGGTGTGTCTAGATAAAGAGTAATTGGACAGAGTGAATCCTTCCTGTTCTTTTTTAGATTTTTTTGTAATTTCAACTTTTCGTCTGTTAGGTTCTATTTCATGTCCAAATTCAGCACCAATTACACCCAGCATCACAATGGCCGTTGCCTGCTTTCTTCTACTCTCAAAAGATGATGATGATGTTCTGTGTAATGGGGATTCTACAAAAAAAATAATGGGGATTCTACAAAAAAAATAATAAGAAGAACCATATACCGATACTCTGTGTATTGGAGATTACAAGAAATAACAATTAAAAATAACTATCATCTAGCATATATGTTTCATGTTTTTGGGATTCTAAGAAATAACAAGATGAACTATGAGCTAATGATCACTTATGATACCCCCGCATATATGTTCAATATGTATAAAAACCAACTAAGTCGGCAAACAGAAAGTAGGAATCTGACGGGTCCAAAAACGCTTCCCACAATATGGCATACCTATATGAAGCTTGTGACCAAATATCAGATTTCTGCCATCAATAATTGCTGAGAAAAATGCAACGAAAAATATCTTGGGATGGACGGAAGGACAGACAGATGGATGGACAGACAGATGGAAGGACGTAAGGACGGACAGAGGTAAAACAGTATACCCCACCTCCGGTGGAGTGGGGGTATAACAATTATATTCTATGTGTATTGTGGATTCTAAAAAATATCAATCACATGCTATGTGTATTTGGGATTCTATACTAAAGGCTCACAGAAGCCTGTATCACTCACTTGATTATCATCTTAAAGTCCATAAAAAATGTACCTAGTTAATAAGCAAAGGACAATTTATGACAAGACCAAAGTCAGATCTGGACTAATGTGGCTGACAATATATTTGTCACAATTTGGGAAAAAGCTGTATATATGAAGGTGTATTACAAATGTATATATAACTATAAAGAATGTAACATTGGTGAACTGTATGGTTAATCATTGGAGTTACAGATTACACAGATGCACCACTTAATGTTCCGTAGAAAGCTATGTGTAATTTGGTTGTTTTCAAACAAGTGGCTTAGGAGGAGTTGAGGATTGTGATGCCGACACGACAGATAGTGATCCCTATACGATGCCTCGGTTACACAGGCCACATAAATGAAAGCACCAAAGGCGATGTTAAACGATCGAACATGCTTGCATGTAGATTTTTTGTATGCTATGCACAATTGCAAAATATCAGTATACTTCTAGAAAAAGATGTCAAACTTTGAAATAGTAAATTGAGAGCAAACTCCATCAATATGTTATTCACATATAGGGGGAACTACTAATATAATTATTGAATAGTGCCAAAAATGGAAAGAACAGTTGGTGTAGGAGCTACTACTATAACATGCAACAACCCAGTTTTACATTCTATTACATTATTATTTTATTTCCCATCAACTGTTTACCAGACACTACA